>JACXIW010001316.1:50000-650000 GCA_014825925.1 Bombus breviceps | reverse complement strand
GTAACGTGACACGATGAAATGGAAAACAATCATTTCCAAACTTGTATTAATCCATCTGTACTACCAGTAAGAATACACGTGTTAGACATAGCTACAGCGGAAATAGTGTCGTGATGTCCAGATGGTGGAGTTTCTGGACCTTGACCACCTTCTTCAGAATTTCTTGTTCTAATACTGCTTCCTCCTGCGGATGATGGAGTTGGACCACCTCCAGCTAAGACTTCTTGAACGACGTTGGTTCCGTCAATTAAACGTTGTCTGTAAAATGTGAAAATATATGTAAATCGTATTCTATTAGTCGTAATATGTAAACAGTGTTTATTTTAAACAAATTCTATTACAAATACTAACTCATATGCCAATGAATTTGGTGGAGTGACATCATTAGCAGCAGGCAATGCAACATACGATTCATTGGGTGTGTTTAAGTCCCAAAAACGCAATCTCATATCAGTACCGCCAGCTAATAAGAAGCCTGAGCGATCGATACATCCAGAATACATTGCACATACACTATGACCACCTTGCGAATGACTAAGTGGAGGTGCACTTGACGCCCAGAGAACCATTTGACGAAAATCAGTTTCGAGATTCCACATTGAAATTTCGTTGTTTCCTTGAACAGCCGAAATAATCCAGGAATGTTCTGTAGGATGAGTAATTACCTTCCTCACCCTTGCATCTGGAATCAATTAGATTTTATAATGTTCGAGGATTATTTGATGCAATACATTTTATTCTATACGAATTTAAAACAATTGCAAATTTACTTGTAGGGTGTTTAATACTGGTTATGGGTAATTGAAACCGCAAGTCCCAGCAAGTATGTACGCCAGAACTTGTACCAAGGGTCAACCATTGTTGATAATTGTTTACACAAAATGAGGTAATTACTCCATGTTTTAGGTCATTTTCTAAACGCCATGTTGTACCGGGACACCTTAAATCCCACCCTACCAATGAACCATAAAGTGATGCGTAAACAAGGACTGATTGTGAACCAGAGTCTAAATACTGTAAATCAACTGCACATCCTTCTTCCTAAATACAATAATTCAAGGTTCCGGTATTAATTTATTTAAAGATCCGAAAATATAAGGTAAGTAACGTATAATCACCTGAAGATCTAATTGTCTGGTACCGATAACGCTCATTTTACTAGAATTTGATTCAATTCGTAAAACAAATACAGTGCCCGATTGGCTGGCAGAACTTGCTAATGATTGTCCCTGATCACATATAGCTAAGCCAACTAGGGGACCACCTCTATGCATGTAAGTTTGCCTAATGGAATTAAAATACAAGATATATTACGCTTAGTCTGATAGTGCATTATATAAAGATCTTACCTAGAGCGGTTAGCGATATTTCGACCTTCCATTCTACTTGCATCCCATATCTTTATGCATCCGTCTGCAGAGCTACTGGCAAATAAACTAGTATCCGGTATAGAAACCAGCCTATTTACTGCAGCCCTATGTTCATGAAGATGTGCAATTGGTACCCCTCTAGGTCTCCATCCACTCGGTAATAATCTTGAACCTTTTTTTTTTTTTTTTTTTTTTTTTTTAATCAAAAATAGTTATAGTAACGATATTGCGCTTGAAAAATATATCTTTATAATTATTAATTACCAGCTTGCCATGCAATGTTATCAGCCCAATGCTGTGCTCTTAACGCCGCAGCATGTTGTTCTTGTTTTCTGTACGTTAGTTGCCTTACTTCTAATCTACAAGGTGCACACCTGTCTACAAAATTACATTAAATTTTCCGTATGTCTTGTAGCAAAAAGAGAAAAAAGAAAAATAAATGAATAAATAAATAATACTCTAACATCCAAAAGTATTCTTGAAAACACATACATTGAATATATGAACGTTCATGAAGAGAATGGTCATTTATACTATTCATGTCGGATAAACTATGTTGCGGTGATAAGTGGATATCCCCTCCATGTAAACTTTGACTAGGACTTCCATTACTTCCTGTCATATCTGACATTTTAACAGTGTGCTGTTATAAAAAAGATTATAAAAAAGATTTACTATAATTTAAAATTAAATATCTAAAATTTAATTATGAACATAGATCATATGTTTCTAACTACCTGAACATTGTCTTGAGCTGCGAACATTGTACGCCATTCTTGATTCATTGTTGCATATGTGCCAACACTATCTGACGTTCTACGATCTAATCGTTTAAATGGCGGAAGACCTAGATCACCTTTTGTATCAGGATATAATATTACTATATGATGTCGTATCTTGTCTTTCATAATATTTAATTCTAACTTTCCATCTATCGATTTAGCTGTACTTAGCTTCGCGTCCATCGAATTTCTGTACTTATTGATTTTCATTAGATGTGGTTTCATTATTAATAATTGGTCTTCGACAGTTTCAGTCATTGACTCCGAACTCAAACGTCTGAAAAGCTAAAAAGCATTGATTAGATTTCTCGAAAATTGCAAAACATATTTACAAAGAATATCCTCAACTTACATTCCGTAATGAAGTACTCATTTCACTATATTGTGGTACTATTCCTGTTACTGCTTTAGCTCGAGCAGTTTGTCTTTGTTCAAGAATTTGAAACAGTTCCTCCACATCGTTGTATTTTACAAGCGAATCATAAACAATTCTTGGTATAGGAGATACCAAGGCTTCTAATAACAAAACTTCCTTTTCTATTTGAATCAATGGATGTTTTAAGTAGGGCTGTATTATTGATTGAACTTTGCACTGAACATCTACTAAGTTCAGTGTTCTTGCCGCCGTAGATATGAAACCAACAGTCGCATGTCTTATCCATAAATTTGGATGCACCTGCAAAGGAGTTTAAATTCAAGATATCGAATAGCAGAAATTGCAATCCTATAATTATTAATACTGTTAAAACATATAACTTACTAAAAAGACCATGGTCTCATATAAAAGTTGATAAAGAGCGGACTTGTGTAAGAGACCTAATTCTGTGAGAGTTGCCATTGCGCTAATAGCCTTTGTGGTTACAAATTCCTCAGGATCTGCTAGCCCTTGTTGAAGAAGAGGCATAAGAATAGGACTACTATGCCAACCAACATAAGCAGCGACACCAACAATACATTCGAAAAAGGAACCTCTTAACTCTTTGTCTTCCTTATCATTTAAAAAAGTAATTACATGACTAAGCAGAATATCATTGGCCTTTTGTTTTCCAAAAAATACACATAGTTTATTTATTCCGCTTTCCATTAATGTTTGTTTTACTAAATTCTGAGGATCTGTTAATAGCATGGACACAGATTGTTGCACCTGATAATTATATATATTTTAATATATAGCGTGCATAAATGTTGTTAAAAATAATTTTATTAATTACCATTTCGTGCAAAGTTTGAAGCTCACTATCATAACTTGGTTTTGGGCCTTCTTTGTTACCCAAGTTGGATAAATGAGCATTTTCTAAATAACGTAATGCAATGTGCGCCAAATGTGCAATATTTTCTGCATAAGCGGCTCTAACAATTACAGCTTCATCTTGTGTGATATGCGCTAAACCAGGTAAAATATATTCTGGAAAGATGTTCACATCTGACGGTGGAATTGATTTTACAAGATGCAAACATTTTGTCAAAGTGTGTATTGCTGATACCCGTACACGTGGAGCAGGATCATGAACTAAATGAAACTGTACAATATATTAGATAAACTTTGTTAACAGTTATTGGAGTTTTATTCATTTCATATTAAAATACTTACGATATAAGGCAAAATTCGATCCAATATTGTTTCATCTGATGTGTTCTCAGCAAGTTCAAGTAATATTTCTAAACTTTGTAATTTAGATTGAGAATGATGTAAACCTCGTATGCACGAGGTAACAAGCTGAGTAATAATAACCAATCCTTCAACAGGATCTGAGGATAAAACCTTTTTCTCGCCCTTTAAATCTATTTTTCGTCTTTGACTTTCAACTAATATAGTGTCCGATTGCTGATCTGTTTGACTGTTACAATTAGAGTTTTGAATTTGGACAGTTTTTGGATCACTTTGATTTAAATCGCTCTTGTCAAAACTTTGATCGCTGTCAACTTCTATGATAGTATTATCTTCACTGTGACCGGAATCGTCCTTAGTTGATTCCACATTGTTTTCAAAATGGTTATTTTGCGTGACATCTGCTTTTCTTACGTCACTCTTTATTTTTTCATTTTCCTCTGCTTTTAAAATGTTAATGATATTACCAATATCCTTTTTAAGTCTATTAATTTTTTCATCGGGGGATAAAATTGGGGCAGCAGAGAAGATAAGCATATATGGTTGAAGAAATAAATAAAAATATTCTGGAAATACTGTTCCACGAGCCTGAGCTAAATAAATTTCAGCGCTTTTTCTATTTGCTGGATTCCTCTCCAACATAGATGCAAGAAGTTCACGTATACCTGAATCTTCTATTGTATCCAAATGCTTGCTCACTGAATATTCATTGTTTCTATATGCTTAAGATATCACAATAATGAAATTCTTAAATATTTTATCGAAATAATATTATATATACAACTTGTACACGGTCTTTATGTATATTACACTCACCTAATAGTTGAGAAAAGTCAAATGGTGGATGTCCTTCGTTATATAATTCTGTTAATGCACAGCCTGCAGAAAAAATATCCATCATTGGATGTAAGTCACCTGTTTTTAGCTCTTGTTCTGATAATAATAATGTATTGCTTAATTCTGAAGATAGTGTTTTCACAAACCGTTCTGGAGCTATGTAACATGTTCTGAAATAGGTGAATGAATCGTTATTTAAAACAATAATATAACAATGATTATCAAGGATTATGCTATTTGATTGCGTACCTCCTCCTAGAGGTGTCAAAAAAGTATGAAAAATCAGCGGGATTATCTTCAGGTAGATAAGTCGGCTTAAAACTTGCAAAATCTGTGAGTAAAATCCAGTTCCAACTGGTTATCATAATGTTTTCTAGTTTTATATCACCATGGCAGACTCCAAACTATAGTCAAATGAGAAGTAATATTTTAATTTTGTTGTTTAATGTTCTTTCAGGACAGGATTGCAGTTATGTTCATTGTTTGACACTGTGAAAAGCATTTTAACTTGTTGTTTTATCAGCTAAGGACTAATTTACAAGAAATGAGCAACTGAAATTCTTAAACGCAGTTTAATTGACATTTGATAATTATCTAATGTAATAGTTTCAAATAACACAACTCGTTCGTTTAGGAAATTTTAGATATTATCTTACCTTATGAGCTTGGTGTAAAGCATACAAAACTTGAAAGGTAATCCATTTTTTTTCTATGCTTGTTAAAAATGGTCTGGTACTAATTCTGTCATAAAGGGAATACTTTACATATTCCCTCATTATTGATCCTGATTTTTCTGTGAGCTTATATAAACACATATTTACTTATAATTACATGTTAATCTATAATATAACGGTGCAACATAAATAACATTTAAAAATACTTACAATCATTCTTTGAAAAGGTAGGCAATTTACGGCAGACGCTAATTTAGACCTAATTTCCTCAAGCTTTTCTTTATAAGCAGAGAGTGGAAGTGTTGGATCATGAATAGCAAAAACTTTAACTACTATAAGACCCTCTTGGCTCCTGGCTCGGGCGACTTTAAAAAATCTAGTACTTCCTAAGCTGTAGACACATAAGGATTAATTGCAAAAACCGAACGGGAATGTATAAATATGATTTATATGTCATTTACACGATTCATCATCTACGTTCGATAACTCCGTCTTATAGAAAATGCCTAGAGATATATTATATTTCTTCCATTAAAAGATATTTCCAAGATTCTTTAATTTAGATTAAATATGTTATGAAAAGCACCAACAGAATATAAGTTGGTGAAAAGTTAGTCATTTTATAGCATTGGATTAAAGTACTCACTTTACATCAAATAATAAATCACTATGGTCCGTCAAATAATGTTCGACTGGAAATATTTGACTAGGCGCAATACCGACTAATTGATTTCCCATTTTGTATATCGATGTTTAGTTGAAATTGATATATTTGCAAGCAGCATCCATTTTGTGCCAACTTCAAGTGCTACATTACATTGCAATACAGCCATACATAAGTTATATCGCAAAAATTTCCTAGGTGTAACGCTCTAATTATCTCCAATTATTTCAATCAAAAACCCTATAATTAGACATCTATTATATCTAAACGTTATAAACATTATATTTACTATGGATCAAAAGTGCTAAGAAATAGAAAATATGGTCGATTTATGATAATATTGGCAATAATATGAGAATAAAACTTGCTGCCGTAGTCGCAACAAAATATCTACATTATCAGTTGAGTATATTAAATTATTTATCCTCTTTAGTATTAAATAATTTCAATCGATTGTATGCTACTCGTATTACGGTTTCTTTATATTAGTATTCATCTATTAAAATAAATTTAACAATCAATACGTTTTTGTATCATACGAACTGTTGTAATGTTCTATCATTCTTGTATCACTTCCAACATTATCGATTTAACATAAAACATAGTCATAATATTGTTGGTGATGGGAACTAGAGTCGAATACATCATGCATGGATACATTGGATATATTGAAAATTACTCGTTTTGAGAATCAAAATTAGAAGAATTTCGAAATGTAAATGAATCAAATAAGTATTTGTAATCTTTTCAAAGTAATTTTGTTCCTTATTATGTAGACTATGTACATAAGTACACACTTATCACAGTCCTCAAATAAAGTTATTTATGATTTCGTATTAGCATTTTCGAAACGCGAATGGCTCTTTGCGTTGTATTAGCTTATGCGCTATCACGGTTAATATATCAGATTTAACGTTTGTTTACTGTCTGGTGCCTGTTAAATATTTTGTACACAGATTCTTTAGAATGTTGAGATCATATTCCGGTTGCATACGGTTTCGCAATTATTATGTATCATTATGCGTTAATTTTAACAATTCCTCCGATCCGAACAATTAAACGAGATCATTTAAACCGAATTTTAAAGTTAAAAGGTGCAGGAAAATATTTTAAGCCACAACAAATAACAGAAAATTATGACTTAAATGAGGGCTATTAAATACAGCATTTGATTTTCGGCTCTTTGACTAAAAATGCGCGCCAATATTTCATAGATGCGCGCGCCAATATTTGATAGATGCGCACGCCGATACAAACAACTTTCTGGCAACGCGAAACGTATAAACCGGATAAAGAACTGCTGTTGTTTTAACCGGTAAAGAAGGGGAAAATATAAATGTGGGAAGATAAAAGGTAATTAAAAATTGTATTATGTACAGTTTACATCGTTCTTAATGATAAAGAAAAACATTAATTTCCGCTTATCGCAAGAAATAATCAAGAAAGGGATTTCATACTGTATAAAGAATATCCATGATACATTGACAATAAGCGATTAAATTTTTAAACATAAGTAAATGAATTTCTTTAATCGTGTATTTGTTCCACTTTTATCGTCGATAATCGTTGAACATAGCTGCGTCCACAAAGAGAGCAACTCCATGACAGTGTCTATTATCACCATACTGTCGATGGATAGCTCTCTTCATAGCGCGCGCCTTTTGTCGTTATCCTTCATTTAAATCACTTCCTTGTGACACCTAAAACCCTAAGAGTTTTACATTTTATCGGCAATATCCTTTACAGCTATAGAGATTCTGATTTTCATAAATTGCATCGTCCTTAACGATATAAAACGTTTGAAATGATGCTTCTATTAGAAAAAGAAATTTGATTCGCATAAGGCATGTATATCTTATACAATATTAAGCAGGAAAACGCTGAAAGACAGAAAGTGTCGCCGTGGTGGAATATAACATGAGCATAGCAGCTTTGCTTGTTATCAAGGAGGTGCGAGTAACTTCTTCCTCTTTAGCGTTGCCACCTGATTGCGCGGTAAACATAACCTCCGTGCGTTAGCTCGTGCCATGAGTCGTTAACACTTCCTTTTCTTCTTCATTCCGATGCGTTTGCCGAACGTTCCTAACGAAACCTAAAAATACATTAAACTGCAAATCAAGATTCAATTAGGCCGTCAGTTCAAAGATTACGATATAACCTAATGATAAATTTCATGTAATAACAAAACGCACGATACGCAGGGCCGCACTCTAAATTGATCGATAATTCTATCAATAGGCGATAAGTTCGAGTAATTCGTTGTTTCGATAACTGTTATCAGATACCACTTAGTTAAAAAATCAATCGTGACTATTTTAGAGATATTCTATAATATAAAGAATCTTAAAGGAGCTAAGAAACATCTAAAGATCGAGGCAAAACTATAAATTTGCAAAATACACTTACAATTGAAATTATCGTGAATTATCAGTATCCGTATAACTATACCGTAACAGTACGTTCGCTGTAATTAACGAATAATAACTAATTTCCGAATAAACTAAAATGAACAAACGCGTTAATTTTCCCAAGGTAGCACCATAGACACAAAATCTTTATTTATTCAGTTGACATTTTTACTGATTCTGAGCAACTGCTTAAACAGACAAACATTTAATTATACTGAAGTTTAATTGTATTTATATACTATATTTTTCTTTTATTCCTTTTCTTATCATCTGCATGATTTTCACAGGCAAAACCATGATCATTAAATCAATCACATGCAACAGCTAGGACGTTTATGATACCTTACCAAAGAGCGTCCATATTCGTATATGAAGTTGATTACGATAATTAAAAAGTCGATATAAGTATAGAATAATATGGTAAATAGCTTAGCACGCAGCCTTCAACTGCGTAAATCTCATAATTATATCATAAGTCTTAAGTTTGTATTACGTCACAACAAAATTTATGCCTTTCCTCGTTATTTCGTTGCACAAAGGAAAACTAGACAAAGTTGCATAATGAAACGTTCAGCATCCTCAATAATTGCTCAGGCACATATCATATTCTTTTTTTAAATATTCTTCTATCGCGTACCCGAAGAAGAATCAATAAAAACACACGTTTGTTAAATCTGACGACAAATATCGGATATCACCTTTGAGAGAAGCCAACGATTACACGTTATCAGTAGACGATGCGATAAAAGCGATAAAGAGTTGACTTGTACGGAGTACAGGTATTACCAAAAATCCTCAAGTAAAAGGATTTCGTCGCTCAATTTGCAAGCAACTTGTGTAATCTCTAAATACGATCAAATAAATTGAAATCTCTAATTACTTTCATTCTACGCTTTATTCGAAATAACAAATTAACTGAGCTTATTAACAGTTCTTCCTGGGAAGATCTTAATAAAGATTAGTCTCAACAAGATAAAAGAAGATGAAATTAAGCAATACACCGATTCTCTTTATTCCATCGTAGTCTATTTACCAACTTTAATGAGTTTCACGTTATCCTCTTATTTGCGCGCTTATTTGCGAAAAAGTATAGTTTTATTAACATGCCAACGTGTAAAATATTTGTGTGCTTCGCTCGAAGAAATTGAATATTAAAACCATCATTCTGAGATTTCTCTCGATTCCGATATGATAACCGTCTAAACAAATACGAGGCACGTCTAACATCGTTATCGCAGTAATTGTAACAATATCAATTATCAACGCCAATGTGTCTTCTGACTTGTTGGTCGATCAAAATTAATATTTCGGACAAATATTCGTCCAGATTCCTCGATCAGATGTACGATCCATCTACGACGTTATTTTCGATATTTTGCGAGAACACCGTCATCACGATGAAAATGCGAAATCTACGAACACTAACCGAGATATCGCAACGATGCGATATTTTCGCTTATCAAAAGATTTCTTCGATAGAGAATGTCGCGAAACAAATATCTTGAATACCCGAGAAACAACGTTATCGGGGTCGTTGTAAAATGTTTCATTACCGATGCCCGTACGTTACATAATCATTAGTTCAAGCGCGAAACTGACGTCGTGTATTCTCGAGTAGCAATTATATCCCTGGAATTTACACATGAAAAGACCACGGCACGAAGAATTCCAGCTGTCGGTACTTGAGGTTGCAGGAACTTCAGCAACGATGGACACGAGCGCCTTCGACGAAATAAGACCTTTTCCCTTTCCTTTGAAATTCTTTATACAAACAGTCCTCAAACGTATTTACCAATTTCTATCGCATCTTTCTCATTTCTAATAAAATGGCATTGAAGTAAACTACTTCCGGTATCTTTAATCTACTTTGAGGCAAAGTTCGTAGCGGCTCAAAGACTTACCCGATCGGTACCCCTGAGTCCCAAAACCGTGAATGATCACGCTAGACTTCCGCATGAACATACATTCCGCTGGCAGCTTCTTCTCGTCGCACGTCATCGCGCGAGGAAAACGTAGAGGACTAACGAAGCTGTGAAAGGGGCGCGCAACCAACCAACCAACCAGACGGATAATATAATAACCAAAAAACAACTCTTTGCAGAACAAACGAACGAAGAGGTTCAAGAACGAGTGACGTGGATGTCTCTCCGGTGCCACTCATATACTCTACCAGCGCTGATCTGACGTCACGGGTATGCTTCTTATCAGGTAGAAGCGCCAACACCTGTAAGCTCGCACCTGTATGCTTGAGCTTAGCGTCGATGGGAACGCCCTGAACTGAATTTTCTTACGAAAGATATTTCTGCACCAGAGATGCTACAATCGATGTATTTACTTGTGAGATTTCTTAACACGAATCTCTATAAATATCTTTGTGGCAACGTGCGGTCAATCGTCAGTTAGGTTTTCAGAGAAAACTCCAGTTTTAGATTTTGATTCTGAATTCGATTCGAGAATAGAGATTTCGTATAAAATATAGTGCAATAGGTGGAATAGGATTTCTATTCGAAAGGTTAAAGAAATGTATCAAAAGAGTTCCGCTTCAGCTGAAACCTTCCTTTTCTTGTGAAAGTTTCTACGAAAATATGGGAAAGATGGTAGTATTACCTTGTTTGAACTATGTCATATCATTCGAAAGGAAAAGATACAACTACTACTACTTAGAAATAGTAGCGCATCAGTTAGTTATAGTTCCGTTTTATAGTTCTCTCTTTAAGAAGCTTTCCTTTCATCCGATAGTTGTAATTGAAAGTAAACATCACGTTTTTTTTTTTTTTTTTTTTTTTAATTTTTAGGAAAAGGTACGAATCTTCCGATGTAGAATCGACGAACGATATCAATGGCAAGAGTTGACGCGTTTACAGTGGTTTAGAGCAAACACAGGTTTTACAAAAGGGGAAAAGGAGGAAGAATAATGAGAGATAGAAACGGAACCGTTGCTTCGACGATGTCACGCGCGTTTACGCGGTGCGTTGCACCTTATCTCGTGTCCTAGTTACATCATCGCACACAGTTTTGTAGTTCTTACACAATTCCATTCGGAAGGAACTAGCAAACGTCGATGATCAAATTATGATTCACCGGTGAAACCATTATACTTTATTTCATGATGCACAATCGTAATAAATTTGTTGGGTTTCGCTCCACTAAAGTCATCGAATGTTTTAGACTCTTAGAGGGCTATCGAAAGTTTTAAATTCTGATCAAACTGTAATGGTAGAACGACTACCAATGGGAGGCAGCGGTTTGCTTCTGAAAAGAAACATCTTCTTTAATACCTCTTTTGATACTCTTGTTTTCTCATGTAGCGTTCTTAAATACCTGCAGGCTTCGTGAAAAATTTTTCTAACTTGTTCGTGCATCTGCTTATAAGTCGCGAGATCCTCAGCTTTGTCCTGTTGCACAGTGTCCAATCTAGCTTTCAACGCGAGACATTCTTCTTGTAATAACTCCATTCTACATGGCATTAGGAATTGTTAAATATATCTATAATTTATATATATATATATATATACATTTATACGTTTTGTTTGTTTTCGTGTCGTTTTAAAAGCTTACTTGAGCCGCATTTGTTCAGCATTCATTTCTTTATCACTGGCCTTCGATAATTTTGGCAACTTCGTTTTATAGCCAGTGTCAATTTTAACAATCCCTATTCTTTCTGTCTCCAATTTTCGTATCTTTAATACTAACTTCGCCGATTTATCTTTCTCATTACGCAACGTGTTCTACATATATAATTCACCTAATTAAAAATTCGAGCAACGGATAGAAAAAAAAAGAAGCAATATAACGTTGAAGACTCACAGAAAGAGTGTCGGCATAGTTTCTCTCTTTATCTAGACGCCTGTTGAGGATTGTTATTAACTCCAGCAGTCTCTCTCTTTCAGCTTCAGCAGCAAAAGCCAAAGTTACATATTCGTTGGGCTCGCACGTACTTCGAGCGCTATGAGGAGGACCGCTGTGGTTCAAATTATTTAATAACTCTTCGGGTTGAGCAATATTTCGAGATTTAATGTCCCATATGTTCGGGACTGTACCATTCCTGCAATAAATAACGCATTTGTATAAAAATGTATTTATACTTAATTTTCTCCAAGAGTAAAGTACCTCAACTTATCTATCTCGATTTCTCGTTCTTCTAGTCTCCTACGCAGCCGATCGATTTGAAGTTGCGCCGACTGCAAATCGTTCTTTACGTTCGTGTACTCACGTTCGAACTTCTCTGCTCTATTTTTCATATCTATCTCGCGTTCTTCGTGTTTTATTTCGGTAGTTTTAAGCCGATTCTGTTAATATTATTTTCATTAACTTTAAGAGGAACGATCAATCTCGATATCGTCGTATACGTACATTGAGCGTCTCGATCAAATGATTATCGTGAGATCTCTTCTCATTTAATATGGCAATATTTCCTTTCGCAACATTCAACTCGTGCTCCAGCACTTTTATTCTTGCCTTCGAGGCCTCTACCTTCCTCTTGTATCCCTCAACGACGACTTCCGTTTGCCGAAGTTGCTTCGCTGAATCTTCTATTTGTCGCCGCCTCTCTTTCTCAACATTTCGAAGATTTGCCAAATTTTTCCGTTCTACAGACACTAATATACAAGACATAAAATAAATAAAAAAATAAATAAAAACCTACAAATCCGGAATTTCGTTTTAATACCGATGGATGTCTTTTGCGTTCCTTCGTATTCCGACAATCTTGATTGCAGTTCCGTTATCTTTTGCTGTAGCAGGTGAATCTGTTCAGCTCTCCCTCGCCATCCAGATTGATTCAATAAATTATTCAAATTCACATTTACACCAATTTCGCTGTACAATAACTAAATTTTCAACTTTAAAAATTATGTATTGCATGCGCGCGCGCTTGTGCGTGTCCTGTATTTTCTTTATTTATATATAAATTTCCCGATAAAAGTTTTAAGAACGATACCTTGTGCAATTTATTAATCTCTTGTTTAAGACTGGCACAAATATTTTTGGATTCATAGAGTTTTATTTGAGTCTGTTGCAACTTTTCGTACAAATGTTTGATTCGATCCTCGTCTCCCTTCGGCTGACTATTCTTGGTACCTTTGTCAAGGATACCATCCTGTATCTCGATCATAATATGACGGAATGATGATGGAAGAATGTAACAGTATAAAAATGTCGTGTACGACGGAAAAATCTTTGATATAACTCACTCTTCTGAGAGGAGTCATCGGTTTTCGAATGCCCCCTTTCGTGTCGCTCATTTTCTAATTCTGTTTCTTTGTTAGTTAAATGCACTTCTAGATTTTTGCACTTTGATTTAAGAACTTCAATCTCGGCTATCTGTTCTCGACATCTTCTGCTAAGCTCGATAATTTTTGCTGTTGCTACTTCATGAGGTTTTCCTAAAATTGTCGAATGCCCCCCCCATTCTGCAATTCCTTGCTTTTTGTGAATTTTCTCCTCCGCCTCTTCGAGCGCCCGACGCAGACAACCATTTTCAGCAATTAAATCCTGTTATTCGTTTTGCAATATTAATTTCACTTTATGGTGAAATCGATTTTTCTTTTTCTTTTTCTTTTTTTCATATTCAATATATTCTAGAATATGTCATTTTGAAAGAATGATTAATGTATAAACTGTATTTATCCTAATTACCTGTATTCGAGTCCTTAAAAATAAATTCAATTCTTTTGGGAATATGATGTGATCAGGTAAAATTTCCTGTGATGTGTCAAAGATACAAGTTCCTATTACACTTATTTTACAATTGTAACTATTTTATAAAATACTCGTTGCAACGAATTCAAAAATAGTACCTCTGTTAATTCTTTGGGCCATGGAATCGTTACGTCAAAATCTAGAGAACTATTTATCTCATCTTGCAACGTTTTATCTATTATCTTTGATTTAGACATTTCTTATAACTTGTCAAAATTCGTTTCTAACCTTTCTTTATTATAAATTGAAACTACAGTTCCTCGGTTCTAATACACAACATTAGAATCGCTATAAAAAAGATAACCACATTTCTTTATCCATTTACTAGATATAAATTTTGTATTAATCTCTTTTTATGTTAACATATGAAGTTGAACTTTTGTTCTGATAAATGTATGATGATTTTATTCCGAAATAGACGATAATTTCATGCAAGTTGGGTTAATATCATAAACAAATTAAACATGTTCTAGTAGATAAAACTTTTATCCATATTATCCAACATGTAAGTCTTTACAATTAATGATATTGATTACATAAAAAAAACTTAATTCTAAATGTCCAAATAGGGGAGTAGAGAAGGTAGGTTTAAACATTTATTTCAAATTATTTCTATTGGTTTAACAATTATGTTTTCACCGTTTGCATATTTTGCTTTCCCTTGTTATTCGCATATTTCTGATTATATCTGTTTCTTCCACCTGCGAATTTTCCTGCCTTTTGCAGAGCATGTAATTTGAAGTTCTTTGCAACAGCTGTTTTCCTGTCAGGTCCAGAATATTGCACATTTATCCTTCTTCCATTAACAAATGAATGATTTAATGAAAGTGCTTTCTGTTAACAAATAAGTATAATAACGTGTAATTAAATATATACAGATGGTTAATTCTAATATTTAAGATAAACGAAGTATTAATCACTACATAAAATTACCTCATAATCTGTATTATTGGCCAGCTCAACATAACCGAATCCACGTGCTGTGTTCGCATCTTTCCTAGGTATCCTAATATCGACTACCTGACTGACCTTAGTTAAGAAGTGTTTTTTAAGTTCTTCGTTAGTAATACTAAAATATAAGAATTTAATTATTAGAATATATACATGAATATATATGTATACGCTTTGCATAAGAGAAATAAAAATATATATATATATATATATTTACTTATATGGCAAATTTCCTACGAAAAGGACATATCTTTTCTTCTTGCCATCTTCTTCTACATTCGCAGATTTCCCTTTTCCCTTTTGTACATTACTTCTTTTAATTTCATTGTCTTTGTCTTGTTCATTATTCTTGTTGTTTTCACCCTCTTCTTCCACATCACCGTTGTCGTCATCGTCGTCATCTTCTTCTTCTTCTTCTTCATCATCATCGTCATCGTCGCCGTCATCATCATCATCATCACCTTCTTCTACATCAGTTCCATCGTCATCTTCGCTTAATTCATCATCTATCTCCATATCAGCCTCATTTTCCTCATCTTCGTCATCATCGTCATCATTTTCCTCATTTTTTTGCTTTAAAAGAGTTTTACTTTGTTTAGCATTTCTCTTTTTATTCTCTTTAATTGACTTCGCATCCACTTTCTCTTGCATTGACTTTGCATTTTGTATTTGTTTTTGTTTCACAATTTCTAATGATTTTTCGTTCTTTCCTTTTTCGTTCTTTCCTTTTTCATTCTTTCCTTTTTCTACCTTGCCTACTCCTTCCTCTGCTCGTAATTTTTTTTTAAGTGCTGCTAGTTTCCTCTTAGCACTTCTTGTCAGTTCCGCTCGTTTTTCTATCGATCCAATTTTCTTTTTTATGTCTTCAACAGATAAATTAGGTGATAACAAATGCGTTTGCGACGATCTATTTTCTTTACGTTTCTTACGGTATTCTTGTCTCAATTTCAACAGTTCCGCTGTATTTAATGTTTTCTTTTTACTTTTTTGTAAACTAGCTTCATTCGTTTCCTTTTTCTTAGGATTTTGAACAATTCCTAAATCATTATTTTTCTTTTCATTCTTAAATTTCTTAGGTGAATTCTTAGTAATTTGCTTATTTGGTTGTCCATTTTGTACAGTTCCATTTTCTGTCTTTTTCTTCTTAAAATCTTTATTGATATTTCCTGATGTTTCTGTTTTATTTTCAGTCATCTCAGACACACTCGCTGATCGCTTTTTTATATTTTTAACCATATTTGCTTTGGCCATTACTGCCCTATATGATATAAGTACTGATTTACTGTAAATAAAAATTTAAAAATATCAAGGACGCGATCATCTTTTATGAAGAAAACAGCTAAATCTTGTCTCTGATAAATATAATGAGAACAAGTTTTATCTACTTGTTATGTATAATTTCTCATTCAACATATTTCATATAGTATATATAATTTATGTTTTAATCATTTTAATTAAAACATGATATATATATATACTTAATATTTCAATAAAATATGAACTTGTATACATATATATACATATATATATATATATGTTTAACGATATAATTGCAATTGAAACTGAAATTCCTACTGCAAATCCATTTAATTTTCATATTTATTTTAATTAATGATTAATACTCAATAATTATTTTGATTAAAATAACATATAAAATACAGAAATACATATTTCGTTAGTTTTTAGAAATTAAACCAACCTACCTATCTAAACGTGGTTGTGCATGCAAGTGTACAGGTTAACTCTAACACGCGTCTCTCGTATATCTACTTAAAAAGCGTACAGTGATTTCGATTTGCTGAAATTACGCATGCGCGTTCATATTTTATTATACTTTTGTCATATATTATGACATTTATTTCTTAAATTATTCATATTTCTCAAAAACAATATTTTTTAAAGTGTAAATAACGATATACATTTAATTAAATAGTGCGTAATTAAATAAAGTAGAATCTTGTATTTCCACGTCACTTCCGTTATAAGAAAGGTTTGGTTTTGTTTCATATGTATATATGTATTTTTATAAATAATAGCAACTTTTATAGAACATAAATAATTTTTTTTCAAATTATTAGCACAATTATTAACTAGATAGTGTTTTTATATAAATAATGTAATCAGTAATATCATTGTTAAATGCGTTTAATATATATATATATTATATATATATATATATATTATTTAATATTTAAACGTGGTACTTATAAAAGTACAACTGCTTTTTTTTGTTTAAATATTTTATAAACATAACGGGAAATTTCAATCTATGAATTTTAACAAACAAGACATAATTATTACATAATGCATTTATTAGGCAGTTAGCATTACAATTTTTGTACTATTTAGTTGAAAGTTGTTTCCTCATATAACATTTTTTATGTAAACGTGTAGTTCCTATGCAAAGAATGTAAGCAGTATTACTTAATTATATGTATATCTGTCTGAAATTTAAACTCCAGTTAATATATTCATTCTAAATTAATTTAATACAACGAAATGTAATTTAATATATTTATGATCAATAATATTATTTTCTCTTGAAGCATGTATATGTATAATATGCATGGAAGACATTTAATACTTCTAAAACAATTACAATGTATGATAAACTATTTATAGATATTATAAATGCAATGTGTCCCATATATTTTTATTAAGCTTATGTTTTTGACTTGATTTAGCATATGCCACATGTACAATAACCTAAAATTTTGTTTCGTATCAAATAACCATTATAAAAGTTGAATACAATGAGTTACATGTAGTTATTAAAAATTATTTACAATTACGAGGTTTGTTGTTATATTAATATCTTTATTTCTGTATTAGAAAATATAAAAGAAAGTGTAACGATTAATTAAGACTATGAAATTTTACGAGTATAATTTACAATATATCAAAAACTTATAACTTGCAGTCATAATTTTATGAAATAATTTAACTCGAACGAATTTCTTCTTCTAAGAAGTGCATTTAGTGTTGTATACAAAATTTGCAGTTTTATAAAAGCAGAAAATACATTGTACAATACAATCATATAAAAAAATGTTAAAGCTATGGGCTTATCTAATAAATTCTTAAGTATATAAGAAATCTGAAAAAATAAGAAAAATGAGAGAAACAGTGTATGTATGTATGTATGTATAAATAATACATAGTTGTTTTGTAGTATGGTATATAGAATTTATAAATAAAAAATTTGTACAGGAAAAAAATATATTAATTACTTACAATTAACTATGTTAACAAACATTTAGATTATTTTATGTGAAAATTCTTAAAAAAATGTAATGAAATGCTGTTGAAGAAAATAATCACTCTATCATTTTATAATACCAAAAGTTTAGTAAAAATAATAGTTAATACAATAATGATTGTGACACAATATCTAATACGTACAAGCAAGGAAAGATTCTTTGTATTTGGAAGCGATGATATTATAAATTTACAGTAAAATATTCCGAATCTTACTTTTTAGTATTATGTGTGATTAATGTTCTATAATGTTAAAAATGATACCTGAGGTTAGTTATTTTGCATTTAAAATTCTTTATGCAATATTGAAATTCAGCTGTCATATTTGAAAATATTTTGTATGCTTCATATAACTTTTAAATTATTAATACAATCGATTATTTCCATCTCTGCTCAAACCCTTAACATTTTTTGACAAACATAAAATATTTATGTATTGCTCTTGCTATTCTCATTTACCAAAATGGATTAACATTAAAATGTGCTATTATTTGTCATTTTTACCAGACGTTAGATATTTACATACAATAAACTAATCAGCTTTACGTGGCTTACGTTTACGAACATTCGGACTGCTTGGTTCAGTTTTGCAATCTTTATCTGCATCTTTTTCTTTCTCTTCTGTCTCTGATCCGTCTTGCTCTGATTCCTCATCCACTAAATCATCCTTAACATGTTCAACAATTTCTTCATCCTGTATACTTTTCTCTTGCATAAATCCACCTGATCCATCTTTTTGCTTCTTTTTGTTTTGCAGCATCACAGGTTTCGGTGGATATATAAAATCAATCAGGCAAACGATAAACTACAAGATACAAGTAACAGTTAGTTTCATTAGTCCTAGTTTAAATGATTCAATTTTGTTATTCAAGCTTACCAATCCCAATATTGCACCTGAGACAATGGTAGCAATGGCAATGATCAAGTAACTTCCCCATGTAGGTAATCCAAAATCTTCCATAAACCTATTGTGTATTCCCTATAAGAATAATTAAATTGTTTTATAATGCATTTAAAATTCATATTAGTTCCATTAACATTTAATTTAAATCTTCACCCGCAATACTTGTGAGATTTGAAAGAATTGACCAATAACAGACATCTGAATAGATGTTGGACTCTTCCAGCCAGGAATTGGTTCAATCTTTTCCCAAGTTTTCTCAGATACAAATTCAATTAATGAATCTTTATCTCTGGGGCTCTTATACTGCCTAAATATACCATTTTTAACACTAGAGGAAATATTAAAATGCAATTAGAAATATTTAGAACTTTAAATCATCATCATTCTTTTTCCAAAATAAAAAATCTTACTGATATATTGTTGGCAAAGCTGTAACCATAAACCTTCCACTAAGTCCTGGAGAATCGGTCACATCAACTTTTCCTACATTGATATTTAAATTTTCCTTTTGCGCAGCAAGATGTTCCCAAATTGGTTCCAATGTTTTACAAGCAGGACACCATGGAGCATAGCTAAATCACAAAATACTCTAGTTATAAATACATATATTACTTTAAAATACAAATAGGTTTCAATAAAATATTTCTTATAGCTTCCTCCTTATATCTTCAATTTGCTTCCAATAAAATTTTTCTTTTGTCCTTTATAATTGAACTTATAAATTTTATACAATTCCAAATAAAACATTAAAATACATATATACAAATGTTTTCAATATGACTTTCGACACGCCATCAAATTTAACGACATTGAACCAATTCAACTTACAATTCCACCATCCATTCTCCGATGAGCATACGATCCCAATTTTCTTCGGTAAGTTGTTCCGCGAAAAAATTCTTCGACGATGTCTGAGCATTTGCATTTACGAGACCCAACGATAAGCAACAGCATGTGATATAAAATGAAAAATTGAATTTAGTGTACGACATTTTATGTTAACTAATATCCACCGGTGATACACGCTGCCGGTTACTGGAAGAAGCACGAATTCAATCTGTTATAGTTGGTAGTTGGTAACAATAGTAACCAAGTTTCTTTTATGATGTAGAGTGTAGAGAAATATTATATCAGATTTAATACCCTAGGAACGAATGATAACTATAATTAAATTTTTTAATTATAGTTTAGTATATTGGTATAATAGAAAAGATGAATAGTTGCTCTCTTGGTCTATTTAAATTTAGATTTAAAGACATATTTATAATATATATCCGTCTTTTTTTTTTTTTTTTCTTTTAAGAGCTACTTTTTATTAATGTTGTAGATTTGTATCTTATTTAATCAATTAAACATTTTGGAATAAATTCTCTAATTTATAAGATCAAATTTATGTATCTTAAAATTCTTAATATAACAAGTTCTATTAACGTTATTTAACTGGTAAACATTTTCATGTGTAACTTATATAGATTATCATTTGTATAAATTACAGTATTCAACAAATTAATTATGCTTCTTAATAATGTTTCAAGTTATCAATTACTAAAATTGTAAATGTATCTCAATGTTAATGTTCAATACGTATATGTGTATGAATAAACCTTAAGTATAATACGTATATTTATTGCATCATTCTCATACGACGTCTCTGAAAAATTTAGTGAACAAATTTTATTTGCTTGTTATTTGAAACCAGAATCTTTCAAAAATACGTAAATAAAAAGTATGTTTTAATTTGACTAATTCTTATTTATTATATAATTTCATTTATTTATTATCGAATAATAATTATTACAGTGCGGTGGTAGACGTTGACTTAAACACATCTTTTGTGTTTATATTATTATCTTAATATTCTATTTACATTTTGTTATTTTAATATGTGTATTTCTATCATATATTTATAAATATAATAACGAATGTAAATATCTTTTGCCTTTAATATTCAGGAACATAAATAGCTGTGTACTGTTAATGCATTTTCTTTTATCATTCTATTAATTATATTACATTTATTTGGAAAAAATTGTAAGTTTTTATTATATAATTTATAAGCAGTTTTTTTAAGAATATAAAAATTTTGTAGGTAAACAATATGTCCGCTGTTTATCCAATTTTACCTAAATTGGTTGAGCGAGATGGTTTTGATGATGAAGATTTAACAGATATTGATGATGAGGTATTCATTAGAGATGGAAAAAATGGCTTAAAATTAGATGATGATGGAGGAGTTAAACGGCCTTTAATGGCACCTCGTAGAAGATGTAAAAGGCCATATAATTTTGCGACATATGGATTATCAAATAGGACTGGCTTTGGTCTTATGGGATTAATAATATTGTTAAGCTTAATTATATTATGCGTATATGTCATAAATATAATTCCTGGACCGATGTCAATCTTGAAAAATTGGTTATCACATGATCTTAAAGATTCATTGAATGAATCTAACAAAATACCATGCACATCTCTTGCATCAAAGATTTTATGGACTAGATCATTTCCAAAGTTAACATCTGAATCACCGATAAGAAGCAATGATGTTAATGGCGATGGAGTTGAAGATATTATTATTGGATTTAGTACAGGTTCTTATCTCTGAACAAGCGTATTTCAACTTAATTTTTTAAAATAATTTTTTATGTGTTTTAGTATATGTGTTTTTATTAAATTTTTAGTATATTTACCTTTTGATTTACAGGTCTTAGATTTATAGTTTTATGATTTTGCCGAATATTTCAGTTTTTGAGGTATATCATTTTTGTAATATATTTGGTTGTAGTATTTACATTTAATTATAGTAAACAGTAACATTATTTTGATATACAGGATTGGACATGATGGACATTTCAGAACATATTTGTACATTCTACTTTGATGGACAAGTTCCATGTTTTGGTGGAGTTCTAGCTTTAAATGGAAAAACAGGAGATACCCTTTGGGTGTATTGGACGACTCATGCTATTTTTTCAATTGATTGTGGTATAGACTTAACAAATGACAAAATTAAAGATTGTATTATATGTGGTCGAGGTGGAATACTTCATGCAGTTAATGGCTATAATGGAGCTAGTATATGGAAAATACCAGTTCGAGATTTATCAATTTCAGAAGAATGGAAACTCTCAGATATCTATGATGCTAAATTTATTGCTGATGTTGATGGAGATGACATTGGAGATATTATTGCATCACACACTATACAATCAAGAGAAATTCATTCAAGTGAAATTCTTATGATATCAGGAATCAATGGAAATATTATACACTATTCAGTTTTACCAAGTACAGAGCAATTGTTTTTAGCGCCACAGAAATTAGTCCATCCAGATGGAGAAAATATTTTTGTCCTTGTTACTAGTAGTAAAAAACAATCGGGTGGATTGTACGTAATTCCTCAAGCGAATTTAATGTATAGTAACTTGGTAAGTTCCTTAAATATTTTATTTAGTAAGTTCCTTAATATATATATAAATAGATTATTATACAATTATGTGTATGTTATAGAAACTACAAAAACTTCACCATAACACAGGAAAAGGAACTTTGCTACCTCCAATTTTGGTAGATGTAACATCAGATGGAATTGAAGATATTGTTGCTGCTATGTTTAACTCTACAATAATAGTTTATAATGGATTAACTTTTGAACCTATTTGGAATTATACAGTACCTAATTCTGAAATAATAAGTATACCGATTCCTGGTTACTATAATGATGATAATATTCCAGACTTTATGGTAAAACATCAGATAGGTTCGGGTTTTCCAACATATTACTACACAGTTGCAACAATCATAGATGGAAAAACTGGTAAATCTTTACTAGAAAAACCAATAGAAGATAGTTTAAGTAGAGAAATGTCTGGCCTATCTGTTACCGTTGAAGGATTTGGAAATGATTG
Source organism: Bombus breviceps (assembly GCA_014825925.1). Classification (NCBI taxonomy): domain Eukaryota; kingdom Metazoa; phylum Arthropoda; class Insecta; order Hymenoptera; family Apidae; genus Bombus; species Bombus breviceps. Next base: position 626,935 of record JACXIW010001316.1, on the reverse strand, counting down.
GTTTTTACATTGGTCAGTTGATTGTCTAAACTACGAAGGAATTAAAGAAAAATATCAGTTCTTAAGAAGTGAGGATTTTATATCTGAATCACGCGCTGATGTTTGTAAATTACGGTTTAACTCTACTTTAATTACAAATTTATATGCTTTAAGCCAACATGTTGGACCACCTGGTATATCATTATATTTCTCTGAAGACTGGAAGTCATTAGAATATAATAATTCTATGAATGTTAGAATAGAATTACCTGAAAATACACCATTTGTATCTGAGCGATCGCCAAAAATATATAAAGATAAAAATAAAAAAGATAGTTCTAGACAAGAACAGGAAGACTCTCATGAAACTTATGAACAATACACACAACAGAAAAAATTTACTCCTATTGGTAGACAAAATAATATTTTGAAAAATGAGAATGAATGGACTCAGAATATTATACAAACAAGTAAAGATTTTGATTTATTATATGATGAGAATAATAAAATTAACATACAAGGAGAAGAGCCAATAGATTACCAACAAGAAGATGAAGTACGAGAACAAAGAAGCGACATTAATCTCAAATTTGCTAATCAATTTGATAAGGGAATAAATAATTCTATAAAAAATATGCGTAATGATGAAACGGACATTACGAATAGTAAGACTAGTACACATGAAACCTCTCATAACTTAGACATTGAAAACAATGCAAGTGATGGAGAAACTAAAATATTAAGTAAAAGAACAATTAATTTGTTGCATTATGACGTAAATAAAACAAAAGAAACAACTGATCAAACTTTTATAGTAAGACTGTTAATTTGTAATAAGATGATTAACAATTATATTTTATGGGAAAAAAGTACAGAAAAATTTTTTTTAGGATGTAGAAACCTACACTCATCAGATTTTCAATGTTGCACTAAAAGAAGAGGAAGAAGAAACTGTTGCTATAAAAAAAATTCCTAAACAAAAATCATTGAAAGGACGGGATAAGAAGAAGGATACTGGCATAGATTTAAAATTAAAATTAGAATATAAATCTGGATCAAAATTAAAAAAACAAAAAAGAAAGCGGGATATAAAAGCTAACAATCAGATGTATTCGGTACATGGTATACAAAAACAACCACCAACTGGAATATTATTACCGTCTATTTTAAAAACAGAAGGAATAAGTTCTATTGATTTAGTATTTTCTACATTTTGGTTACCGCCTTCAGAGGCATCTGTAATATTGGTTCAAGAAGATTTTAATTGTATTCATTGGAAAACATTGCTATCCGAAAAAAGTTTTCAGTATAAACAAAATGATGATATTATTAAAGAATGTTTAGGTGAACGAGGTATTAATTATAAAGCAAATCTAGAAACGAGCAACAAAAAAGATTTAAAAATTTCTCTTGGACAAATGACAATATATAGGATGAAATTAGAATGTATGTGTCCAGAAGATATGTTACCTAATCAAAGTTGCAAAAATATATCTTTGCAACAGAATTGGCCTGAATATTTAGGTTCAGGTGGAAATGGGTATTTTAAATCATTTTATAAAACAAATTTTTAAGTAAGATAGTTATGTTTTCCATAAAGAGCATTAAATCCATTAAAATATTAGTACTATTTTATATTTTATTTTTTAATAATAAATATATATTTCTTTTTTATAGGAATATATAAAATTTATCAGAAATATTAGATTTTAAACAGTAACATTATAAACAGAATTCAATGAACTACAACTATGTATTATTATTTTTTTAATATATATTTATTATGTAATAAAAGAAATCATTATATATACAAGATTGTAGTACCTTATATATATAATTTGGTACTAACATTCTAAAGATACAATGTTATTGCCTAACTGATATGTCACATAATGATATGTACCTATGTGTGTTTATAACTTATACAACCTACATATGTATAAGTTATAAGATTGTCAATTGTTGTTATGTGTAAAATACTGGTATTACATGAAACAGATATCACAATCAATGTAGTTTTATTAAAACTTGCTAAAAACATTGTTTATTATTGATATAGTAACGGAATGAAACTCTGCTATATGATTCTAAAAAGTCTGAAGCTAGTTGTTTGATCAATATCCATTTGATATAGAAGTTTTTCCTAAACAGCTAATATCATCCTCTTTTTTTAAAAAAACAATAGCATATTTTTTATATAAACTATTTAATTAATTAAAATTAAAATACTAAAATAATTTATTTTAATATAGAGTATGTAACTGTTTAATTCTAAAGATGCCTAGAAGACAAATATTAAACCGTAAGTTATATATTTTATAATACATATGTTATTAATTAAATTTCTATGATCTTTCTATATATTTATATATACAGAATCTTTATATACTGCATGTGCTAATAAATCAAAATTTCAAACATCTGACATGCAAAACATTTTTATAGATGTGAGTTGCTTTATGATATTATTCTTGTTTTTTCTGTTGAATAACAGTAGTAGTACAAACTTTCATACTTGTAAATTTGCAGAATATATACAAAAATGATGTGCCTATATATAAAAATAAAGTAAAGAATTTAGAGTATAGCTTGAAGGGACAATGTAACAGTGAAAAAGAAAATTGGATTGCAGAGTTTAAGCAAGTTAATATATCAAATAATGATTTAGGATAATAAACTAATGTTATAATTTTTAATTTACAGGTAAACCATTTATATAAGTTAAAAATCAATATTTTTATGCAACATTGTTATAATTAAGAAATGAGTGTGAGCACATACAATTGCTTTATGTCTGATACTTATAGGATAATGGCTGGACATCATAAATTAACCAAAATTGAATACTGTAACAGTTTTAAATGTTTTTATCGACCAGTTGTACCATTTTTAGTATCGAAATCACAAAATATGAATATTCCTGTACGATTTAATCATGATATTTTAAGTGACATAGTAACAAATGCACAGAAACAATGTTATACATTTTCACCTAAATTAAAACCATTTAGAAACATAGGAACCCAAACAGATTATCGGGATAGTGACTCACAAACTGCACCTTGGGATCCACCGTATAAAATTAAATCAGGTATAATATATTAGATAGACTTCATATTTTCAGAATATTAGCATATTTAAGAATATTAACATTATTTTCCAGGCCATTGTCCTGAAGCATTATCAATAGCTCATTTATCTTGGAATCATGGATTACAAATTGGAATTCATGATTTAGAAATCATTAATAGAATGAGAAGAAAAAGAGCATGGGAAGCAGTTCTGCCTCCTATGGATACACCAGCAAACATAAAAAGGCGAACAGCTATAATAAATGCATTAGAAATAGATGAATGGGCATTTAGAGAATCAGTAAATATTTCTTAATTCATAAAATATAGACTGTAATTATGTTCATCTCTATAGTAAAATGCTTAATAAATAAAATTTTTTAATTTTAGGAAATTCAAGCAATAGTGGATTATAGGCTTGAATTAATGGATGAAATATCTAAATCGCAAGAATATGAAAAAGAAAAAAAGATTCAAGGCCGTTTGGATAGATGGACAAATTTTTTATCTATACGTAGAGATAAAGAAATAAACTCTGTTAAACACAAGCTTAGAAGAGAATTGAGAAAACTATATAAAAGACAGCAACAAAAATCGCAACCTTTTAAACGTGATATTATTAAAGAACATGATGATCCATCTTCTGAATTGTATGCCCCACAAATGCGTCATGGCGAACATCCTCAAAGAAGACATGAAGTAATAGAAAAAGAGTTGTTAGGAGAAGGCTGCATCGAAAGTAAAAAGAATATGTATATTAATATTAGGTAGTATTATAATTATATATGATATTTTTTATATTATATTTTTCAATTATTTTAGATGTAACTGAAATAAGTACATTGCCAAATTGGCTTCCAACGTATGAAGAATTAAGTGCATTAAAGCCAAGATCTAAGTCAGCTGATTTATGTATCAGAGCAACAAGATGGACAAAAGAAAAGCTAAGTCAATTACATAGTGACCTGAAAGCAAATAGATCAAGTACTAAGACAATAGAGGCACCGCTATTATTGAAACGCAAGTATAAATTGCCATCTCTACCTTCTACACCATATAGAAAAAGCACAGAAGATATAACAAATAAACGTCTGCATCAATTGTCTATACTTATTCAAAAAATAATTAAAGGAAGGGCTATCCAATGCATGGTAATAATTAGAAATTAAATTATATGAGATGAGACTAAATAAGGTATTTCGATTAATTCGATCAAAAATTTCGATAAAAGAGTGATCATGTTTTAGATGTTCGAAGGCCGCAATAGATGTAGGGAATTAATCGAAGAATTACAATCATCTTATGGATTAGAAGAACATAGTAAAAAACAACATCAAGAAGAAAAAGCGCATACGTTAGAATTACAGCATTTACAAAGTGAAAAATCTATGCAAGAAGATCGTTTATATGAAATTCTTAATTCTTTAGAAGGAATGACTATATCGGGAATGCTAGATTTTCTTAGCAAAGTACAATTCATTTTGAGTTGCGATTATTAAAAATAATTAAGCACAATTTTTATAATATTTCTCACTCTTATTTTTAAGGAATTAATAAGATTAGAGGATGAACGTCGAATACATGCTTTTGCATTATTGGCTGAAAGAGAAAGAGCTACGAGAGAAGCAGCAGAAGCTGGAAGACGTCAATTAGAATATAATCGTCGCAGGGAATTTGACGAAATGTTTAGGCAAACTATGAAAGTTAATCAAGAATCTGTGGAAAGTTATTTAGAAGATATAATAAAAGAAGGCATTGAATGGATATCTGATGAAGCAACTAAAGCATATATTTCGGAATTGTGCGATAAAATAGACAGTATATCAAAAGCTGCGCAGAACAAGTATGATGAATATTATACATTTTATAAGATCTTTTTGTGACTAATATATTATATTTCCTAATGCTTTATATTTCAGTGCAACAAAATTATCAGAAGAAGAAATGGTTGCTAATATGATTTATAATTTTGTATTACCTGAAGTGGAAAGAACTGCTGTACGAAAAAATATAAGAGAAAAGCAACAAGTTTATTTGCAGAATGCACATGCTGTAATTTATGAAGAGATATTCAATTTACCACTTGTTGAAGACAAAAGTTTATTAGATAAAGAATCTGAAGGAAAACATGGCAAAAAAATTGAATCACAGAATTAAGTATCTTAAAAAATTATAATAAATATTATTGTTCCTTAGAATATTTTACTTTTGATCTTTTGTTATTTCCTGTTATATTACATTATTTTAGTTAGAAATATGTTCAATAATATACATTACACATACGGGATTAAAATGAACACTTGTAATTCCTTCAAAAAATATTGTAATAATTATGTGGAATATTATCTCAAGTGTATATTCGCATATAACCACGTATCGCAACATAATATTTACAAAACAAAAATACAATACAGGACACTTTAATTATATTGTATTGTTATAGATAATAAAAAAAACAATCACAATTAACAGATAGTAAAAATCTTAATGTTTATAATTGAAACAGGCACATGAACAAATATAATTACGTACACTAGATATTATATTTTTTACTAATAACTTATTGTTATTAATCTCATATTAATGTTTTTACCAATATTAAATAAAATTTTTCTGTAAATAGAAAATTTATTATGATACAAATAAAAGAAATTAAATAATTTTGAGATCTAACAGTTAACACTCCAAGTGTGCCTCTCAAACACCACCGATGTACAACGCTCTACTCCAAATGTATTTTTGGATCGTTATCGATAATTGTTTACAAACAAAAAATAATACTCCTCAGTCAGTTAGAAACGATCAGTAAAGATAGTCAGATCTGAACCTGTTTTATTGTAAACCCATCTATTTTAATTATGTCGAGGAGAAAAATGAATTATCCTTGTGAGGATAATATAGATAGTGACGATGACAATTTTGATTTTCGCATCTATGATGTTGTAGCTGTTGATTTGGAAAGCAGTTATAGCGACAGCAGCGATAATGATGTTCTTGTTCCCGGAAGAAGAAAAAAAATAAGAAAACTTTCATCGAATTACGAAAGTGCAGATGACGGAGAACCACAGGAAGAAAATCTAACCAAGAGTATTTCTAACGTAAAATCTTCTGATTGGCAGGAAATTTTTAACGAAGATATCATTCCACAACGATTTGAATTTTCGACTGGGACAAAAACTCTTGGTCGCAGGTGCACAATTTATGTGAACCTATTGAGTACTTTCAATTATTTTTTACTAATGCGTTAATAGAAGACATTACGTTAGAAACGAATTTATATGCAAAGCATATTCTTAGGGACAGAATATTATCAAAATGCTCTATGTGGAATGACTGGTGCGAGGTTGAATTTGAAGAGATGAAAGCTTTTCTTGGTGTCGTACTGAACATGGGTACAATTTATGTGAGCCAAATTCAAAATTATTGGTCAAAGGAATTCGAAACACGAATACCGTTCTTTAGCAAAATATTCAGTCGGAAGCGTTTCTTGCAAATTTTTTGGATGTTACACTTGAATGAGAATGCTTCAAAAGCTCAAGACATCAGAACGGGAGTTCAGAAAGTAAACAATTTCATCGAATACTTGGACGAGAAATTCCGAGAGTATTTTGTACCCGGAAAAGAAGTTTCTATAAACGAAGCTGTTGTGAAAGTTAAGGGGAGGATTAGTTTTATAAACTATAATCCACAGAAACCTACTAAATGGGGAATACGGATATTTGTCCTCGCCGACGCAAAATCCGCATACGTTTATAGCATTTTATCATACTATGGCGAACTCGCATCGCAAGATCTTATAAAGCCAGATCTGTGCAGTATCATCACGAATAGTTTTACATCTGTGTAACAAATTGTTACATTTCGTTCCTGGCTGTGCAGGATATCACGTTTACACAGATAGATACTGTACAAGTTTAGTCCTGGCAGAGGAATTGTTACAAATGAAGTGTCACATAACAGGTACAATACAAAAAAATCGCAAACACATACCACAAGGAATTTCTAATCCGAAATTTATCAATTCAAATATAATTGCAATGCGTCATTCAAATTAGTTACTTCTTGCTTGGAAAGACAAGCGAATTGTCACTATGTTGAGCACGTATCGCACCTTTGGGTCAAGAGTCATGACTAGATCATCACGAAATTGTACTATTGAAGAAGCTTCAAAACCAAATGTGATTACTGATTATAGGAGTAATAAGGTTGGTGTAGATAAAGCCGATCAATATGCATCAACATATTGTTTCCTGAGAAAATCGTTGAAATGGTGGCGGAAATTGTTTTTTTTGGGGACTAGAAACAAGCGTAATAAATGCTTATAGACTGTACAAAATTTCTCAGGAAAGGAAAGGAGAAAGCGCTTTGTCACATTATAAGTTTGTCAAATTATTAGTAAGTCAGCTCGTAAGCAACTTTCGGAGTAACGATGTGTATGGCAGGCCTTCTGGAACTGATAAGGAACAACGTTTAGATGGGAAACTCCATATAATATATCAGTTGCCGAAAGGGAAAGAGAAAAGGTGTCTTGTTTGTTCACCAAAAGGAAGTAATGCGGTAAAAAAAACAAACAGTTTTCTACTGTGAGACCTGTGAACGCAAACCCGGTTTGCATCCCAATGAATGTTTTAAAAAATTTCACACATTACTCAATTATAATTAATATAAATATTGCTTCTAAGACAAAATCCATATATTACTTCTAAGACAAATAAAGATTGTTTTGAATGACTTTAACCCATTTGTATCCAAGCGCGGATTAATCCGCGCGCTGCGACTGTCTTCTATCACCAAGCGCGGATTATTACGCGCGCTGCGACTGCTTTTTATTTCAGTCGCTAAGTATTCTTCAGATGTGAGAGTTCACGTTTGACCTGTTTGTCAGCATCTCGCCTATTATCAGTTTATTGTATTGACCATTTTAAAGAATTCCACGAGAAATAATATGATTTAATTTCTTATTTCTTATTTTTTTTAAATAAATAATTTTTTCTTTTTTCCTCTGTTATAAAGAATGTAAGATGCGATGTTTGCGAAGTAACATTGTCTATCAATCGTTTTGAACAGTAAATTTTCGATAAACTCCACGAAGAATTCGGATGTCATTTACTGCACCTACGACCGAACGCGCGCGGTGATAGGGACCAGTCCTCTTAAGTAGAGCCATGATGCAAATGGGTTAATATTATTATTTACACGTCATTGAAGCATTTAAAATCTGCAAGCATTTAAAATCTGCACACTTAAAAACTTGCAAGTCGAAATATGATGAGAATAAGTTGGAGTTGCAGGTCGATATTCACAATTAAAAGTCGGAGCGTTAAGGGCTAATATTTTAGTTGATAATTAATATCTACATTTTAATAATATATTTAAAATAATATATGAGTCATATCATGCTGCGTACAATTATATATTTTAATATGTTTATTAATTGTATTTTAAATTTTTACAATAATTTAATATACAATTCATTATATTTATACGCATATTTTTTTTTTGTTTAATAATATACTTGAATCAAAATAGAGAACATCACACATTTCATTTTTCATGTGTTTGTATGTACAGTATTTTCCGCTCATAGACGCAATGTTATTCCACCAGTTTTTGTCATTTTTTACATAGAGCAAGCGTTCGCGTCATTTTTGATCTGTAATCAGGCTATTTTCACAAATAATAAAACATCAAATTAAGAAAAGTGACATTTTTATATCTTTTACTTCGTATTTATCTTAATGAAATGTCTCAAGTGTTTTTGGCGAGAATGATAGCTGAAAACGTGATCATATATGAATGAATTTATCATAAAATAACTATCGAACCTTTCCTTTCATTTCATTCAGATTTTCAGACTCTCTTTGTCACTCTTGTTTCCGATATAAATGTGTAAGTATTTAAGAAGCGTACAAGCCAAAATCAGATAACAGCCAGCAATATGTATCTACTTCCCTTAGTATAGTAATAGACGCGACGCGGTTCGGTGTGTGCTTCTATTAAATGAGGACTATTGTGTAAATTATACAATATCTAATGATCTATCTGAATTAAAAAGATTTGGTTGTATGTTTATTTATTAAACACAGTATCGCTTTAAAATAACATATCATTTTTTGCATACTACTTTTTTATTAAATATTTCGCTACTATATTTTCAAATAATTTTAAATTATATTGTAAAAGAAGTTGTATAGATTTGATTTAAATATGCAAGAAGCTTAAACATTTAAGTTTATTCAGTTATAACATACAAAATGCAAAATACACATAGAATAATAATTTTGTTTTGATATACAACCTCGTTATGTACAAATAGTAAATTAATGTGAAGTTGATGGATACGCTTCTATAGCATTACCTGCAAGGAGATCAGTCATAAATTTTTTAAATTTGACATCTTTTGCATCATTAGATGATATTCTTTCTACAATTAATTTACGTTTCTTTGCTTGCAGTTCTTTTGTTTGCAATGAGTCAGTTTCTCGTTGATTAATCATATCTATATGCTTTCTTTTGCAAGTTTCTATAGAATCAGGTTTTTGTGTTTCTTCTCTTGCACGACTTAGTTCAGCTGTTAAATCAACCATTTTTTGTTCCCACTCTTCAAGATGTTTTCTCATTTCAGCTAATTGTGTATCTTGATCATGTATTTTCTTTGCCTGCTCTTGTAATTTTAAGCTTTGTAACCTCATTTGGAAGCCTTGTCTTTTCATTCGAAGTTTCATTTTACCAATTTGCCCTTTTATAGACAAAACAGATAATTTATTCTTTTTAGTACGGCTATAAATTTTCTTGAAAGTCTGATTCAATTTTTCTGAACTAAAATTGTGTGGCAGTGTTATACTGTTTGAACTTGTAGTATGATGAGAAATCATTAAACTTCCACTTGGCAATTCATAAGAACCTACATTACTAACAACTGAAGTACAAATACTGTGTTTTAGATCTGGTAAAATTTTTTCATCGAAATGTTCCATAGCCATGCTACTAATATCTCTTAACTCTTGAAGTATTTCATGAGCCCTGGGTGGAGTTTTAGAATCCCGAATTAAACGAAGAACTCGAAAAATCTCATCGATTACCTGACGAAAAAATATATATTAATTAAATATATATCAAAAGAGCTAAAATTATTAATACTCTACCTTTCCAGGAATGAAACAACACAAATTAAGATCCACATATTTTATAAAAGTCATGGATAACATAGATATTCTTGTTTCAATAGCTGTTAATATATCACAATGACGTGCCAAAGGATGACTCCTTCTTTCTGATTCTCTTCGTGGTAATTGACTTTTTACTGCACGCAAACATTGTGCATGATATTTTTCCATCAAATTGAAACCTCGGTTTAATAACTTTTTACATATTCGATCAAATTGTTTACAAACCTGTTACAATTTTTTTTAAAAACTTAGTATATGAGTCTTAGCAAACAATAACACACAGGAAAGATAAAAATAATCTTACAATTCTATATCGAGAAATATCATCGTACGAAAGGTTAGACAAAATTGTCTCTAAAACAATGTCAGGCAGGTTTATTAATTGCAACATATCACTGTTCTTGTTTTAATTAAATTCTTAACACTTTCACTCAAGTGAAATTTTAAAAATATTATTAAATTATATCTTTTTCAAATTAATGCAATAGTAGTAAAAACGGTGCAGCTTTAACTATGGTGCATACAATTACGATTACAATGTTTTGACCGACCGATGACCTATAAACAAATATAGCTACTGCACATGTATCTGTTTATAACGTAGTTTGCTATCTATATTCTTGCAACGTAATGAATTTGCCAGTTCCCTTTCTAACTTTTACATAGTTAATGGCCGGATATAACGCACATCAGTTTTGGCTGCCATATTGTTGTGTCACGTGATGAGGGAGTAGCGAGGTGAATGCGCCGGGTCGAATTCGTGACGAAGAGTTAAAAATTTGGACATCACCGTCTACTACGAAACCAATTACAAGATGGATGTACGAAAAGTGACAGAATTATTACGAGCCACGATCGACCCAGAGCAACAGAAGCAAGCTGAGGAGCAGCTAAATCAGGTCGGTCAATTGATTGAAAACGTGCTTAAATGACCGATACTCCAACAGAAACATGTGCTCCATTCCTATCATTTTCCTTCATTATTATTCATCTTTTATATTTTCTTCATTATTATTCACCTATGTATATATGTATACGTATATAATTAATTCTTCTAAAACATATTCAGGAAAATAAATCTTTTTATCTTTGTTAGCTAACAATTTGATTTTTTTTATTAATTTTAATTTTCGAGAGGACGGCATTTAACCAAACTCATAATTATGTGGATCTAGAAATTTTTGTTATATATATAATATTTTTCCATGAAATAACATAGATAAATTTTTTAACATTTTAAAACGTTATTTTACTGTCTATCAATTCTGAAATATTTACTTATTACTTAATTATTATTACTTAAAAACATTCTTTTTCATTTACAAGATACTCCTAATTTGTTATAATTTAATACTATTATTTATTAACGCTCTTTCTCTTCATTTGTACTATTAAATGTATGCGTCATACCGTTTATATACTCTATTGAACATTAATAAAAATGAACTATTATTTTATATTTCAAAGTATAAAAGATTATATCATAGTTATATGTAATGGTTTACATACAATAATATCTACACTAGACTAGATTTACAATTTAAAGGATTCCGTAATGTTTTCAGATTCACAAAATTATTGGTTTTGCACCAACACTACTTCAAGTACTAATGACTGCAGAGGAAATGTCTGTAAGACAAGCCGGTAATTAATAAGATTAATTGCTTTAAAGAAAGAAAAAGAGAGAAAATTAGTTAACTAACGATAACTTAATACCAATTTAGGAGTTATATATTTGAAGAATCTAATCGCAACAAATTGGGCTGACAGAGAAGATGAAAATGGATCGGTCCAGTTTACTATTCATGAACAAGATCGTGCAATGATCCGTGATGCAATTGTTGATGCTCTTGTACATGCACCAGAACTTATTAGGTAAGTTTTTCTATCACAATCACATTTTCAATTGTAGAAAGTATACAATATATATATGTAACATGGTATCCTTATAAGTAATCTTAATCAATACATTCTTTTGTTGATTTAGAATACAATTGGGTGTTTGTGTTAGTAATATAGTTAAACATGACTTTCCTGGAAGATGGACACAAATAGTGGACAAGATCACAATATATTTACAGAATTCAGATGCTTCTTGCTGGCCAGGTGTTCTCCTTGCACTCCATCAACTTGTCAAAAATTTTGAGTATGTCCTATTGGACTTTCTTATTCAAAGAAAAAATTATTACCAAAACATGACATATTACATATGTTTCAAATTGCAGTGATAATAGTAGAAACATTTACTGGTATATTTTTTAGATATAAGAAGGCGGAAGAAAGAGGACCATTAAATGAAGCAATGAATCTCTTGTTTCCTATGATTTATCAATTGATATTACGACTTTTACCAGATCCTTCAGAACAATCAGTATTGCTGCAAAAACAGATATTAAAAATATTTTTCACCCTTACACAGGTATACATTTCGCTTTTATAGATGTTAAACATATTATCCTATATAAAAGTATGTGATCACTTTTTTAATTTCCATTATAATTTATGATTTTTCTTTCAGTATACACTTCCTTTAGATTTGATTTCAAAAGAAGTTTTTTCACAATGGATGGATGTGGTACGACAAGTAGCTGATAGACCTGTTCCACCTGAAACCAACAATCCAGATTTGGATAACGACGAACGAGCTGAATTGCCATGGTGGAAGTGTAAGAAGTGGGCTCTTCATATTTTACGCAGAATGTTTGAAAGATATGGAAGTCCAGGAAATGTAACTCATGAGTACAAGGAGTTTTCTGGGTGGTATTTAAGAACTTTTAGTGGAGGGATACTTGAAGTCCTTTTGAAAATTTTGGACCAATATCGAAGAAAGATATATGTATCACCTAGAGTGATTCAACAATCAATTAATTATATTAATCAAGGGTAAGCAATAAATTCAAACAATAATTCTATTATGTTGCAAGCTACAGTTTGAAAATTCTCTGTTTTAATGTTTAGAGTAAGCCACGCATATTCATGGAAGTTTTTGAAACCACACATGTTTGAGATAATTCGTGATGTACTCTTTCCAATACTCTCATATTCTGCAGCAGATGAAGAACTTTGGAATAATAATCCATATGAATATATTAGGGTCAAATTTGGTGAGATGATTTATTTAAAAATAAAGTGTATCCTCTTTGCGTATACTTTAGCTTTTATTATTTTATTTTAATAAGTGATATAATTTATTACTTTCTAGACATTTTTGAAGACTTTGTGTCCCCAGTAACTGCAGCACAGACCTTATTATATTCTGCGTGTAAGAAACGTAAAGATATGCTCCAGGAAACTATACAATTTTGTGTGGAAGTACTAACTAGTCCAAATGCAGACCCTAGACAAAAGGATGGCGCATTGCATATGGTAATTATCTTTATGTAGAAAAGTATTTTTTAAAGTAGAAAATATAAAACATTCTAAAAATCAGTTTTCTTTAGATTGGGAGTTTAGCGGATGTATTATTAAAGAAAAAAGTTTATAAAGAACAAATGGATAAGATGTTACTACAATACGTTCTTCCAGAATTTAGTAGTCCTCATGGACATATGCGAGCGAGAGTAAGTAATCCGTATATTGTTATTTATTAAAATTTATTAATTATTTGATTTGTAATCCTTTTATAATTATTACACTCCAGGCATGCTGGGTATTGCATTATTTCTCCGAAATAAAATTTAAGCAAGAACAAATATTAGTTGAGGCTGTTCGATTGACGACGAATGTTCTTCTGACGGACCAAGATCTACCTGTTAAGGTAGAAGCTGCTATTGCTTTGCAAATGCTTCTTTCTGCTCAAGAGAAAGCAAAAAAATATGTAAAACCTCTAATTAAGCCTATAACCCTTGAATTATTAGCTATTGTACGAGAAACAGAAAATGATGATTTAACAACCGTTATTCAAAAAATTGTTTATATATATCCAGACCAACTTATGCCAATCGCAGTTGAAATATGTCAACATCTTGTGAGTATTATTCCTTTATTTCTTCCCTTTACAAAGTAAATTATGGTATTGAAAAAAAATCTTATTACTATTTTTTAGGCTGCGACTTTCAGTCAAGTGCTCGAAACAGATGAAGGCAGTGATGAAAAAGCTATTACTGCCATGGGATTATTAAATACAATAGAGTCTTTATTAAGTGTAATGGAAAATCAACCGCAAATCATAGCACGATTGCAACCAACAGTGCTTCAAGTTGTGGCTCATATTTTTGGAGAAAGTGTCATGGGTAAGGCAAATAATAATAATGAAGTCATAGATACTAAATGTAATATACATTTTATTAAAATGACTGGTAATGTATCTTTTTATTTTAGAATTCTATGAAGAATCTCTTTCATTAGTTTATGATCTTACGATAAAAACAATATCAGAAGATATGTGGAAAGTTTTAGAAATGATATATCAATTATTCCAGAAAGATGGTTTTGAATACTTTACTGATATGATGCCTGCCCTTCATAATTATATTACAGTTGATACTCCAGCATTCTTATCAAATGAAAATCATATATTGGCTATGTTTAATATGTGCAAAGCTGTACGTTGATCATGTTTTTATAAAAATTGAAAAAGACGTTGTTTTTAATTTATTTTGTTAAAAATTCATTTTTTATTTCTACATACTAGGTATTAACAGGGGATGCTGGAGAAGATCCAGAATGTCATGCTGCCAAATTATTGGAAGTCATAATCTTGCAGTGTAAAGATCATATTGATCAAGTAAGCTACGCTGTAGATGTATATTTTAATGTGCATTTTAACCTAACTTTATTTTATAAGAATGTGACAAATTTTATATTTGTAATGCTATTCTTTTAGTGCATACCTTCCTTTGTACAATTGGTACTAGAACGTTTGATGCGTGAAGTTAAAACATCTGAGTTAAGAACAATGTGTTTGCAAGTAGTAATTGCAGCACTTTATTATAACCCAGCACTTTGTCTTGAAACAATGGATAGACTGCAAGGAAATTTTAGACAGTCGACAGAACCAATTGCTTCACACTTTATTAAACAATGGATTCACGATACAGACTGTTTTTTAGGGTGAATTATTTTAATTGCTCAATAATGATTGCATTTTTGTTCTATAATTAAATATTATAAATATTTGATACATTTTTATAAAAACAATATTTACAT
The DNA here is from genome assembly GCA_014825925.1 of Bombus breviceps. Taxonomy (NCBI): domain Eukaryota; kingdom Metazoa; phylum Arthropoda; class Insecta; order Hymenoptera; family Apidae; genus Bombus; species Bombus breviceps. The sequence goes on along the minus strand of JACXIW010001316.1, from coordinate 611,568 downwards.
TATTTAGGTTACATGATAGAAAGCTCTGTGTTCTTGGATTGTGTACTTTAATTAGTATGGGTCCCACAAAACCACCAGCAGTGAATGAATGCGCCCAGCAAATCATCCCATCTTTGATTCTACTTTTTGATGGACTGAAAAGAGCCTATGCAGCTAAGGCATCTGACGCTGGTGACGAAGAAAATGAGGAAGATGATAGCGATATCGATGAAGGTAGTAATTTCCATTTATCCTCCTATATCTGTCTTCATTCATTTTTATTTTCATAAAACTAATAGTGCTATCAATATATTTATACAGAGGTTTTATCATCCGACGAAGACGAAATCGACGATGCTAGTCAAGAATATTTGGAGAAGTTGCAGGAAAAGGTGACAAGGTCATCTACACAACATGGTTTTAATGTATCAGCTTCAATTCAAGATGGACATGGTGATCACAGATCAGATGATGATGGTGATGACTCAGAATATGATGCTAATGAGGAAACTCCACTTGAATACTATGCCACACCTTTAGATTCAGATGATATGAATCAAGATGAGTACATTGTTTTCAAAGAAGTAATGCAAAGTGAGTAATCGCTATATTCTTATGCTTCTCACATATTTGTACCTCCTTCTATTTATTGGATGAAGTACATACTCAAATTTTTTTTTTATTTACAGATATTGAAAGAACAGATACAGTTTGGTATAGAGCATTGACTGGTCATTTAACTGCAGAACAGCAAAAGGCATTACAGGAAATAATCCTTTTAGCAGATCAGCGTAAAGCAGCCCTTGAAAGTAAAAGAATCGAACAGAGTGGTGGTAAGCCTCCCTTTTATTGATATAAAATATAGGTAAAAGTTTGCTTTCAAGATGCATTACACTAAAATAATATACATATATTTAATGTTTTTGTTTTAGGTTACGCCTTTCATTCACAGACTGTACCTACATCGTTCAATTTTGGTGGAACGCTTTTAAGCCGATAGACACCCGAACGTTTATATTCTTAGCTTAAGTAAGTAAATAAATTGTGAAGCATCCAAGTCGAGTATCCTTAACAATGCAGTACATGTTCCCACTCCGTTAAAACCGAGTTGCACACGAGTTGAATTCAACATGAAAAAAGCTCTCATTTTTGTTTGTTTCTCCACGTTTTTGACTTTTCATGACTATAGCTCGGTACATACAACAATGGTAGCATCCTTTCGAGCGTTTGGAAATCCATTCCACGATGGAATCTGCGGAGAAGCACGCTTCTTCTCATAACATAATAGTAAAACGTAATTAATTCTCACAGTAGAAAAATGCATCTAGGATAAATAAAGATAGTAATTTGTATTTTTTGATATGAAAGATATTTTTGATCATTGTTATTTCGATTTCCAGATTCCAGGGAATATGTTCTGATCTCGATTTCCAAATCACTGTGCTTCTTCGCCGAGCTCACGCCAATCCATCGTTCAGCGCGATCGAATCTTTTTTTTTTTGTACGAGAAAGAAAAAGATATGTATGAAACTAAAAATGGAAGGGTGAAAAGAGAGAAAGAGCGCGTGTATGTATGTGTATGTTTGAAAGAGGAAAGCAGACGAAAAAGGAGAAAGTAGTTCGATCGCTTTTGAAGCGCTCGAAAAAGTGCCTTCAACATGCTCGACGCGGATGGGACCTAACTTAAACAAAGCAAATTGGATCGAGGCTAGGACGCTTCTCTAGTTTGTAAGTTTCCTAAACAATGTACTAGAGTATAATAAATTAATGCTAATTAAAAATGAAGACTTAAAAAACTTAACAGCCTTAATTTCAATAACATTAATTGTAATAATATTTTTAAAAGGAGATTAAATTGATGTAGAATTATATCACTTTGTACATTATATTACAAGTAAAAGTCATGTACAAAGTTTATGACTTACTAAGTTTCTAATTTAAAGACATTAGTTAAGCTAAGTCCTGTTTTGTAAAAATTGTATAATGCTTTATTAACCATTTTTTATTCATTTATTTGAAGGAATAAAATAAAATTTGATAACAGTTCCGCATAGTAACATTGGTTATCATATCTGACTAGAAAAATGGAAATTGTATAATTAGGAACAGAATTGACTAACAATTAAAATGCAAAATTTTTTCGTTAACAGCCTTATATTCCACTTTCGATCGATACATAAGTTAAGTTACGTGATTTTAAATGAAGAACTTAGCAGGATATATACATATATCCATTTATGGAAAATGATTTATATCCTGCGAAGTAACCCTCAGGGCGGAGATACATTTATAAGAGGAGCTGCGATGATTGAAATTGTAGATACATTTGCTGTTGCATATACGCATATATATATATATATATATATATACACACACATTTTTAAAAATAAGATTAGAACAATTCTAGTTTTAGAGATACTACGAAATTTTCATTTGGGTATAGAAGATTGTAGTTAAAAATAAATTTTTAAATACAGAATTATACACTTATTTTCATGTTTAATCTTGCAAAAAGCGTATCTAGTAAAACAGTAACTTCTAATCATTAATGGATGTACTTTCAAAAACAACTTTAATAATCGTTATTAGCAATATGTCCTGTTTTCATTATATATACTAACGAATTAACAGTTGAATAAAAGGCTTGCAGGTGTAAATACAATTTCAATTCTTTGTTACATTTGAAAGAAAAAAAAGTACAGAAAGGAAAAAAAGTATCCCACAACTCCGAGAAAACAGCACATCGGTGGTATTTTTTACCGATGGTTTATTGACCAAAGGTACGAAGCACTCATGAAGACGCAAAGAGGCCCGTTAAAACGAATGAGATGGATGAGAGGAACACGTTTAGAGCATGAAGGAGTTCTACTCTCGATCTCTTTCCTCAATGTGTCCTCGGATAAAGTGAACGTTAATGTCACTTGAGACACCGTTCGAAATAAAACGCGCCAACATAGCCACCTCTCATTGCTTTTGCTACATTCTGCTCAAACGCTCTCCTATTATTTTGCAGGACCTCCGCAGCATCTTTATTCAATGGATCTTCTGGATTTGGTTCCTAAACAAATAATATCTTTTCATAAAAATTTCTTTGCTCAACTATATACAAAGATGTAACATATAACGAATTTGATATAAATTAAATAATCAAGCATTTATGTAGAAAATTCTCTACTTTGTTAAAGAAAATGTAATAATTTTAGGTTATACTAAATACCAAGAAAAGATATTGTAATCCATAGACAATAGAATTAATTGTAAGGACTGGTTTCCAATCTTCTCTTAAAATATTTAGACACACATTGCCATCCAAGTCAATATTAGGATGATAAACTTGTGTTTCACATTTTACTTTAGGCGGCTCATGTGGATAATTTGGTCCAACTTTAAAGCTGAAGACAAATCGACCACCTCTATAAAATCCCTAAAAAATTTTTAAATCATTACCAAGTTGTATATATAAAAAGAAAAATGTTCTTACCTCATCTGGACAAATAATTAGCTTAAAGCTGAGAAGGTCATCTGGATCGGGAAACTCTGTCCCACATGTTTTTGGAAGATTAAGTTCATTTATGTCTACATAAAATAAAAATTTAACGTACATGTTAAAGAATAGAAGAAAAAATATTTTTCAATTATTCAAATTATGCAAGGTTATTTAAAGGTCAAAATAGTGAACAAAGTATTTTTTATTTAGGATAGTCTTAAATATTATGTGAATATTAATATTAATAACAAAAAATATAAAAACAAATCAAATCACATTATCTTATTTATTAAGGAATTTTCTTTATAATAATCTTGTGAATAATTCTTTGTTGCTTCATTGGATATAACCATATATTTTTATTATTTATTAAGTTAACTTCTTAAAAAGTTAAGTTAATTTAAAAATTTTTTAATTAAAGTTAGCTTAATTTGTCGAAATGTTATAAATAATATTTTATAAACAAGTTATAACATTTTTGCCCACAAATCAACATCTTCAAGAAATACGGAAATAAATCAATTTGTAAATTCTGCATATATGTATATGCAAGGTAAATGAAAGCAAAGAACTAAATATATAATATACGCGTAATGTGGTATCAATAAAAATGGACAAATATTGACTGTTACAAAATTTAAAACTAACTACAACATTGAATCTTAACAAAACTTTTAATCAGCTTTTAATCGATACGTTTTAGTCCTTATATATTAAGTTGGATTTATAGTAACAAATACAACAGACATTGTAAAGGAGACTATGAGTAACCGTCAATAAACCTTTTGTGATTCTCAGTTGTGCTGCAGATGCCTTCTTTTGGGTGCCAGCTTTCGGCGACTCGCCATCCTTTTTCGCCTGTTTTAACGAGAATAATTTTATCATGATAGAGTGGCGGTGCCCGGCGTGGAAGGCACAAAAGTCTTCTACCTCGATCGACCACGCGCGCAGCTACGATGCACGCAACAAAACTTTTTGACAATGGAAACAACTACTGTAAATTTACGACTGGTTTCACGTGGACGGAACAGAACTCGATTCTGTTACGATCACGGTATTAAAGTACCATTTTTCATACAGTAAAGCCTGTATTTCATTTATGCATATACGCACGTGACATGTTCCAGATTAAAATTAAATAATTAGTTCTTTTCGATTAAGACAAATTTTTTGCAATTATGTTTTTGATATTTACCTATAATAATGTAGATTATGGAATATTAATAATTTATTTTATCAGTTTTGAATTAATTTAGTGTCTCATAATTCAGAGGAGCGTAGACTGAAGATTAAACGTTATATAAACTACAAGGAAATTTATGAAAATCAATTATTATTATTATTATTATTAAACGCTTATAATTAGAAATATATATTATGATTTGAAGATGTAGAATGTCAAATGTTTATATTACGTTATCATAAGTATAAACGTAGAGAAAAGTATTTCGCATGCATTTCTTGTTGTTCAAATATGATTGGAGATCGCTTGTAACGATTTGAGATTCTACCAATCATAATAGTTCACATATATTGGAAACCTTTATTCGTGCAATGAAAATATCTTTCTTGGTATCGTTGAATATACGAACAATTATTTGCTGCTACAAGGGAAAATGTATAAACACTATATACCTAGATGGTTCAATGTTCGTTTCGAATTAGAGTGAGGTTTAAGACGTCAATGGCTTACATTAGTTGTGCATGTTGCTTGTAACGATCAAAAAGTAACGAGGTAGCGTTTTACGATCCGCAAGTATTTTTTAAGTGTGACAGTAAACGACGACACGATGGCTGGGATCCGGGATGAGATTTTAGCTAACTTTCAGGTGATATATTGAATGATTAATTATTCGCCAATATTAAATACAAACTAGAATTTTAGGTTATGCTGTATGCATTAATGACATTGACAGTGGTAAAAAAAAGTGTATAAATATAAAACAATATTTTCGTTTGTTTTGTCTTCGATCTGTCAAAATTTTAGCGATATTTTAAAGTGTACGAAAAGATAAGCATACACATATATAGGGTGGATTGAAAATCGTAGTACAACCAAAAAGAAAACGATTCTATGAGAAAAAATAAGTAAAAAATTTAGTATGAAGTTTTCTCCTTTGAGAATTTTCAAAAAAAATTCTCACAGTTCGTTTTATTAAAAAAAAAAAAAGAAGATTTCGAAAATAGATCAATTTTCATATATTATTAATATTAAAATAATATTCTATGATGTTTAATTCTGTATATTGTTAAACGTTTTTTCACACACTTTTTGTTTTTGTATTATTGCATTTATAAATCATAAAAACGGATAACAAAGGCTGTAAAATTACAAGTACAGAAACAAACTTTAAAAAAGAATTCTGTTGTTAATTAATTCAAAAAATATTTTCTCTATTTTATATTGATATTTATATTAATTATTTATGAATAGTATAAATAAATGTAAACTATTCTTTTAGGCATGTACGGGAATTGATGATGTTGGTGATGCTATTAAATATTTAGAAGAATCAAATTGGGATTTATTGGTAAGTTTTTGTATAAATTCATTTACGTATTATATTTAAAAATGTATTAGAACTTAAGTGATATTATATCGTATCATATAGGCGGCAGTAAATCAAGCTATGCTTCATACTACACAACATTTACCTTCTGAAGTAAGTCCAGATATAGAAATGATAGAAGAAATTGAAAGAATGCCACAGGCACATTCATTATCATCCCAAACCAATTGTGATCCTAAAAGTAATTCCAAAGTAGAAGTAACAGAAAATTCAAAACCAGGGACAAGTAAACCTAAAAGTTGCGAAAGAGAAAGAACTCTTACATTCCATATTAATCATCTTAATAATGAATATAAAATAAATTTGTCTGAGTTTTCATCATTAAGTAAGTGATTAACACTTTATTATATTGTTTGTATACAACAATTAAAATGAGAGTTACACATACATATCTTTTCAGAGGATCTCAAACAGCTTATATGGGTACAAACAAATGTGCCACCTTGCCAACAACGTCTGTATGGGTGGAAAAAAGAGCCAAAATCAGATTATAGATCGTTACAATCATTAGATTTACCTAAAGAAAATACATTGTATATGTCTCCTGCAACAGAAGATGTTGATTTAACAACTGATATGTAAGTAAATTTTCTAAAATATGACCTGTTTAATTCTATAAAATATTTCAATTTTATGTATAATTACACATATTTATTATTTTTGTAGAGTGAGTTTATCAAATCGAATGACTCAAACATATACTTTGAACATTAAAAATGAAATAAATAAGGAAACATATAACTTGAAATTTCCCGGAACCAATACAATTTTGGATGTAAAATCTGGCATTTATTCATTAACAGCTGTTCCAGTTCGAAATCAACAATGGAAAGGCTGGCCAAGTTCAGTAAAAAATGATAATGTTATGTTAGCTCAGAGTGGAATTTCTTATCCGGAACATGATCTATCTGTTAATGAAATCCCCATAAAAAAAGAAAGAAAGGTATAGTAATAATTAAATTGCAAATATATATAGCTTTAAAATAATACTTATGTACTTACAGGAAGTTATAGATCTAGTTGAGAGTGACAGTTCTATAGATGAAGATGATATAGAAGATGATGTTTTTGTAGATAATGTCAGATCTACAAAAACTCAACGTCTTAGTACGTACATTAAGTTTTTTTAGTTTAATTTTACATTATCAATAATTAATTTAATTTATTTTTAGTGCCAGAAAATGTAACAGATGAAACAATAGGTACAATACATTTTGCAGAAGAATTTAAAAAACGGTATGGGCCAGCACATCCAAAATTTTTTACTGGTACATTTGAAGATGCCGTTAAAGAATCATGTTTAAAGCCTGCGAAAGAGGTCTGTAATTGATAGAATTATTTATTTTAATTAATATTTTATATAAAATATTATAATTTTTTAATGTTACAGAGAAAATTGTTAGCTGTATATTTGCATCATGATAATAGTGTATTAGCAAATGTATTTTGCACGCAGTTATTAAGTTGTGAAGCAGTACTCCAAGTTCTTTCAGCAAATTTCATTGTATGGGGTTGGGATATTACATTTGAATCCAATAAGCAAAAGTATATATAACAATAAAAGATAATTTTTTAATAACATCAGACATTTTTCTTGTAAAATGCTTTTAATTTACAGATTTCTTTCATCTGTAAAACAATCATTAGGATCATTTGCAACATTAGCTATGGAAAATATAGATGTTGATACTTTACCTGCTCTTGTAATTATAATGAGAGCTAGATCAATTACAGAAATGTTTACAGTAATACATGCCAATGTCGGAGTAAATGAACTATTAACTAATTTAATTCACGTTGTTGAAGTATTTCAGGTAAATGAAAATTAATATATGATGTTAATATAATCTCTAGTATTACATTTTTTCAAAATAGGAACAAAGACGTACCGATATTGGTGTTGAAGAAGAAAGACAAGCTAGAGAAAGAGTAAAACAAGAGCAAGATAGAGCATATCAAGAAAGTTTAGCCGCAGACAGGTACATTAAAAATATACATATAATATTTTGATATATATATATATATATATATATATCCAAATTGTTTTAATTTCGATATGATTCTAGAGCGAAAGAAGAAGCGAAACAAATGCAAGAGGAGCTAGAAAAACAACGAAAAGAACAAGCAGAAAATGAAAGGTTGGCTGAAGAAGCGAGAAAAGAAGCTCATAGACAAGCAGTAGAATCAAGTTTACCTCCTGAACCACAACAAAGTACTGGTGATGGAGTGCTAAAAGTACGAGTGCGGCTCCCAGCTGGGAAATTTTTGGAACGTAGATTTCAATCTGATACACCATTACAAACACTTCTTAACTTCCTTATTGTGGAAGGTTACCCAACAGAAGAATACAAAGTTCTATGTAGTTGGCCTCGAAGGGATGTAAGTAGATGATGTAAGCACTTGAGTTCTCACTACGTAAATGTGCTTCTCATTTTATTGAATTAAACGTGGATAAATGAGCTTTTTACATATGTATCATTACTTTGTAATAGTGAAGTTAAAATTTATTTAATGTTATTTTTTTATTTGTTTCAGTTAACTTCTATGGATTCGAAATTAACTCTTATGGATCTAAAATTCTGTCCTCAAGAAACAGTAATTTTAGAAGAACGATAAGTAACTTGTTGTAATTAAATTAAAATGTAGAAGTTAAACATTGCAATATTCTGAAAGTGTTATTTATTTAACAAGTTTTGAATAGTTATCAGTTAGCATGAGTTCAGTTTATTGTGTAACTACATTTTTATGCTGTACTTTTTCGTACTATTCATTCGTACGACAAATGTAGTCTTATATTATAAAGAAAGGTTCTTTCCATGCATGTGCATTGTATATTTTAAATTCCTAAAAATAAATTACATTTCAAAAAAACTCAAACAAAAGTAGCCTTTTGTTTGTCGTTACCATGATTGCAAAAAGCATTAAAGATATATTAAAGGAGTTCAATTTGTAACAAATATGAATGGAATTTGTAATAAAAAGATATATTTTGAATAATATTTATTTTTTTTAAGAATTTGTATTATAAATATAAAGACGCAGCAAAAACGATATCACGCTTTATAAGTTTAATTGCTTCGCTAAATTTATTCTCTAAATCCGTATTTCCAATGTTTTTTGCTGCTTGACATAACTGTCTAAGAACTTCTTCCGAACGACGCATACATCTTATGATAGAACCTAAAATAAATTAAAATTGCATTATTCTCTAAAAATAACATGTAAAGGCCTTCAATAATCTAGTAAAAAAAAAAAAAAGAAAAAAAACAATTCTAAACATACCTTCAAATATGTCTGTCATTTTGCAAATTTGCAAAAAGGTAGCTCCTTTACACCAAGCATATACAACATCCATTAAATACGGTTTAAATCGTTCTACATATGCGTCTTCATCTAATTCTAAATTAGCTTCCGTAGATACTTTCGCTATTCTTCGAGCTAAATCTTGCATTTGTCTGAGTGGACCACTTAACTCTTCAGTACACTTAGGCATCTCATTTGATTTATCATCACAAACAAAGCAACTAATTAACGCTACCATTTGCGGAACACTTAGCGAATTAAACAAACCATTAAAAATCATTTCTGTCATTAACAATTCATCAGCTCCATTCAGCTCACAAGCAACCCTGCCTTTTAGTTCTATCACATCTGATGCTGTACAATAGGCCATTCTTCGCAATACTCGTTTCCTACATTTTAGTTCATCCATTTGAAGTATTGATTTAGCTTGTTTTAATTCTAGTTTAGCTTGTTTTAGCTGATTACTTAAATCTTCTTTATGTAAAAATTGTTCATATAGAGTATTTACATCAGGATCCTACATTAACAGAAGGTAAAATATTCATTATTAATGTAAGGAATTAAAACTAAGAAAAAATATGTAAAAGCAAAAGATGACTATTTTACCTTATGCAAAGGATGAGCATATAATTTTTCTTCTAATACTTCAATTTTTTTAACAATATCTTTGAAGGCTTCGTCTTCAATATGCATATCTGTAATAGGATTCAATAATGGTGGTCCATCAGGAAATCTTTTCTTTACTTCCTGTATTGTTTTTAATACGCTTTTCCTGTTATCAGATGGTCTTAAATCCCTTGGATAATACAATCTAAGTGAACTGATTTGAGAAATTAATGTGTGTATAACAGGAACTACTTCCACATCACCTTCTTCTCCTTCATGACAAGGTACAGGGCAACCTTCCTTGGAGTCTTTAGAAACATGAAGCAATATATCAATAATAATAGCAGTGCTTTCTTTCATTGGGTTTTTAGGGCTTCTCTTTTTAAAATTCACAATAATACCCCAATCAAACATTTCATTTTCATTTTTTACCTACAATTACCAATATAATTATGGAAAAAAGAAATGATTTAAAATGTAAATAATATATATATATATAAATACATACTTTTACTAATCTTCCAGGTTGTAAAAATGGAAGTAGATATTCTGGCTTTGTCAAAAATGACCTAAATTCAGTGCTAAGATGGTCAAGTTGCTCACGTATATCATGATAAGAAGATATATGGTTATACCTATCAATAGTCACTGCATTATATGCAATTTGCAAATCCTTCGCCTCTACAATGATATGCAGAAATAATATTTTATTCTAAATCATAATATTTAATAGGCGAAAAGATAATCCACTTACTGTTATATAGGTCTGGAATAGATGCTTGATTTTGAAACTGATAAAAGCTCCTCTCAAGCATATATTCTGGATTAATTTCTTCAACTCTCAAAAGGTTCAAAACCATGTTATAAGTTAAATGAAATGCTGAATTAATAGGATCTGGTTTTCCTTGTACAATTGCTTTACCAACAACAGGACTAACTTGTTCATCTATCATTAATATTACTATTCCTTTTTCATCTAAACCTCTTCTGCCTGCTCGACCAGACATTTGTATGTATTCACCGGATGTAATCCAACGAAAGTCTTTACCATCAAATTTTCGCGATGATGTAAATAGAACTGTCCGTGCTGGCATATTTAATCCCATAGCAAAAGTTTCTGTCGCGAAGAGCGCTTTTATTAATCCTTCTCCAAACAATATTTCTACAGTTTCTTTCAGAATAGGTAAAAGCCCACCGTGATGAATACCTATACCTCGTCTTAAAAGCGGTAATACATTTTCAACTTGTGGCAAACGTCGATCTTCCTCGTTAAGAACATCCATAGCATTATTAAATACCTCGTCTACTAACTTCTTTTCTTCTAATGTATTCAAATCTAATTTAGCCAATTGCATTGCATATATCTCACAATCTTTTTTTGAAAAACTAAATATAATTACAGGTGCGAAATTTCTTTCCATAATCATCTTAACCATTTTAAAAATATTTGTTTGCCCAGCATTTGATGGACGAATACCTCCTTTACGTCCTTTAGTATCCCCTTTAGCTGCATCACCATGATGCAAACAAGCCATTGCTCTGTTAAAATTTTCTTCTTTAAATTGTCCCGTTTCATCTACAACCTACATACAAATATAAATATATAAATATATGTTGGTTATTTCATCACAGGCTACTTGTTTATTATAGTCTACAAACCAAGTGAATACCATCACCTCCAACAGGGAATATATAATGTTGTAAAGGAGTTGGTCTATAATCTGTATAAACAACATGGCATGGTTGCTTATGTAAATGTGCAACCCATTCTACAAACTGCCTGGCATTAGGTATAGTAGCAGAAAGAAATACATAGTGCACATTATCTGGTAATAATATTAATGTTTCTTCCCAAACAACTCCTCTTTCTTTGTCACGCATATAATGAATTTCATCAAAAATTACCCATCCAACTTCCCGCATTACCTAAATATTAAATGCGCTATTGAGATTCTAGAGGGTAAGAATATTATTTACATGTAAATTCAAAAAATATTTTAAAAAACCTCAGATCCTCGATAAAGCATATTCCTTAAAATCTCAGTAGTCATGATAAGTACACTTGCTGTTGGATTAATTGTAACATCTCCAGTTACTAAACCTGCATCCTCAAACTCTTCAAAAAATTCTCTGTACTTTTGATTACTTAATGCCTTTATAGGTGTTGTATAGATAACTCTTTGTTTATCTCTCAACGAACACGCTATTGCATACCTACAAAATTTTGTACATTGTTTATTATTAATAATACGCGGATTATTCAAAATATATCATTTCTTCAAATTCTAATACATACTCTGCAACAACAGTTTTACCAGCTGATGTATGTGCGGAAACTAAAACAGATTGATTATTCTCGATGCATAATATCGCTTCCTTTTGAAAAGGATCCAATACAAATTTGTACTCTTTCGCCGGTTTGCCTTGTTTATTTTCCAGGGATACATATTCATAATCTGGTGGAACTGCAACTTCGTGTGTACATGACTCAATCGTTTCTATCGTATGTATTTTGATACGTGATGTTAATTCTTCTATACTATAAAAAGTTGAAAATTTGAAAGTATATTATTCAAGGACAATTATTAAGCGAACCAAATAAAATTTTGCAAATAACTTTTTGATTAGAGGAACAACTACTGTACAGGTTGTTAGAAAAAAGTATCTAATATTTAAGGAGCTTATAGTACTCACTGAAAGGAGTAGAAAGATGTTTAATCAACATAGATTCTAAAAACAATTCTTATGATGTAAATTCAACTTTTATTATTTAGACGTATAGTTAACGGAAACATTGAATAGACATTACTTTACTGCTCTTGATAAATACTATAAGCCCTTATTTTTAACACATTGCATCTTACTTTAAATCTTCCAATACTGGATCAGGTCGTAATTTTTTAGAAACAAATGCATCAGAATTATTTTCAAGTTCTCGTTTAGTTCCACTTTCTGCATTGATTTCCCTGTGTGCATATCATTTCTTTTAATTAAAAATATTCCTTGAATTTACTTTCAGAGTACATACATACTTATATTACGAAGAGGTTATGTAAAAGTTTATACTAACTTTTCGTTTAACGATGCGTTTATATCTTCATTTCTTGACTTTATTGGAGTTGGAATCACTTCTATATCTTCTGTTTCTTCAAAAACGTCAAACAAATCTTCAGTAAAATTAGCCATTACAAATATAAATTTATACTCTGATCACAATTTTTATAGATTCTTTACAAAGCTTACTGTTTACATCTATCGACGTTCTATATCGACTATTAAATATATCGAAAAAGTGGTCGACTATTAAATATATCGAAAGAGTGGTCGACTATCGATTAATTTAAAATTTTAACAAATTATGCATTTAAAACTTCATACTTTTAATATAAAAGAATTTCTAATTTCCAATAGAATAAAGCGCTTTATTTAATTGGAACGTAAAATATGTAAGTAGGATTAAAAGTATTTATATTATGAAATTATAACTTGTATATACATACAATAAAAAAATATGATAGAATATATTGAATAATTCATTTCAAATATACATCAATTTTCTTTACATCAATATTTACACTAATATCATCATCATTTTTATTTCTCAAATGAATCTTATTTAAAAGTTTTATAAATTTTATAATATAAAACATATCAGATCAGATAAAAACCAAAACTTTTGTAACTTTATTTTATTTTGCTATAGGTGGCAAAATAATGTATGTATCTGCTTAATTAATCTAGGCAACACGAACCGCAGGTAAAACGGATAATTTGTCTATCGGTTACGTGATTCCGGACGTGATAACACGTTGAAAGATAGGGGCCCTCGAATGGGTCGAGTTTATATGACGAAGAAGCAGAACTTTCAGTTTCTTTTAGGCGTTCGCGAGTGGAACGTCGTGAGTGTAACGGTCACGCTGGCACGCGCGTGAAAGTTTTGTATTCCGAGCGCCCAGCCTCCTCTATACACAAAGTTTATTGACGCAGGAAGAAAATTGAAACAGATACTTAAAAGCGTATGTAGATTTTCGAAAGCAATGAATAATTTAAAATTCAATTTTTATTCAATAATTTTATAATTACTATTACAATTGTAATTGTCAGTTAGTTACTTTTTTATACGTCATCTATTTTTTATCGACATACATATTCATCTTCCTAGTTCTTCTTAGCTTCTCAGGTAGAGAATAGTTTTTAAAACTTTGTGTGATAATGAAGTATTATATTCGATAGTACGCAGTGAAGTATAAATAATTAATAACTAAGATAACCCTTAAATAATTAGATAAGCGGAGTATGCAAATATACATATGTACGTTATCGGGAGAATGTATGGTTAAGAGCAAGGGTGGACTGGGACGTAAATTTTTATCGGAACATCAACGACACGACCGGCCATCCATTCTTAGTTCATTGATTAAATTCCACGTATAACGACCCCAAAAACCCGACCGGCCCACCGGGAATTCCCCCAAACTGCTCGATGGCTAATCCGCCCCTGGTTGAGAATGCATGGCAAATAACAATAACAATTACTGTAAATCGAGTATCATTTTTCATGAAAATCATTTGTGTCTTATAACTCCACGTTGGAACATTTTACTCATAGAGATTTAACTTATTCTAAACTATACGTGTGTACATATTTTAAAGAAACATGAATATATAGATAACGAATCTTCATAATAGAATCGCCGTGTAAATTAATCGATTTGATCATAGAATGTATTAATCGATATGATCGAATGGTTTATATTACTGTGTTTTAATGACAAATCGTACTTACGTATATCACAAGAATACCCGCAGTATTACACTTGCGATAGTGTTACTGTTATGTGATATGTTGTTTCAACTACTTAGCTCCTCTTGTTTAGTAATTTACTTTTGTTTTCAATTACGATAGTTCGACTTGATAGGATAGGGCTCTACGATGATTTACGAATAATCTTTTTCCTTTGAACGTTTAGTTAATTGATAATTTATGTCAATTACGATTTAAGTGCGTATACCACCCTACAAATTGAAAATCAAAGATACCTTGAATTTTAATAATATAGCAAGATGACGAAACGACGATTTGATTTGATAGAAGGCAAAGTAAAATTTGTATTGCAAACAAAAATTTGCGAAGAATTCTACAAGTACGCGATACTCTGTGACGAGAATTGCGAAATGGAGTGAGTTTCAACAGAATGGCCATATGTTAGAGTCGAAGGATGAAGGTAGAAGAACATGAAACGATCAATGGTCCACGAGTCATCGTGCCGCGAGCCGTGGGTCGAAAAGTCAGGGCCTGTTCAGAGTCAATTTTTCTTAACCAATGAACGCGTCCTCCGAAGGAATTTTAGTTGTTCGTTTTCATAAAACATTGATTTTCGCTCTTTTGTACATTAAAAATTTCAATGTATCATATTATCTCATAGTATTGGAACTTGATTGATATTTTAAGCATTTTTAAACGATAATCTAATCACGGAACAAATCGCGAAAAAAATGAAGCAAATCATGGAACAACTTACTTAATAACAAGTTACTCAATTTTATTAGTTACTCCTCTGATGGTTAATTACGAATATTCTCAAAATTATATCGCGTCTCTTTTTAGTTATAAAAAGCATCTCGTGCGATGACATCTATTTTATCGATAGTTTGAATAATTCAGACTCTTTTTACGATAATTAAATTTAGTAAAAAAAGAATATAGAAAATAATGAACATCCCAGTCAGATGGAAACTAAATCACGTGTATCTTTTTGGGTAATGCATCGCACGTTGACTACCGAACCACGTACACACATGGACCAGTAAAACTGACGTAATCCTTTGGTTCTTCGCTGAATATGCAGATACACTCATTGCCATGGAACAATTGTTATTTTCGTACTTTCTCCAGCGAAAAGAAAAGCTATAGGTATTACCCTCTGGCTATTTAGCCGATTCCAACGGCCAAAGTTCGTATATCCGTTCAATGATACGAAACATAAATCTGCATATATGAAAGTTGTGGTTTGCCCGGAGCTATTTTGCCTTTCTTGTACCACCGAAAGAAAATTTTTATCGTACGATCGTCTTCTTCTACTATGTTGTCAATCAGCGATCTTAAACTTTCATTTCATATTTTCCAGTTATACGATACACGCAATAATACTATGTTAATGTTTATCAACTTCTCACTTATTGCTAATTATTGCGTTATTTGCATTCTATAAATTGCAAGAAATAGCTACTTTGTAAAAAGCAAGTAAGATAGACAGAAAGACGGAAGATGAACTGATCGTAAATTCTATAACAGCACTTTCGATGTCGTGAAAGTAAATAGAGAAAATCTTTTTTTCTCCGATATCTACATGCTCAATTTATTATTTCCTGTGATTTTGTTGATTTTATTACGTAAGAACTGTAATCTAGCATATACGACGTTTGAAAAAGAAAGCGTGTTTCGATTAATTCCTTTTTGTACATATTTGTATTTCCGAGGATCTGTTAGTCAATTAAAAGAACAAGTTCGGTCCTCTCAAGCGTAGATACGTAGCGTAACAGAGTGAAGTAGCGGGTATTTATTCTCAAGCTATGGGGCGGTACGTTTTCATACGACGGTCCTGAATGAGTACGAGTGAAAGTTCGTGAGTTAAATATTTTTTGTAACTTCGTTTTGTAGATTGCTCGTACGTACGTACGAGCTTCCTATAAGATAAGTTACAGCACGCTATGTTCGCTTCTTAATGAGGAATAAAGTGTATATAGCTATTTATATATCGTAAGCGCACAAAAATTAATCGTAGAATTGAGAAAAGGAACAAAAAAAGAAAAAAAAAAAAAGGAAAGGAAAGAAAAAATGACCGTAGTGGTTTAAACTACAATTTGAGTTCAAATCGAGATTCGAGAAGAATAAATTCATAATTGAACATTTAACGATTACTTAATTAAATAACCCTAATCTAATAAACGTTTATACTTTTTTTCTTTATTTCAGCTTTATCCCTTCTATCTCTTTTCGAACATGCAAACTAATTGACATTTACTGAATTACCGTTTGTAGGTTTAATACAAAACTTTTTCGATTATGTAATGTATCTAAGAAATATTAAGTTTCTGACTGGAGCTGCATTCTTCTCCAAACACAGGACTTTTGTAACGTCGATCGACATTCTAGGGTGCACCGTGTAATACCTGAACACCGGGGAGTGAGTTATAGTGACGTGAAAGTTCCCGACTGGAAGAAGCGGAATGCGGAGTGCTGGGCGCTACGGTGTGTACACTGATCCATGGTACTAGCACAGACGAGTACTCGTCTGTGGTACTAGGTAATTGTATGGCTGATACCATGTTTATTATACATGTTATGCGTACAGGCCTACTTCTGTTGTATTAGTCCGGCTGACCGATTCCCGTATCGGATACATATTTCATTTCTATTTCACTCGATTCGTATGATAGTCATATTTTAATATTGTTCTCAAGAAAATAGTTGATTACTTTATGAAGGTTAAAGAGTATAAAAATATAAAGATTGGAAAAAATATTAATTAAACGATAACAAAATTTCGTTTGAAAAATTCGTTGTGTAAATAATTATTGCAAAAATATAATATTATCTTATATTTTCATCAGTCTGTAAAGAATGTCCCATATAACGTAATACTCGTTTCACATTGTCCAATTTCTTACGTGAATGTGACGAATGTGAAAGCGACCTTGAAACTTGGATCATCCATCGCATCAATACTAAGCAGTATGTCCGATAAATATCTAGCCAAAAAAATTTTTATCTAATAGATTCGATCGCGTAGCTAGAATTTCAATGAAAAATTAAGTTGCGGTATTAATTTAGTCAATCTGTAGATGAATGAGGAATTAGAATCAGAAATTTGTTGATTCTGTACAGTAGCAACAATCGATGAAATAATACGTCATCGTTTTTCATCATAATTTTGTATTATAGATTCAGTGAGTATCAAGAAGAAGGCAAAGAATGATGCTGAAATATTAATAATAATGGGGGAACTTAAGAATGAAAACGCGTGGCTATTAGCCCGCGGACGATTATTCTAAAAAAGCATGCAACGGTGGTTACTGGCCCTAGATGAACCTGCATCTAATCCATGCGGTAACACCGTCATCAGCCACGAACCATCCGGGTACGAATACATAAATTCGTACGCAATTTATACCCGTATGGCATATTCGATTATTTTTGAAAGTCATAGCTGTTTATTTGTATTAATCTTAATAGCATTTATCGATGGCACCGTTAAAAGTACATACAAGAATGTGATAGTTTTTTAAGACTTCGTGGGAATTTCATATAGGTGGTACTAGGGTTGGATCGTAACAGGGGATGCTGGAACGCGGGAAGTTTTGTTCCAGTGCCGCAATCGCAACGGCCTTGGCAGTTTCAGGTGGGAACCAAACTAGCTCTGACAGTGAAACTACTAAATTGTCTTTATATGCGGCGAATGAGCGATTCACTTGCAATCCCGACAATCTGTACGCGGTACCACGAATTGGTTTACACGAAATAGAATGGTAAGCGAAACTTCTTCCTTTATCATTGCAATAATTTATAAATTAACGTTAAATATATAGGTGTATATATATATATATATATATATATATTGTAAATAACTTTTTAATTAAATAGTTTGAAATACTGATATAAAGTAGAAAAAATTATTCTTCAGGATAGAGGCTGACTCGCTAGAGGCTGATGTTTCAAGATTCGTAGCCGGTTCGTCAACAGTAACAACGACCACAACGCGAAATAATCTAAAAAAATGTTGCCGAACTTCGACCAGTTCCGGTTACTCCAGCCATTCTCCGCCATTGTCGGCTGGTTCATATTCTTGTTACACATCAGCAGTCTCCGGTCAGAGCCTTTTTCGAGGAATACCTTTAACAATGAAGGATCAATTCAGCGGAGGTCTTGCCGTAATTCACGAGAGCGAGTCGATTCCACGTCCTATTTGGCCGACTGCATTTCCCAATCCGCGCGAACTCTATCAGAGCGAAGAAAATCCCGAATATGATAGTAAGCAAATAGATTCTTTTTTTCTTTTAATGTCTTATAAAAACAGTAAAACATGTTGCGGTTTATAATAGCTTTGTACACATGTTACGGATGCAGTTGCGCATATACCTATTCATATTGCGATTGGGATTATGAAAAATCTGCAAGTATATCAGCACATGATGTCCTCCTTGAACTATCTCAAACACTAAACTCTGTGATAGAAGGCAAAAATGCTATGACACCAGAAGAGATCTTGCACAATATCTCGTATAAGGTGGCCCAAGGAATTGGTTTGAAAGGAGGACTTTATGAGTACGTTTACCATAATTCCTCTTTTTTACCAAGCAAACGATCGCTCTTAAACGACAAGAATTCGTGTCTATTAAGTAGCAATAAAAATTCGTCGTCGAAAATCAATCCAGTAAACTCAAAACTTTACGACAATACACGACACCTTTATCTGCACAACCCATGGTACACTTGCTTATGCGCTTGTGAACATACTCACAGATTTTTGTCGTCTTCTAAAAGTGACAAACAAACGAAGACGCACGATGGATCAGAGAAAAACGAAAATCCATCTGTTATACTTTTGATGGATAATCACTGTCAAAGAACAAATTCAGAGTTAACACTGCAGAACAATAAAAACACATTTGAGTCGCACGTTTGCAAATGCTTAAATCGTTCAATTGCCCTCGATAAAAAAACGAAAAACATATACGTGAATCGTTGTATTAGAACTGATACGAAAGAAACGATCGATATTAACGAAGAAAACAAACAGGACCGAGATAAAGTTATTTCTAACGAACCAGAATACTCTATGGTAAGTCTATGTGAAATACTTCTGACCTATAAATTTAACGCAGATTGGTATAATCTTTTAAACGATTTCTTTACTCGATGCACAAATCGTTACAAATGGATCTAGCTCTTTAGAGATAAAAGCAATTGCTGCCATATAATAGATTCATTACGTGTAATGTACATTCTTTTTTGCACATAATAACGTTAGGAGCAAATAACAGTATTCACAATGTCAATGTAACCAACGTATCAAGACTGATGTTTCAGCAGTTGGAGTGCAGTGACGGTGATTCGTTCGACAAAGGTAAAATCTTCTCATCCAACAGAAATAATTGGGACTATCGTGTGCGAGGATTTGCCGAAGATTTAGATTTCACGCTCGACGTTTCACGAGCGGAACGCTTAGGTCGTGTAATTGCAAAAGCGAAACGAAAACGACAATGGTGCAGAGCTCTGACCGCCTTCTTCGGACTAGTCTTCTTTGTTTTAAGTGTCGTCATTGTTTCCTTATCCGTAACAAAAGGACGTAAAGTATTTGGAAGCATGTAATTCCATTTATAAATCATAACAACTTAATCAGAGTACTTTCTTAACTCTAGTAAAAATACTGACTGACACTTGCTTTATATGCTTTTAGTACCTTATATTGTTAAGCTAAAATAATAGGATCTAAATCCTGTTAGCAATATATGGCTGTGACCATGTTTTCTTATGTATGAATATTAATATGCAATGTATATCCAGATAAAGTAATATTAAGTAATATAACTTAGATAAACGGTAAGACATGAAAATTATATGGTTAAAAATTTAGTTAAATGAATAAAGAAAATTAAATTTATAAGAGTTTAGCTGATTTTCCCTTAATAGCATAATTATCTGCATTTTTTTAATTCATTTTTACTTAAAAATAAAATTATCAAAGATATATTAGGTGTTTTAATGAAGGAAACATTGGCTTGGATATAGAACATTATTTTTATTGTTGGAGTTAACCATTGCGCATGTTTTCACGGACGTGAGTATACAGTATACGTATAACACAACTAACGTTAAATAAAATTCGATAATTTGAAATATAGTAAAAAATAATACATCCAAAATTTAAGTTTTGATAAAAATATTGTTCTTTTATGCATAAAATAATAGAATAAATTGTTATGAACTTAAATGTTTAATACTTAATCGTATGATATAAAGGTTATATCCCTCTGTATATTTTCATATTACCTTAATTACTTTGAGTAATAGAAAGAAAAATACATTTGTTTGACTTAAGGTACGAATTCAATTTTTATTTACATTAATGATGTGAAAGTAGCTGTATAGAAAAATATAATTTTTAAGTTAATCAGTAGTTTAGTATATAATAACCTGCATTGTTCCAGATTTTATTCTAACTTGATTTAAAATGGTATGTATACCATGTGTAGCTATACCAATATTACTCATTATATGGAGATTCTTGATACAGCCATTATTTATAAAATGGTGGCAATTCAGAAACAAACAAATAGAATTAACAAATAATGAACAACCCCCACAACTTGTAAAGGAATGTAAAAATGGAGTTTGTACATTATCATGGACAAAAAATCAAGATGAAAATTCGATGAAAAAGCATTGAAATGAAACTTGTCTATAAAGATAATTATTCCGAATATAATTTATTGTATAATATTAAACTTTATATTTGTTTACAACTTTTTAAATAATCATAAGTATATTATGCATATGCATAATATACATCTTGTGCAAAGTATTTATTATGTTTAGGATGTTCATGTAATTACGCGAAATTCATGGCAGATTTAAAAAATTTATTTGTTCAAATTATTGTGTTACATATATAAAAGATAATAAAATTTTATCCTCTTCTGCTTTTCTCGCAAATCTATTCCTAATAATAATTACTGATACTAATACTAGAAACAAATAGCTTGCCATCTTGTATATCAATAACATATAGTTATATGAAAATGTAATTTTACTTTGTATTCCAACACAGTTATTTATGTATTCTTATGTTGTATTTTCAAGAAAATTTAAGTTTTTTAAGATAATGAAAAAGGGTATTACATTTATTAGTTTAAAATACATTATACATCACTTAACAATACTTAAATATTCGTAAAAGTTTAATGTACATTCCGGAGTTCCACTTCAAATATCAATGTACTATTACCAGGAATAACAGGTGGTGAACCTTTTGCTCCGTACCTATAACAAACATGTAAAACTTAATACGAGTAATATGTATAAATTTAGTTCACACATAAATGAATAATACATACGCCATAGCTGGAGGTATTGTAATCTGTCGTTTTCCTCCTACTTTCATTCCTTGAACACCAACATCCCATCCTTTGATTACTTCACCTTTTCCAAGCCTGAATTTAAAACCATCTCCTTGTGTTGTTGCATCAAATTTCTTTCCATTTTTTAAACGACCCACATAATATACAGAAACCAATTTTCCACTTTTGGCAAAAACACCATTACCGACTTTCAATTCTTTTATTTGCACTCCACCTTCTACTACCCTCGTTTTCTGATCACTTTGGGAATTTATTTCATTTTGCTGCTGTTCCTTTTTATCTTTTTTTTGCTTTGCCTCTTTTCCATTTACTACTTTCTTTTTTTTTTGTTGCTGTTGCTGTTGTTGTTGTTTATTTCTTTTATCTTTCTGTTGAGGCTTTACTTTCTCTACCTTTTCCTCGTCCTCTTGATCTTCTTCTTCACCTTCCTCGTCCTCATCCTCATCTTCATCTTCATCTTCGTTTAATAATGATTCTTCATCTCCTTCTTCAGAATCATCAGAATCGTTTTCTTCATTCATGCCATCTAGTTCTATATCCTCATCAGAAGATTCTGCTTCAATTTCTTGTTTAGGACGCTTAGTATTTTTTTCATTCTTTAAGGTATCTATAGCTTTTCTTTTTGATTGTTTGTCAACCAACTGCGGTACCTGTTCTTCTTCTTCTTCTTCTTCTTCTTCTTCTTCTTCTTCTTCTCCTTCTTCTCCTTCTAGCTCATCCAAGTCCAAATCTTCATCAGGTATTAAATAGCCAGTTAAATGTACATGACCATGGCCATGACATATAAATGCTATTGTAGATCCCTCATGAAAATTTAAATCAAGCGGTACTTGCCACGTTGAGCTCTTTCTTAAATTGCATAACAAATAACTGGTACCTTCATAGCATAACATCACTTGTACCACACTGTCATCTATAATAAATAAAGTATAAAACGACGTACTATTATTATTTAGAAATATAAAAATTTTCAATTTTCCAATTACTTATTTAAGATTTGAATAACATGCTAGATTATTATTCAAATTTTAAAACGATTATTTATAAATTTAAATTTAGCATAAGACGAATTTATTAAAATATTACCGGCTTTTTGAAGATTTAAACTAGCCATTGATACATGGAATGATTTTTCAACGGTCTGTGTATATCGTTTATTTGGTTCCAGTATTAAACCTAAAAAAAGATAAGATTATAAAATTATTATTAATATTTATACAAATTCCTTTTCGTAAAATATTGTTTTCATAAAGTGCAACCGTTTTTCGAAACCACATGGCGACACCATTTTAAAACACTTTATACCGGTAAATTTTGGAAAACCATCAGATACATCTTAATCGTGATTATACTTACCCCAAAACATTTTGTCTGTGTAACTTTTGATTCTTATTCCAGTAAAATGAAGTATCAATTATAAAAATCTACTATTTCTTACATTCAAATACAGATATCAAGTATCCTTCACGACCTCGCGCCAACTACTAATGAACAACTAAAAGACTTCCTACAGCGCCATTACCTACAAATCAATTTCTGTCACGAACTAATTTTTTTTGTAGATTCAACACCATATTTTAATAACAGCGACTAAAACTGGTGGATTTTAGAACATTTTTTTATTCTTGAAATTCTTAACTTAATAAATAACAATTCTTACTGATAAGATCACGTTTTCGTGTCTTAACTTTCACTAAAATATTTTTACTTAATTTTTGTACTTAAAGTAATATTTCGTAATTTCATTACGATCATGTTACGGGCGGTACGACATAGAGTTTAGCAGCGATTTACAGTTTACATTCATAGAATCATATGCATTTTTGGCGTGGCCTTAAAGAGTGGTCGATAGCACATCTATGTCATGTATATTTGTAAGTGTAAAATGTTTGAGTACGGTTAGATGTGTTTGATTATTATTGGCAAGACATAGATAGAGTGTCATTTATATAATATCTTTAAACTGCTTGGAAAATTTATGTTGTGAATTAGCAAAATGATGATGGATTATTTTGTTACAAATAATTCTTTGGCACCTGCGCCAATGGGAATTCAGAGCACTGCTGGTGCCGTACCTGTAAAAAATGATAAAGGTTAGTAATTAAATATCATAATTAATATTTAACTAACTATAATAATTATCTTCCCCTTCCTTCTAAAAATAGTAACAATAATATAAAGATAAATAGTAACAACAGTTGTTTCTGTAAATTATGTCTTAAGTGTTACAATACCTAAAAAATTTTGTTTGAATATATAGGTGAACTTTCTATGAAAAAAGTAAAGGTACATCGTTATGTCTCTGGTAAACGACCTGATTATGCACCAGCTGCTAGCTCAGAAGAAGAATCTGAAGAAGAAGATTTCTTAGAAAGGCGTGTACATAAAAGTTATGAGGAAAATGAGATTTCTGTAGATACCCCTACACATTCGCAAGTGAAAATATGTGATGAAGATGATCCACGTATAAGAAGATTGACGCGTTTAGAAAAGCAGAAGGAATCTAATACAGAAATTCGTGCAGAGAGACATAGACACATACATGAACCAGAATTAATTGAAGTTGAGCCTGAAAGAACTCGGGAAAGGATAAAGTTAGAAAGTTCAGACTCGTCAGAAGATGAAGAATTATCAGATTCTGAAATTGAGAGAAGACGAGAAGCATTAAAACAACGGGTTTTATCAAAAAAAGAAAATGAAGAAGAATTAATTCATGGAGAAGAAGATGAGAGGTCAGGTGATACCTCAGAGGAAAGTTCCGAATATGAAGAATATACAGATTCAGAGGAAGAAACTGGACCAAGATTGAAGCCAGTTTTTGTACGTAAGAAGGATAGAATTACAGTAATGGAAAAAGAAAAAGAAGCAATGAAACAAAAACAAGCGGAAATTGAAGCTAAAAAGTTAGCAGAAGAACGGAAACGACAAACATTACGGGTAAATCTAATTATATGACTAGTAAATAAATCAATAACTAATAGTGGTTATCTCCTTTATTCTATTTATTACATAGATGGTAGAAGAAGCAATAAGAAAAGAAGCACAAGTAGGTAAAACCACCAGTGAGCATGAAGGGAAACTTGAAGATGTTTGTACAGATGATGAGAATGATGAAGTTGAGTATGAAGCTTGGAAATTGCGTGAATTAAAAAGAATTAAACGTGATCGTGAAGAAAGGGAACAGTATGTATCGTTATTACAATAACAATTATTTGATACATATAAAAATTTGTATAATATTTTTTTGAAACATTTCTTATAGACTTGAAAAAGAACGACTTGAAGTTGAACGAATACGTAACATGACAGAAGAAGAGCGGAGACAAGAAGCACGCTTAAATCCAAAAGTCATTACAAATAAAGCAGCCAAAGGAAAATACAAGTTTCTACAAAAATATTATCATCGTGGAGCTTTCTACTTAGATAAAGAGGATAATATATTCAAGCGAGATTTCTCTGGTGCAACTTTGGAGGATCATTTTGATAAAACGATTTTACCCAAAGTTATGCAAGTGAAAAACTTTGGACGCAGTGGTAGAACTAAATATACTCATCTAGTTGATCAAGATACTACTCAATTTGATTCACCATGGATCTCAGAAACAGCACAAAATTTAAAATTCCACAATAATCAAGCTGCTGGAATGAAGCAAGTATTCGAACGACCATCGTTAAAAAAAAGAAAAAATGAAAATTAATCAGGATATCTTAAGAATTTTATATTATATTAGAATTAGTAACATATTGTAAAATTGTTTTATTCAAATCAAATTTTTTTTATTAATTGGAGCTTTTGGATATCTTAAATATGTAACAATGTATAAATACAACTCTTAGTATATCTTATAATCTTGATTTATTTCTTACATATCAAGGTTTTTAAAGCATGTTTCTTATTTGTACTCATGAAAATGTTTTATTTTTCCAACAATAATTGCTTTTGAAGGTACCATGATAATATTCGTATCATCAATAACAGTTAATTTCCTGAGGAAAATATTATATAATTATTAAATAATTCTAAAGATGAAGTATCAGTTATTACTAATAATACTCAGGAATTGGCTCTTTTAGAATATTTTTGCTGATTTGACTATATTTACTGGTATATTTGTCTAAATAAAAATTATACATTATCACAAATAATAATATTCACCTATGGCAAAATAGGTTTTGGATCGTTAAGTTATTTTTACAAATATGATTTTTTACGTATAATTATGCATAAGATTTTTATTACGATTCAAATATATTGACCAGGGTTTAATATCTGCAACTTTCATAAATATAGCTTAAAACTAAGAAATCTGAAATAATACGTTAAATATCCATTTAATATCATATTGATCAGTAAACATTTAAAATAACTCCTAAAATGATTAAACATTCTGTTACCAAGTATTGCATCACCAAGAAATTCTAATCTCTGATAACATTCAGTAATATTATTCGGTGTATATGAAGGATGTGTAAAGGTCCAAAACATTTAACTCATTTACTTAAAATTTGTGTTTCTCAATTAGGCTAACGTGCAATTTAGTTTTGAGCATTGAAATACAAACCTCTGCATTTAATAAAACATTCATTTCATTTGAACTTGGCTATGTACCTACCGTTGGTAGTTGATAGTTGATAGTTGGTAATTGGTAGTTAGTAGAGGTTAGTACCAGGTATCTACCAGTTAGTACTTACATTTGTCAGTGAACTAAAATACTGGCAAACAAAACATTGTATTTGACAGATTCGTAGACAAATCAAGTGATTGACTTTGACATAAAATATGTAAAATTATATTCTGCCATAAATTTGTAACAAATAATAAATTATAAAAGATATGTGTCTGAAATTAAAGTGCACTAACCTAACAGGTATTAATTCTATGATAATATTTGAAAAATATTAAAGATGACTAAAATTATATAATTTTGTAAAATTTTACACGATATTCTCAATTTGTTTATTATAGGTCTTTTAAATTAGCGAATTTACTTATAAATAGCGTTTTAAAGTAATATTGCTTGTATATTATATAAACTCAAAACTTCAAACTTCAACTTCAGTTATGGCAGCAATAAGACATACATTACAAAGAGAAGTGTTTACACCTAGTGATGAAAAATTATTAAGCGTATGTTATGTCAGTAAAGCATATAGAAAAAAGAAAATGAGCTTTTTGTGCTTAACTACAACTACAGATTCACCTTCGTCTTTACTTTTATACCAAGTAAAAAAGAATGATAAAAATGTATTTAAGAAGAAACAATCATGGCCTTTAAGCGATATTCAAATTGTGGATGGTGTTAAAAATGATTCTATGGACATAGAATTGCACATTGATAAAGTATATAAATGGTCAGTGACAACAGCACAAGAACGAAGAACATTTATAAGTAATTTATATACTTATTCTTGCAATTTAGTCCAAAGGCCACAATTTAAAAATATTCCAAAAGAATTGCTTATAGATCCCAGTTCATTAAAGGAAAGTGATAGTATTACTTTCACACCAGGTAAACTTTCTAGTTTGCTTGTAATTAGTTTATTGTTTATTTATATTTTAAATAATATCTGTTTATATATATATATATATATATATATATATATATATATATATATATATATGGTTATTTGATATTACTAAGTTTATATGAATTTAAAGTTTAAATAGATATGTAATGTATAATATAGACAAAATAATTTCAGTTATCCTCATATTAAAATATTTTTAGAGCTGTTAACATCTCCTATTTCATCTGATTATCAACCTATTACTGAAAAAGAAGCTGCTGATTTAAAACAATTAATGGAGGATTGTGAATATGCAGTCTCTAATGCAGAACTTTTTATGGAAACCCTTTCTAAGGATCTTTCAATTCTTGATGGGGTAAAATTATAGTTTCAGTGAATTATAATTCTTATTAAGAGAAATCTTAATTCAGAGGGAATTTACTTTTTATTAATACAGGAAAATGTACAATCAGTTTTGGCATCAGAAGCCTGTGTAACTCAATTAATGAATAGTATAGAAGCAGCAATAACTGAAGCTTCTATTGTCGAATCTCGTCTTGCAGCCTATGATGAGGCCCTTGGTAGAATTAGGGAAGTTATGGCACGTGTAGGTCAAAAAAATCAGGCAATTCATACAGCTAATAATAATGCACGGCTTCTGTTAGATCAATTGAATACAGTAATTGTAAGTAATTTTTACTTTATTACCTTTTACAACTTTTTTTTATTTGTATAAAATTTTTATTCTGTAATTATTTTAATCCCAATTCTTTAATAATAAAATAATTTTAATCCTGTAAGTCACAATTAGATATTTCTTCAACTCACCAACGTGTTTTGAGTGAAGCTGAGCTTCCAGGAGAAAAAGAAGAACTTAGCCAAGCAGGTGTTGCTCTATTAAAAGCAACAACAGCTCCTTTACCACCCGGACTTGATAAATTAAGTGCAGTAACAGAACAAAAAAGACGACTTGATAAACTTAAAGTAAAATTTTCTGTAATTGTTGCTAGACATTTAAATAATCTCTTCATACATTTGGTATGTGTACCTATGAAAGTAATACAAAATTAAAATATCATTGATATTGAAGTATAATATTGTTATAGGGCAATGATGTTGGAGATATGTCTACGTCAATGACAGATTTAATTCTTCCAACACATCAAGCAGTTCATCATGAACTTGAACCATATACAGAGCTAATGCAATTATTAAGAGCATTAGATAATAAGGCTTTTGTACAGTTAACTAAGGTATATACAGATACAATGAGTAAACTATATAAAAGGGATTTAAAACGATTTTTCGAGGAAGCAAAAAATAAACTAATTTGTAAACGCCTTCAAGGTATATATGTTATATTTTTTTTCTTCATTATTAATAATAATAAATTTTCATTTTTTACAAGAATGTACATTTTTAAGCAAATACATCAAAGTCTAGTGGCCAAAAAGTAGAAGATTTACTGAATCCTGCACCTATTTGCTTATTAAGTGGTGAAACATGGGCACCAGTAGGGGAAGGAAATCTTTTAGACTCAGTACTTGATTGTCTGCTTTCTCAAATGCAACCGGTCTGTCTCGCAGAACAAGCATTCTGCATTTCATTTCTACAATTAGATTCTGTCCTTTCTCCATCAAAAGTATGTAAATTGTTGTTACAGATTTATTACAATATTCAAAAACTAAGTATCTATCTAAATGTGTTAGAGTAGTGAAATGGAAGAAACAGATAATGTTAGTAATGGAGCTGCAAGTCCTGGATCAGTGACTTCTACAGCAAGTAAAAAATTAGAAAGACAAGTAAATGAAGAAGTGCGTGCTACAATGGCGGCTATATTTCCATCGCTAGAAACTGAGTTAAATAATTTTATTTCCTTTCTGGATAAAATCGATAGTTTGTAAGTATTTTATAAAATTTTTATTTCTACAATTAATTTTTGTTTAATTTGCTTACAGAATAATTAATGCAAAAAATATTTCAGTTGGTGTATGTATGTCTTGGTACGTTTGTCACAACATGTTATGTCAGCACAAGACACTGGTTCATTTTTATCTATGACATTTGCTTCTGCTCTAATTCAAGTTAAAAGAGCATTTGATAAATTTATGCAAACACAATTACAATCAATTCTCAGTGATACTAAAGTTAATCGCAGAAATAAATGTGGTATTTTACCATATGTAGAGAATTTTGGACCATTTGCAAGAACGGCAGAAAAAATCTTTAAAAATTCAGATAGAAAAGTTGATCTTGAGAAGTGGTATACTAAATTAGTGAGTACAATGTTTGAAGCTATTGTCATCCATAGCAGAGAACATCATAAAACTCCACAAGAGGTTATTAAAATGGGTAAGATAAATCTATTAACTTTATACTATAATTATGATTATATGTGTTAACGATTAAAATTATTAGCGTTAAATAAATAATTCTGTTATATTTTAGAAAACTTTCACCATTTGTATGATCTTTTATCACAATTAAAAATACCTATATTTGATCACGAACGAAAGGAAGCTAAACAAAAGTATCAGGATGCTTTACGTGCATATGTTACACAATATTTTGGGAGACCTCTAGAAAAACTGAATGTTTGTAACTTAAATCTTTTTTCTTAGCTTTTCTATAGTATTTCTTTTAATTATTATAACGTATAATATACTTACAGCTATTCTTTGAAGGCGTGCAAGCAAAAGTTGGTGCTGGAGTTAAAGAATCTGAAGTTAGCTATCAAATGGCTTTTAGTAAACAAGAACTTAGACGTGTCGTAAAAGAATATCCCGCTCGAGAAGTTAAAAAAGGTTTAGAAAATTTGTACAGAAAAGTTGAGAAACATTTATGCGAAGAAGAAAATTTATTACAAGTAAATTAAAAATATGAATAATTTATTCATTTTTCTGTATTATATTTTATATCGTATAATTTTTTATTTAGGTTGTTTGGCGTGAAATGCAAGGTGAATTTATCGCGCAGTATATATACATAGAAGAGCTAATTCAAAGATGTTATCCAGATAGTATGGTAACTCTTGAATTTACTATACAAGATATTTTAGAATTTTTTTCAGAAATAGCTCGATCTCATTGAAAAAAATTAATAATTTACCAGATGTAAAATAAACGTTTCATAATATATATTAATATTTAAATTGAAATAACAATAACAAAATAATGTAATTTCTTGATAAAAAAATGTAAATATTTAATTTTCATAAGAACTATTTAGATTTTTGTTCAGTTTGAGTCTTCTTGTGAGATAAGATAAATAAAACAAGCTTATTTATTTAATAAAATTCAATCTATATACTTTTGTTATTTTTACTCTTAATAATTTTTACATTTCTTAAAAATGTAAGTTAAAATTTTTTGAATGTAGAGATATTAAAAATAGAGAAGATATATGTATCTTTTAAGGTAAATGTTAAGTTATTAAACTTTATTTGTGAATATAAATTAAAAAATGTAATATAGCAATTATATATATCATAAATGTTTTACTATTACTTTTTACAATAAAACAATTATACAATTGTTATATTTATTATCTGCTATAATATTGTATTTGAGTTCATTTTATTTAGAACTTCCAGGCCTATCCTCTGGTTTTGGTGGACGGAAGTTAAGCCAAAGTAATCCAGATACCCTACCCTAAAAATTAAAATAATATGAGTAAAAATAGTTTAACAAAATTTAAAACAGTAATCTATTTGATATATGCATACATATGCTATAGTAGCACCAAGTATAATGATACCAGCTGCTAACTGTAAGTTGTATTTTTGTTGAGCTTTAGAATATGATTGCTGCCATGAACCTTGTGGTACAAGCACTTCATCCATACTTGGTGGTCTAAGTTCATTAGGTACATGGTATGATCTTACACCTTTAATGTTATATATGTTATTAATAGAAATATAATAAATAATAGAATATAGAAAATCATTATTATTAAAATAACTTTTCTCTTGGCTATAAGTAATTTTATGCAAGAATAGAAAATCTTTCTCTTTATTAAATACCAGAAAGTATCAAAAGAATTAATCAAATAAATTACTAATGATAAAGTTAAGAAAAGTGTATGTATATATAAGCTAAGCTTTGTAATTGCTATTAAACATTTTTCAGCAATATCAAATTCTCAATGTTATATAAGATTATTCAATAATATATTATCTTGGAGTCGTGGAATAAAACAGTAATATTACTAGCTTACCATTTCGTGTATTTCGGACAATTGGTTGTAAAATATGTCGTAACATCTTTACTGTTATTAATTAATTTTTGATACTTAAATAATACGTAGATCCGCCGACAGCGACGAATGAAAAGACGAATAGTATGTACCAGTATATACTATGTAGGTTGGTAAAATCATAGAGTAAAATACGTTCAATACCTATAATTACTGCGCATCTGCGCATGAAACTGTCATAAGCATGTGATATTTAGATACGAAAACTGCTTGTCAAAACTGTAACGCCGCGCTTAATATTGTTTGTTTCGAATCCAAATGGAGAATGCTATCGGGGTAAATGTATTCCAAGAATTGCCCAGGTTTATCTCTTTTTCGACACGTTTGACTCAGGATTAAGATGGATCGGAATCACTATAAACAGACCTGAACTCTGAACATTCCTATATCAAAAGCAGAGGAGACATTTTATATTTCAAATTTTTTATAGCAACCGCGAGCTTGCTTTCGGTCTTAATTCGTAAACTAATTAACTAATTCTATATATCCTGAATTATCTAATTCATAACTTTCGAAATGATTTATGACGATCAAGGAAACCCATTTATTGGTTATCCGTCAAAATTCTAATCATCTAATCAGCATTGCATTTGGCTTTCTTTATGTTAAAATGGAAGGGATGGGAAAAGCCTGCACGCGCTTGAGTAGCGACATCCTGAGAAGATGCAGGTAATTGTATGGTGTTCATTTTATTTCCCTTTTTCTCTCGGCATGCATAACGTGTGTTCGCTCGTTTCTTTCCCACTAAGAGCTCATCGGCGAACAATGCAGCCGTTGACAACCAGATGCCCCTTTTTTCAGTATCCATCTTTTATTGACATTTCGAGTTTATTTTTTCTCTTGGATCTGAACAACATTATTTCTCAGAGATGGGTTACAGAACGTACAGAAATCGTAAACAACATTACGTTGATTATACTGCAAAATTTGTATTTCGTCGCCAACATAATTTTGTATAATCAAATAACTGAACTTTTCGATATGATCTTGTCAACATATTTCAAGGTCATCGAAATCTGTGTGTCTCTTTGTAAATAATTATATATTCAATAATCTTATATCTAAGTTTAATAACATTATGTATTATATTCATTGATAAAATCCGTAGCCCACGTACAATAAATAACAGTACGTAATAAGAACACAAAATAAAGGGAATGCTCGAGTGATGTTAAAGTATTTCAACTTTCGATTCTTTTTATCAGGTGTTTGCCCGTTTATTTCAATTTTCTTCGGTGCATTAACGATCACTTTGCAATCTCATAAAAAAATTCTCTTGGAAAAGATCTATATGTGACCCCACAAACAGTATAAACTTCATCCTGAGTACATTTTTACAATGATAATTAATGGATACATTTAGGTGTCCTGTTTCTCATGATTCATTCTGCACATATTGTAAAACACTCAACTTCATCTACTCTGGTCCACTGATAAGTTATTTAATGTTTAGGCATTTTTATAGCGGAATTGTACCAGGATATCAAAAAATTCAAATTCCTTTATTATAGGTTTTATCAAATTCTACAAGATTGTATGTACATTCTTGGGAAGCTAGTAGGGGAAAAAAGCTACATTTCTACATTAATTATTTTACATCTTGGGGTCACAGTTGAAGGATTGTCTGTTGCCTTCTCCTTTCTACTAACTCCGACCTTTGACAGTGAACAGCTTGAATAAGGAATAAGGTTGTCCGGAGTCGTGATAATATGGAGGGGGGGGGGGGTAGGTGTGAACCGCCTTTGAGGATAAACCGCGATGCGGTGCACAGAGGCGAAGGGGGCATCGTAACGTTTCTCAGGGACAAGAGATTACTGACGTTTTTCCTGACCCGCTGAAGCAGACCACGATGAAGGTTTTAGCTACAAACATATCTTATGATTTTAGTCACTAAAAATCTGAGACTACCCCGCCTCTTCCCCTTAAAGGATTCCAGTGTCTATGAAAATTTAGAAAAAAAGATCACAGGTCGTGAAATCTTTCGTGTTTTCTTCCTCCCTCCGCTTCATGCTTCATCATTTTCTTGAAAAATTTGATAATTTTCAGAATTTGTAATTCTGGTAAGCGATCATCTTATGCCTATGAAGAGAATCAGACATTTCTCAGTTTAAGAAAGTTCTATGTCTTCCATGTTTGTAATTTCCAGTTCAAGGTCTTACAGTTATATATAAAATCTTTTAAGCAATCAAATGTTCTTTGGAGACAAAAAAACCCCTTGAATTTTTATTATAATTTACAAAGAGTTATTTCCTTGAGTTCTTTCTCTATAGTGAGAGTTAAATCCAAATCATTTGCAGGAATTGGAATAAGTGGTAAATTCTGTTAAAGGTAGATGGGGGAAAATAGACAAATGTGAGTAAGAAAATGAGATGAGAAAAAGTAATAAAAAAGGAGTAAGTAAAATAGATAATTAACTGACTAGAAATTTAGAAAAATTGGAAATTACAAAAATTGGTTACAGATAAGTAATAAAGTACATCAGGTAAAGTGATAATAGATATATAACGTAATTTATGTATCTTTTTTCCATATATTTATTAGTTTTAGTTTATTGAAAACAGTTAATTTTTTTTTATATTTCTTATTCTCATAATGAGTAGACTTCAATGCAAAAAAATTAATCTTTAATTTCTGAGCCAAGATTAATTTTGCAGCACCTTTTGTGGCTTAATTTCTACCAAAACAAAAATGTAAAATCTATTTGTAACATAACATAACATACTTTTTATATATCTGGCACATATATTTTATATAAATATTTGTATATCTCAAAAAAAGTATTGATTTACCAATGCGTAGAAATAAATATTTTTATTATACATTTTATAATGATTTATTCCATCATATTTGAAAAAATATAAATGTTTGAAATGTTACTTACATAAATCCAAGTTAATAGTAATTTTATCTTTAGAACTGAAAAATTGTTTCTGTAATATTAAATTTCGTTATATGTACTTTTGCAGAATAAAACTAAATACCGACAACTCAATTCTCTTTTTGTCAAATGGTAATTGCGAAAGCGAATAATAAAAATACTTATAATCACGTATATTCTCAAATAGACGATATTTATAATATTTTACTTATACAGCAAGAAAAAACATATTTGTTTTACATTCGCTATTTTATATTTTTAATATTATTACACTTAATTTGTTTTTGGACGTGTATTAATATAATGCCAATTCTGTTATTTGGTTTTATACATTTACATCGTATTATATTTCCAGCTAATATAGCTCAGGAAATAATGCAATTTGACTTTTCTTGTACATTTCCATCTGCTTTTTCAATCTCAATCAATAACGTATGAAAAATATCTGCAACAGACTGAAACAAAATAGAATTACATTGCAATCATCCACATGTAACAATGTAATTTAAAAAAGATGAAACAAATTTACCTCGTTTTGTTTTGCACTTGTTTCTAGGAAAGCAGCATGCCAAGAATCTGCTAATCGCTTGCCTTGTTCTGTTGTTATCATTCGGTCTACATATAAATCCGTTTTATTTCCTACTAATACAATTGGGACACTAAAATTCATAAAAATATATTTTATTAAAATTATATATGCTATACATTTGTAATTATATACGCTGTCACGCAATCCTTTTATATGAATTAATAAAGTGAATAATAATATAACATACTGGACTTTTCCTGTTATATCCAATAACTTGTCATAAATAATTTGTACAACTTCAAAACTCTTAGCACTCGTTATGCTATATACCAGGACATAACCATGGATATCCATAGAATACTGTGTAGGAAATATACTGTACTCATCTTGACCTGCTGTGTCTACCAACTTAACTTCATAGTCTTGACTATTTACTCGTGTACTTTTTGTAAATGCTGGAAAATATACAAATGAATTGTATAAAAAAAATAAGTCAAAATAGGCAGTAGAACCGACATCTTTCAAATTTTTATATCAAATCTTATTTCTTTTTTGTAAATTTTAATTGAAGAAGCAAAGGATAAATTTGATGATAAGATGTAGGATGCTACTGCGCTCAATACATTCAATTATAATAAATAAAAATTGTAAAATACTTAAATATATAAAAAACAAGAAAACTAATAACTGACGAGTTCATGCATATTGCCAACAATACATCATGCTGTACTCGAACTAATTTGTGTTGTGTTAATATAATTCATAAGGTATGTGTACAAACCGCACATAATGTAAACTAATTCAGACAATAAAATACCTTTTGTACCTGAGCATTATTTATAGATAAGAGTAATTTATATGAAATAAAATTGAGAAGCATTTCATGAAAACCAAACCAAACTTTTGAAGATCTTGAAATTTCTGTTATATAACTTATGACTTATCTATTCCGAATTACGAAGTACATACATAAATACCATTATAGTTGTTTCTTTTTTATGAGTATTAAATCACATTAACCATTTTTTAAATTTCATATATGTAAACAATAATACGCTGGTATTACGGTATTATATATGTTGATTTAGAAAAAAATATGACTATTGCGTAGCACTTTTGCACTACAGTTGCGATTGCAACAATGTATAAAATATGCATTTTCCATTGTAGTATCTTAAAAAGAACAAGAATTTTTATATGCAGGATAAAATTTTTAACAGTTTAATAAACGGAAATTCCATTATAATATCATAAGAATAAATATTAATATTTTTTCAATTATTCAACTACTATAAATTTTAAAGTTCTAGAATATAATGATATTAAATGAAAGTTAAATTTACTCATATTTAAAATAATAATATTATTATTAAATTCTATTGAATATAAAATAAATAATATGAAATCATGAAAATTATGTATAATATTAGCTTAATACTTCAGTTATTGTGAATAACAGTACAATTACTAAAATATATAAATAGCTTAATATATTAATATATCATAAAAATTGATCAAATACATATATTTTAGTATTGTATATAGAAAAATATGTTACTAAAATATCATATTACATATAACATGATATAATATTAGAATATCTAAATAAATATAATAAATAACTGTAAAGAATATATAGATATTCTAATATCATAATGTAAGATTAGAATATCTAAATGCAATCTAAATTTGTCTATATTCAACATAAAAACTGCAATTAAATATGTGAAGTGTACGAAGTACACATTCTGCTCTAAATATATACAGGATGAGTCACCTAAGAGTTTAAGCTCAAATATTTTCAATACTACTAATTATTTCAGAAAATGTTTTAGATGAAAATTGAATGATTCCAAGAGGAGTATATTTTGATGTTATTAGTTTTTCTGTAGGTGCATAGAGGTCATGTAGAGGTCAACTCTGTCTTTTTAAATGGAATTTAATTTATTTTTTATTACATTAGACGATACAGCGCAAGATTCCTTATAGAAGGTTATTAACCTACTTATACTAAAAAAGCTATTAGTTTAGTAGATATTCTAACTTTTAGTTTGTAAAACTTACTGTATGAAAGACAAGAAAAGATGTAAGATACTACTTTCTTTCTTCCTAGGACCCTATTTGTTTCCCTTATCTTTCATACAATAAGTTTTATAAACTAAAAATTAAAATATCTATTAAATAATTTTTTGACATAAGTAGGTTAGTAATCTTTTATAAAGAATCTCACGCTGCATTGTCTATTCTACTAAAAAATATGATTCCATTTAAAGAGACAGAATTGACCTCCACATGACATTTATACACCCACCTACAGAAAAGCTAATAACATCAAAACATGTCCCCTTCGAATCCATTCAACTTTTATCTGGAACATTTTCTAATATAATTAATAATATTGAAAATATTTCAGCTTAAATTTTTAGATGTCTTACCTTGTATATTGTTCGAGTTTGCAGACTATATTGAGTTTAAAAGTGTTGGAATTTGCAAATGTAGCTTACACTTTAGAACAAAGAGAAACTTTCAATAATTCTCTTTTAATACAATTATTTCTCAAATATGCACACTAAATTTTAGAAAATTATATATGTCATACTTTAAAAAATTCTATTGCAACGCAAAATCATTAAAAGTTATATGAAGAATAATATACATGTCGTAAGAAATTAAGATGATATGTTGGACTGTATGAAAAATTAACATATCAAATTTTGATACTACTAATAATAGTTATGTCAAATAGTGTTCGATATAATGATTTAAATAAATTCACAATATAAAAACAAATACCATGTGTTACAAAACTAAATAAACTAGTAAACCTGTATTCGTTAAAATTTATCTTTTGTTTTAAAATGTAAACTGTGTCTATAAATAATTATAACGTTTTTTTAAAACTCTCTTGTATAATTTCTTTATCTCTTATTAAAATTTTCTGCTAAATAAGAATGAAATAGTTCAAATACTTTTACACAATTATAGATTATCAATTTTTCACATTATAAATAATTATAATTGGAAACATTAATTTAAAAAATTGATAATTAATTATAAGTTAAACATATTAAAGACGTACTTTAACAATTATTGGCTCATTGAATTTAGTATACCAATTTGCTCATTCTATAATAAGTTTTCATGAATCTCTATTGTTTACAGCATGAATTACTAACAGAATGTGCAGAAAATACTACTAACAATGTCATTAGAAATCTTTGAAGTAGCGTGTAAGACGATACAGGTACTTCTTACTATTTTCTATGGTAGGGTCATATGAATCCACAAACTGTCCCTCGACGAACTGTATGCTCAGTGATGACTTGCCTATTAAGAACAATACAAAAAAAAAAACAATAAGCATTGAGAATACAAAAAACATACATTTTTACATACATAAAATATTTGTATGCGTTTATAGATTTGTATAAATATATAAGTATGTTTACATATATAGCATATAAGTTACATTATTAGATAAATAATTATTTTATAATATTTATACAAGATATTAATTAGTATAACAAAACTAATGTAAGTCTAAAAAAAATTCCATATTTTGAAAATTTTTATTAGTTATGATATGATAATCATTTAATTTTCAAACACACTATAAGATAAGTAACTATTCATTGATGTAAATAATAATATTTGTTAACAGATCAGTTGTATATTAAATTATTTCAATTATAATAATAATTTTTCATTACCTACGGATCTATAACCCATAATAGCTATTTTCCTTTGTTTTGGTGGCATTTTTCAGCATTTATAAACAGAAACGCTGCAACTGTAGTCCATAAAGGCTGGTGCATGCTCCAATTAGAACCTCTACATAAAATTAAAATAAGAAATGTGAAAAATTATTTCTTTCAAATAAAAGAATATATCATTATATTTAAACTAATTGTTAGATACTACTATTATTCTAGAAGATTATTATAATAAATTAATTCTATAACTTATTTTGTACTAAAATAATCAATTTAGATTGAAATAATTTATTTTGAGTTATTAATTATTAGACTAAAGATTATAGTTTAGACTATAATAAACATATTAAAGGAATTAGTTTACAATAAAACATATGTCTAATAACATAGATTGTGATTAAATAAATAATTAAATAATAATTCTATGAATATACTTGATTTTAGTATACTTGCTTTCTTAAATTGTTACTTAGTTTGATTACGTCATAAATGTTTTGAAAATTAACTACGACATTTCTAATTATATATAGAATTATCGCCTATATTTGTAATATTTCATTTCATAAAAATTACTAATTGTAATTCGAATTTCAATAAAAGCCAAACAAAGGAACCATATACATGAAATATGAAAATAATGAATGAATCTTTGTGAAAACAGATTTTTTATAAAATTACAGTCATTAAATAAAATATGCAAAAGCTGTGTGCGTAAGTAAGAACGAATTTAAATATGTATTTAATATATGCGTATTAAGTGTAGTTGTACGTACATATATAGTATTCTTTACATCATACTCTGTTTACGTATTTATCAATTATATAGTAAATGTTTCGTTGCGTTGCAATAATCAAACTGTTTTATTTCATAACATGAAAATTGCACTCATCATAAATAGACTTCTCATCGAATTACGTATTATTTAATGCACATGCAAATGCACATGCACTACTCACCAAGAAAGAGGAGGTATATACATCAGTATACATACATTATGTGCGTTTCATGTTAATCGACATATTGACTCTTATTATATGTCAAGTATTTAAACAAATAAAAGTTGTTATTTGTCTGAATATGATATCTTAAAGTAAACTTCTCAATACTACTGGAAATATTACTATCTTCTTATACGCTGACGCGATAGTTTCGTACTGATATTTTATGTAGTGTCACGTCTCTCGGACGTGTATAGACTTAACGAGTGACGGTAGTTCAACAGTAGCCGCAAGATGTCTACTATCTCCTCACAAGTACATAGTAAATTATTCGTCATTCCAGTATTCATTAATTTATATACAACTTCCAAAATTTATTTCAATTTTATGGCTACAGGAATAGAATAGGACCTATTAAATGTAATCCGATTGAGCAGTTTAATTGGTGGTCTTGAAAAGAAACCTTTCTTTTTTGTTTTATCTTCCTCCTTTATTTCGCGGTTCATCCACATGTTTTGATGCTGAAAGTCCGATCTTAGGATTCGATAGTCTTAGATTTTAATCAAATTCTTAGGGATATTCTTTTAAAAAGTTTTTTAATTAATTCTAAGCAATCCTTCTTGTAATATATTTAAATTATTATATTCATAATTATATTCATTAAGTAAATATATTGCACTTATAGTATCATGTATTTATAATATACAATGCAGCAGAGGACATTAAGCAAAAGACATTAACCTCAAAGAAGAAAGCAATGGAATCCAATACCGAGGATAACACCGAATGCAATGCTGATATTAACTATAAATTTACAAATCAATAAATATAGAGGCAATGATTTGACAGAATTAAAGCTACATGTAATATTTACATACTGATCTCTCAATAAATGTTTATTTTAGGAAAAACTATAATGTTTAAATTACATATAACATAGTATTAACATCTTGTATTGGTGACCATGTTTAATAGTTTACTATATAACACTATTTATTTTTTTATTGTGAAAAAACAGAATAAATAAATATTTCCGCAGAAGAAAATTTCTTGATTTTGTTATCCATCGACAATGAAATATATCTATTTTGTAAGTTTGAAAACAAAGGTGAATTCTATTTCTTACATTTTCTATGTTTTGTTAAACCCTTTTACATC
The DNA here is from genome assembly GCA_014825925.1 of Bombus breviceps. NCBI lineage: Eukaryota > Metazoa > Arthropoda > Insecta > Hymenoptera > Apidae > Bombus > Bombus breviceps. The sequence continues at coordinate 570,503 of JACXIW010001316.1, read as the reverse complement.
TTATTTTCTTTGTTACTTTTTAAAATATATTATGAAAATCAATTAAGGGGACCTACGAAATAACTATAAAGTACATCAAGAACACTTTATGATTAATTTTTTTTTTAAATATTAATATTAATTCTGTTTCCAATTTATAAAACAGTTTTATCTATTGCAATTTTTCTTAAATTCCAATTTGTTCGTGTTATACTTTTGATTTATTATTTGTTATAATATAATTTAAAATAATATTAACGACAATTTTTATATTTTAGCTATGCTAATCCATATTTTTGGCATATGGTCTGTTGAAAATACGTTCATATACATACGATACGATGTATATAATGCAATGTGAAACTTTTATTTCGTTAATCATATTGATAATTTTTTTATATTAATAATAATTAATGAGTATATACTATAGTTTAATGTAATTAATATATATACATTGAATTAGTTGATTTATATTTCTTTGTGGAATAACGTGTAACGATTCCTTTTTACATTTTGCAATTGCTTCTTTTAATATCTACACACAGTTAAATAAAAATTAGCTCGTTTGCAAATAGGTTGAGCATATGTAAAAAGAAAATAATAGACCGAAATTTTTGAAAATATTTAAAATAAATATTTAAAATGAACTTTCACGAGATAATTTCTGAATTATATTCCGTAGTTATATTATTTCAGTGCAAAATGTAAGCGAGAAACTATACATAAATCTCTATTTCATTTCATCATTATAAGAGTTTTACATTTTAACATGTAATGTGTATTAGATATGAATAGATAAACTGTAAGTACATACATACCTACATTACACGAAAAATCAAAAGTGAAACTTGTTCAGCAATAACACGTCAATATCATAGATACGTCCTCTTTATCTCACGAAGCTTTCTCTAGATCATAGATTCCAGAACTGATTCTAGAACAAATTTCGAAAAAAGAGACAAAATTATCTTTCTTTCTTACAGTCGTCTTTGATTTGAACTGATGTTTTCTTCTTCTTTTCCTTTCTTCTCCTTTCCTAAAAAAATACAAATTCTTATTATATATATGTAGACAAATTATATATACATGTATTCGCAATGAGTGCAATCGATCTGTTGCTTCTGTAATTGATCTTCTGCTTCCTAAAATGGTTAGGTATACTTCCTTGCTACTTTATAAATCAGCGAAGAACACACGTAAAAAATTTTATTTAAGACAGTTAATGTACGAAATAAGAAGGAAGCGCATCGTAAATCGCTTTTATAACGTTTTCGACTGATATTTTATAGAATCAGGGAATGTACATATATTTTTTTTTATTGCTAATTGTTGATTTTCCCTGGTTTAAACAGTGATATGTCCTTAATTATGAATTAAATGGTTACAATAAGTTATTTATTGATACTTTGAAGTCATTTGCAACATTTCTTGTGACTTTCTTAAATTCATTAAGGAGTCGATTTCTCCTTGGAATTATTACTGACGCATATTTGCTTATGTACATAGAGCATACAATAAAATGAAAAATAAGTTCGCACGAAGCTATATATGAATTACAAAGAAAAACTACGCAGAACAAAATCCTCGGGGGTATACACAGGAATGGAAAGCAAGCGGGTAGATATAAGGAGGTCGTGTTTCATTGGCACACTCAGTTTATTACTCGATCTACATAGCAGATCAGGCCGTATTATAAGAGCACGCAAATTAGCATTTCACAATGAAAACTGAATTACTGTTGCAAGTAAATAATAAAAATTCTAAATAATATGTTTAGTCTATACTTTAATCATCAATACTTAAAAAAAAATTCGTGTCGATAATTCTCCCCTTTATAGATTTTCATATTTCTTGCGGGCAATATAAAAATTATAAATTCGAAAAATGTAGCTTTTACTTTCAAGATCACAGTGATAATTTGTCGTTCCAAATTTAACATATACATCAGAATGCTTAAAATATAAAAAATATAAATTAGTTTTCTTAATGATTTTCAGTTTATTTTAGTTTCACCGATATTGCTAGTTCCTATGACCGAAGGATTTTTCTTCGAACAGTAAGTAAAGTTAAATTTTAGTCTTGCCGATGATAAAACTTATTTCTTTAACTAAATTTACTGTTAAATTAGTGTCATAGTAATTTTAATTTTCATTTATTAAATATATACATTCACCCTAGATGTACATTGAATTTTAGTTATAGTGTGTTTAATAACGATATTATATGAAGAAAACAGATCGTACATTGACAATTTGTATTTCAGCCCTAAGAAGTTATTAATGGATTTGTTTCAATCGTCAAAAGAAAAAAAAGAAGCAAGAAAGAGGCCTCATATAGATCATTATCATGTACATTATTATCCAGTAACAATTCCTATATTTGAACCGCCGGTGAAAGCACCTAAAAAACACAATCTGGAAGAAATATATCAGTAAATATGAATTATATTACAATTAAAATATAGTGTAATTAGAAATTGTAATTAGTAGATAGGTTTAAAGCTTTTGTAAAATGTGTATATACTTTTACATAATTAATTTTTGTTCTATGTTATTTAAAGTCAATTTATTTCATGGTGTATACATTCCGTTTGTTAAAATTTTAATTGATAGTAGAAAAATAACTTTGATAAATTACTTTGACGAATAATTTTGAATTTTGAATAAAATAATTGTTTAGGATTAAGAGATACATATTTAATTTCAAATTTTTAGCAACCAACTGGAAACGATGGGGTGGTCCAGTCACGAATATAAACATATTCCTGAACCCAAAATTGAAACTTTCAGTTTATATGATTCGTGGAAAAATTCTGTGCCTTGCAAAAAAGAAATTTTAGGTAATAATTGGAATACTTTTAACTTATTTTCTACTTTTTAAACGCTTGCGATTTAAACAATGTTTATCCAATAATGTTGCAGAAACAGATCTTTTGGAAATACTGAACAACAGCGAGGACGAAAATGTATTGTACACACACCCCTCCACTCACAAGTATTAAAATGCACAAAAAAAGAGTACCTAAAAAATCATTAGAAAATTATTAAAATCATTAAAAATTATTATCTCGTTCAAAATGTTAGATTATAAAAAATCTATACATATATTTGATATGACAACAAAAAAATGCAAATTATCTGTATTAAAATTAAATCTTTAATCAATCTTGACATTACTAAATTTTTTATTAGACATATTTAGTGTTATTTAGTTCCGTAGTCAAATATTCTGTGAATAATAAGTGCCACATTCATAATATTTAGGTTTTTCATACTGATATTTTTGATACTGGTTATATTTGATACTGATTTTAAAATCTTTACTTTTTAAATTCACATTTGTAAACTCTAGCTTCTTCTTATATGAAAATATACCTTATGATGTTGAATATGTATCGTAAAATTTATTAAATACTGCATTATACGTTAATTAGAATTAGAGGTTGGTTCAATAAAATAAAAATACATTTTTATTTCCTTGTCACAATGCAGGACTAATAATGTTCCTAACACGGTTGCATGCTATAGATAATATTATTAATTTTTTGCTTTTTATATTGTTTTATTTAGAAAGTGTAATTTTGTTAATAACGTAATACAATACTTTTCAATGTATTAATAGAATATGTTGTAAAAAGAATAACAGCTAGAAATATGGTGGCACAATATTTAGTACTTTCAATATTTTATTATCTTGTATATTATATATAATTTTACAATTTTAATTTAATTTTAAATACATGATAATTACAATTTTTTCACACATAAAGTTTCAATTTAAGATGTCTAGGATCGTGGATCTTTTCGGAAAGCATTTTATAAGATATTTTCAATAAGCGAGATATATTCGATGATAATGGCAGCTTTCTCTTCTCGATACGCGTTTCTTGTTGCTCCATATGATCCTGCAAGAGCTTGGACATAAGAAGCAACATGTATTTGCGATCGGTTAATCGTACGATATGAGTTTCCATCACTTTTTCTAATCGAGATTTTACCGGTGGATAATTTATTCTAGAAATAACAAACGAATAAATAAGATTTAAAAAATAATGTAAAATTTATATAAATCACAAATACACGAGTAGTAACGAATAGAGATTACAGGTCCAAAATTTATAATTGCATTTTAGTATAAATTTGTTACAAGTAGTTTGACAGTATCATTTAATATTTTGTTTCTAATACATTTTTAGACGTAGATACGAAAGATTAGAATTAGTAACATCTATATTAATTAGTAACATAGAATTAGTAATATAAATTCTATAAAAGAACAAAATGATTTTTAATTGAACGACAAGAAATTAATATAAGAGGTAGAAATTATAACTTACGCATATCTTACGTGTTCTGTTTCCCACCATTGCAAAGGAGTGTCATAAGGATCTATAGCAGAGATAAATGCTATTTGTACATCCTCAAATACCTTTTTAGGTTTTCTCCGGACTTCCACTTTTCTCTCATCGAGTCCGATTTTTATTTTATTTTTATCAACTTTACTAATAATTTTATTCTTATATTTCTGCTTTTCTTCATGGTTAGCTTTTTTCTGATATCTAGTTCGCCTTTTCTCTACTCTTGCAGTTTGCATACTAAAATATCTGTTTCTATCTTCGTTTTCTTTATAAAAAGCTATCGATTAAATTTAATCATTATATGTTATGTTTTCTAATTGATATAAAACACAGTTCGTTACATTAGCATCAATATGGTTAGACTAAAATTTTGAAAATGAATATAGAAAATTTAAGAAAAAACAAACGCATTCAAAACTACGATTTTAAAGATTTAAAAACTATCTCGGACTATGAATTTAATTAGAAATTTTGTTCTTTCAAATTAAAAAAGAAATTTATATAAATAAATAATAATAATAATAATAATAGTACTTTATTGTATATTATGTCTATTACAAGGAGGTTCTTTGGCGTAGCAGATTGATTTATTTAGTATATATTTTCTTATCTTATGGATAGTTATTCTAACCATTATAGCATACATTAGACGCTAATGTAGTATGCATAATAACAATGTAATATATATGTATCCATGAGATAAACTATACTACTTATATATTATCATTCATCATAATATATGATATCATATTATAATATATGATATCATATTATAATATATTATATATCACTATATATTAATATATTATATTATAATATGAAAATATTTCATTTTACTTGCGATATTGTTCAGTGTTTACTTTTTAATGCTGTTATTATGAGATCATTGTTATACTATTTGACTTGCATATTCTAATTTTCCTACTAATATGTAGCACTTCAAGTGTTCTATTTTCTAATTTTTATGTCTGAACTGATTATCCTCTTTAGCCAACTTTACGGCTACTTGGATGTACATACTGCACTAGTTTTCATGTTTCTTGTATATCACTCAACACAATCATGATCTAAGGATGTCATCCATTTCTCTTTCTCCCTAAGGCATTACTTGTATCGTTGATGATTGCATTGTATTTGACATAATTGAGTATCGTACACACATTATAGAGATAATTTCTCTTTATCAACCTACCTTTGTATTAACTTGACCTAGTTCCTTACGTTTAAGGTAAGAAATTTCCAATTTTTGCATGTTGTAGAGCTGGTGATTTAAAAAATATGTACAGAATAACTATACACATTTAAAAATAAATGCTTTTATGATAATAATCAATTTATATATTTCCTATTTACAATCTTCAAAAGATTTAAAAGTTCCAAAAATTTTTAAAATAATATTTTAATTTAATATCTCTCAGATATTTTAATTAAAAAATTTATATCGTATTTTTAAATTATTCCAATCTTTTAGATCTCAAAATATCAATTGTAACGATAAAATTTTGCTATAATATACTAAAACATTCTCAAAAGCTATTTATTTCATTTAAAATAGAACTTTGAATACTCTCAACACCAATCAATCATTGTCATGCAATGAGTCAGATTATAAAAACCTTGACCCTTGAGATATCAAAACAATAATTGAAAACGACGATTAAATACAGATATTTGTCACGAATTTGTATTCCATTATTTACTTTCTATACATAGTATCTATCTTCAATATTTAAAATTATGTATCATGTAAAATAATTTTTTAAACATACTTAAGTACATATGTATGTATATATTTTCTTATTATATTGAGGCATAATGCCTATTATAACCTTTTCTAGAGTTAGTACATGTTTCATATATTTTGTTTCCATCTTCATTTATTTCTTAAAGCTGTATTATAATTTATTGTATATATATCTATTAGTACATTTTTGTTGCTTATTTAATATTATAGTATTTCTATTAATCGACGTAACAAATTGAAATACTATACTAATCAATTTTTTAGAGACAAATGTATGATTAAAGTTGAACAATTCCCGCGCTTACAACGTTAATCGCTTCACTATTAAACTATTAACTGCTATCAGATAGTAAATCTGCTATTAAGCAGCTTTTCTTTCATATAAACAACAACACATGAAATTATTTTTAAATTTCATACAAAATATTTTATTACTCTTTGTTTAAAAAATCATATTCAACATTCAAGATTTTTAAAATTATGACAGCTATAAATAAAAATATTATATTGTATTCATATAAGATCGATCATATATAAATAATACTTACATACATAAAGTTTCTAAACAATATTTGTATTTCTATTGTACAAAATACGTATAACACATATTGTATACAACTATAATTAACCTGAAAGATGTTTATTTTGCGTAGTTAAGGATATTACTATGGTCGTACATCGTGTTACTCGTACTTATAATTATAAGGCACAGTCGGTATATGTGACTGTGTTGTAAGGTACGTAAAAATATCTTTAGAAACATGGCGAATATCGCTAAGTTTGTGGGACTGGACAGAGCTTGTAATTATTGGCGTACAATAAAAGCAAATGGTGGTATTTTAAATTCTTTGTTCACATTATACAGGTTAGCATAACACAATTGTTATATATAATATTTTCTTAAATAGTATTTATATATGTCAACACTTTTTGTAATTATCTATGGAATTGAAAATTTCTTTTATAATAGTAAACCTAATCTTTTAAATATTTATGATTGTGAGATTATAGATATTTATTTTCTGTCTTAAATTCAACATAAACATATAAAAATAACTTAATATCACAAATAACATTATGCGATATTACATTATAGAATGGATGAATTAAAAGCTGGTACTTTAGTAGGTGTGGATAAATATGGCAACAAATATTACGAAAATAATTCAAACTTTGTTGGTAAGTTCAAAAAATGAAAATTCTTTTCTTATTTGTTTATAGTATGAATGTGTAAAATATTTCAAAAGATATTGCACTTATTACATACTGAGATAGATAAATACATATTATAGACTTACTATATATTTAAAGAAACACAGCTTTTTCAATATAATTAAGTATAATTTAAGAACATTATGTTTATAAACAATTAAAAGTTGATCATTATACTAAACAATGAAGTTATCTGTAATTACAAAGTTTTTGTTATGTTTGTTACAACAGGTTCTAATAGATGGGTAGTATATTCTGAAGAAGTTCATTTGGATTATGATGGTTCTCAAGTCCCAGCAGAATGGTTTGGATGGTTACATTATAAAACCGATTTAATCCCTACCAAGGATCCTAATCGACCAAAATATTCGTGGATGGCAGATCACAAACCAAATTTAAGCGGTACCAATGAAGCTTACATACCTTATACCACTACAAAGCCAAAAATTATACCATGGAAACCACCGCAGTAATATATTTCCAGTGTAATTTGTCATATAGATTTGCATAGGGCAATTATAATAAAGATAATATGTAATTAAATGTAAATAAATATAATGAAACATAATATTTATTTAATATATTATTAATTATTATTAATAATTGAGTTATTGTATTGTCAGTATTGTCAGAATTTAATGTTAAATGAAATATTGCATTATTTATCGGCACCGCATGTGCCCTTTCGGGTCTTGAGGGGTTTTTGGTGTTACATCCTTATATCTGCTTTTATGGGTAGTATGAAGTCGCTAACATAGAACATATAACCCTAAGACCTAATTGTAACTTAACATAACCTATATGTTTACATATAAATATAAATATTCGTCTTGAAATCTAAATCATATTTATTCTCACTTGCCACGTATTGCTATGTCTATTTTTGGCATTATACTGACACGATACTTCGCTTTTCTTTATAGTTAAATATTGTGTGATTATATTTTATAAATTTTAGTTTAGTTTTTTTACTTTGATTACTATTATATTTTATTATATATGTTCTATATATACATATATTTTATTATATTACATAATAATTATTTAATAAATATAATTACCTGAAAATTATCATTTGAATTTGAATTATATTTTGATAATTACTATCATATTTTACTATTTTAAAATATTACTGTAAAATAATATTACTGTTACGAGTATACACAAATAATTTAATTATATTTTTACTTGAAAATAATTGTCTAAGTATATATATGTATATACTTATGTATAGTCCATTATTAACGAATTCGCAAATTATCTTAATTCATTAGATTTCTCAGAAGAAAGAAGAATAAGATCTAAAGGTACAATCTCGTTTATCCGAACAAGTCGGGAAACAATGCAGTTCAGATAACCGAGCAGTCCTTATAGTAAAGATTCACTAATTATTCTATTAAGCTTTTCTTATTAATCGAATAGTAGAATTTAAGTATTAGGATTTTAAATTGCTCCTTCTTTGACATACAGATAGTTTTTAAATACAAAATATAGATTGTATATATTAACATATCCATGATCAAACTACGTGTCTGCGCGTGTATAATTGAAATAATGTTCGACTATAGTTCGGATAATAAAAGTTCAACGTTAACTTGTTCATATAAATGAGGAGCTAATAAATTAGACTTTACTGTATGTAAAATTCTTGCTCACTTTTTTCATATATATACGTACTTTACATATTAACATTTACCCACATTTATAAAATTTAAGAACATTTCTTCATAATACTAAATTAATTTATAAGAAATGACTGTATTAGTGACTGTGACTTTTTAGTAGAGAATATAATTAAAAAATAAGAAAGTTAGTACTCGAGATATGTTTATTGATATTTCTATTGCGAATTTTAAAGAAAATAAAAAGTCCTAAAAGAATAGCCATTCTTGTTACTTGTTACTACTGTCATATTGATTAGTCTTGATTACTAAGAGTAGGGAGACAGTACAAAAAGTATAGACGGAAAAGTTTCGGTCGTAAGTTAAGAATTAAAGATAGCCTCAGAAAGTTTACGTTATTTATTTGAGCAGGGATTTATCTCGCATGAACTTCGCAAGTACTAAATATACAAATGTGTATAAAATTCAACTGATTAAAAAGGTTGTTCTGTCAAATGAAGATCGGAATTTAGGGGTGAGCTACATATCATATATTAATAAAATATGTTATACATATATATATTTTTTTTTATTCATATCTTCCCTCTTATAGATATGTACGTCTCTTTATTAGAGGAATATTCTTATTCTTTAAATTGGCAAGTTTATTACTATTTAAACGAATAATTTACTAGTTATTACGTCCTAAAAAATTGTTCATTAAAATTAAATACATACATTTTAAGTTTAGCAAATCCTTTATTTAATTGCTTTTCAAGAAAATAAAGTGGAATTATTTATTAATATGCACTATAATATTTAAGAAACTGTTAATCCCCCACAATTTATGATTTAATAAAATTCAATAATTTATCATCCTTTTTAATATAGCGAAAAGCATTTCATTCAATATTGCATCCTGATAAAAATGTTCGATTTTCGCTATTATTTTATTTATATAACATGCATAAAAGAAAAATTGCAACTTTTTCATGACTGCTTAATTTCGAAGCGCGACAAATTATGTAACTACAAACTAGATGAAATTAAATTTATATTTATGGAACTATTTCTATAATTATAACAATAATAAATTGTATATATTTTGCTGAAACATGAATTGATTATATATCTCAAGTGAGTGGGTAAAAGAATAAATTTAATACCTTTTCTGCATCGCTGTCTTTTGCTTATGACTCTAATAGTATACAGTATATTAGCTGAGATTTTAATAATATGTATATCCAAAATCTAACATGTGACCTTACGTTGCATTCTAGATATTATATGTGCTTCTCTGTAAAACTAATAATTCTAATTTATACTCTTTTGCTCGCGCACCAGAGGATATCTATATGTATAACATATAACTAAACATTTATTAAAATACATATTGTAGGCATTAAATTAATATGGTAAATCATCAAAAAGCGATATCACAAGCAAAATATTTCGCTTCCATAAAAAAGAAATTGTTAGTAAATGAAGCGATGGTCCACGTAAAAAATGAAAATTACCATAAGGCCATATACCTTTACAATAAAGTAAGTTTTTTAATTTCTCGTATTTGAACTCATTCAAAATATTACCATTTAAAAATGAATAATTAATTATGAGAATTGATGTGTAGTGAAGAAGTAAATAATCAGCTCAAGAGTTATTAAATTATTTGCAATAGTCTAAATTATATAGTAATTTTTAACCCTTGTAACTTTTTAATTCTTTTGCTTCGCTAATAACCCATGTATGCGATTGGCTCAATTGTATATAAGAAAACAAGAAAGATGCTAAAATATTAAATTTAAAGTTAAGTTTAAGGAATTGAAATGTATTGTAATTTATCTTTGTATAATTGGAAATTTTGATAAGTACTAAATAAATGCATACTCAAAATCATATTTTCTTCGTAGGAATAAATTATTTTTCTTTTACATATGCGTATAACATAAAATAAAATGAAACGGTATACTTTAAATAATATTACTACATTTTCTATCAAAAACCGACAATTACGTATTATTGTCAGCTTATTGTTTGAATTATTTCTTTAAAGTTATTAATATAATGTACTATTAAAAAATATACACATATGAGCTATTAACAGATATAATAATATGATCGAATGAATATTATCATTGATTTTCTCGAACTTTATTAGGACAATAACTACCGATCTATCTTTTTACTAATTTAATTTTGACAAGAATATTTATAGAAATATATAATATTTATTGTATATTTGTATTGTTATTAATAATAGAAAAAACAATTCATTTTATAAAAAAAGATACCTTACCATACCACTTACGATTACCACGTTCTTACTATACCGTTAAAAAGAGAATATCACATTATTCTTAGACCTATGTATATAGAGAGTGTTCGAAAATGATTTGTCGTAAGTGACATAGCGTTATTCTACACCTTTGGCTCAGTGAAGATCTGCAAAAAAAGTAGTCGCCAAATTGACGTAAATCACGAATTTCAGAGTCAAGGTCATTTCGATGATTATTTTTTTTGCAAAACTTCACGAAACCAGAAGTATAGAATAATGCTATGATGCTCATGACAAATCATTCTTAACATCCTGTACACACACACACACATATATATATATATATGTATAGCAAGGAAATATGTACAATACCAGAACAATTTGATCCGCAAGAGTTTGCCCTTTAAATTTTACTATATATTATTACATCGATACAAATACACATCAATCTTTTTACTAGCAGATATTTATAGTCAAAGAACTATTACAAAATTATACAAGTAGTAGAAAATACAATAATAAGCATGTTTAATGTTAATAAAAAAAATAGTGACGATTAAGTTTACATTAAATAAGAATTATAAAATAATTCCATTATTAAGAACGATTTTAACGTAATCGGTATTACTTTTAAAAATATAAAAGAAAGAAATTTTTAATTGATACAAAGATTAGTAACATGTGATTAAAAAAATGCAAATCAATAAAATTTAGAATTTACCAACTGTAATTACTAACATGAACTTATTAAATTGTTTCAAATAATATTGGTGAAGATTTTATCAATGAATCCGTAGAAATCGTTTAAAAAAGTTTTCAGTTTTCTCGTATTAGTTCCTTGTATCTTATTAATTTAGTTATAAGACATACATATATTATTTTATCTTTTATAATGTAATACAAATTTCTAGCATAGTAAAAAATGTTGACGTAATTACAACATGAATGAGTCTTTATTCTAAGCGGAAAAGCAGGAAGTAAAAAAATGTTTCTCTAAAATAACTCGGAACTTGATACTGTACAATTATGAATTTTAAAGATCAATTACTACCGACGAAATTTGAATAATATATAATAATAAAATTTGAACGTCACAGGATAAAATAAATACTTCCTGACAACACAAACTAAAGTAACTTGAAATTTCTTTGCACACGTACGATCAGTGGATTTTTAGATACCGAATTTTTAGATACCGCATTGTTGACTGTTTCTAAGGAAACAAGGCATCTAACCAAGGTGTCGATAACCACACGTCTATTCCACACGCAAATCACACGAAGTAGTATCCTACTTACCTTGCATTCGAAGCTATTTTCGAGAATGAAGCGCGCTTAGTGAATTCGTTCTGTCGGTTTCCATTTACTATTTACAAAAAAGAGACCAAAAATCGTCACAGTGATATTTTTAAATATTTTCTTAAAAATATAAAATATTTTTTACGCAAAAACGAATATAAATTACATAAAGAAAAAGTATCAAAAAGCGATTTTTCTTTCTTCTCGTATTCGTTATTATAATCTTCCTTTTATTTCCAACATTATTTCATTTTTAAAAAAGAGGGAAATTAGTCCAAGATCAAACGTAAAAAAAAAAATAACCAACGATGGGTGAAGTACTTGTACCAGAAACTACGAATACCCAAGACGATATTGATTCAAAGATTATGGGTATACTGAATCCAACGATACATCACCATGATCTATTGCAAAGCTACGTGCGAGTGGCCGCAGAAAGCGTTTCAAATTTGAAACAGTTCGAAGAATCGGAAAATTTCGATAAGGTTCCATCTTTGGGAACCTGTTCCGACAAAGAGTTCATCGATAATGACGATAAAGAAAGCCACATTAATGGTGATAAAAAAAATAGGAAAAATAATAAAAAGCAACGGGAGAGTAAATCCAATAAACTGTCAGTCGAATCAGAAATGATCATTCAAAAGAAAAAGAAATGACGCCGCCTAAATAATGGTACTCGCCACCAGGAAGAAGTATACACTGATAAGGATCGCGCTGCCGCGGTAAATATGGGAACCAAAGATATTAAACAATCGTTAAAAATAAAGCAGAAACAGGATCGTAATTTACAATTGCCAGAAGACACTGGGCCCAGAACTATGTTGGCTTTAGGATTACGTGAAATGCGAATTGGCGATGTTAAAGTCGCAATGAATTGTATCAACAAGGTTCTTTTTAATTCTCTTTTTAATCGGATATATGTATGTATGTAATTATATTTTCATTCTTTCATGTTTTGCTATCCCCCCTACCCATTTTCCAATTGCAAAGGAATTTCAAGTTGTATAAAAATTAATCATCTAAAATGTTTAGTATTTATTATATATAAATATTTCTCTTATGATATATTTTGTGTTCTACGTTCTATAAAAATTGCATTAAACATAAACATTACGCTGATTCATAACGTCTGTTTAAAGTCGTGTAATTGATTTCGGAAGGTATTTAGTTTTAATAATATTATTATATGAGTTTAACTGATCTTTGAAAAAGTAAATAAACATTTGTTTTCTATAATAGAATTAAGAAAGAAATTAGGACACAATAAAATATTATATTGGTTTCTGTATTATTATTTTTATTTATTATATTTATTTTATATCTCGCATTTTTTTAAAGATATATATGTAGATTTAATACAAAAAGTACCATCATTAAAAAAATAGCATTTGAGAAAAAGTTAAGAATTTAATCAAAGGTTAAACAAAAATCGATCGAGAAGCTCATATTAATATTATAATATCGTACTTTTATCAATTATTCTTGTTACTAAACATTTACATTAACATACCTACTAGTTAATTTACTAAAGAATATGTATGTAGCATTTATGTGCAAAATTATTAATAAAAATTTAAATTTCATTCTTCGTAAATACACTTACTTATCACAACATTGTGAAACATTAAACATACATTGACAATACATAATAAATTTATATATTCATTTAATTAACACTTTTACTGTAATATACATTTCATTTAATAAGTTGAATAAAATTAATTAATTACATTTAGATAAAACTGTTTGTATTATAATAGAAATAGCGAATTATTAGTAATTGTCTTTATCAACTGACGTTTAAAAGATACAAAATATATCATTTTTCCATTATAGTGCAATTCTCTAATATCTTATTAGATATTATACAAAGTAATAAAAAATAATTAATAAAGTATACATATATACATGCTATTCTCCATTAAAAATTATTACACACGAAATATTTATATATATCTGTTAACTGTTTGTTTTTCACACTGTATTTTGAGCACAATGTAACTACATCATATAATTAATATTATTCTTCTCTGCCAGGCATTAGATCTTGAGCCAAATGATAACAATGCATTAATAGCACGAAGTAAATGTCATCTTTTATTAGGAGAGCCCCAGAAAGCACTGCAAGATGCTGAGAACGCATTACAATGTAAAATGAAAAATGTCAGCATGGCTAACGCAATATACTGTAAAGCAGAAGCTTTATACTGCATTGGTGATTTTGAAATGAGTCTTGTATATTATTACCGTGGCATGAGAATACGTCCAGAATACGGACAGTTCCGCCTCGGTGTTCAAAAAGCGAAAAATGCGATACAAAATATATTACGTAAAAATTGAATCTATCTTTCTATCATAAAAACGTAATTATAAAGAATACTTGAAATAATACCTTTTTAAATCGACGATTTTTATAAGTTTAGCGGTTAATCAACCATGGAAGAAACTGTTAAATATGTTTACAAATATGTGTAATAAAACATTTATATATACTTAAAATATAACGTAGAAATATAGAAAAAATTGTATACATACATATATATTATATACATATTCATTTATTTATTTATTTATTCATTAATTAATTTATTTATTTATACTCAATACAAGTAACATTATTCTTTTATAATGAATGTTTAATATATAAACTAGTGATAGTGAGATATATTATATAGTATATAAATAAATTTGTTTAATTATAAATAAATTAATTTTTCTTTCCTTGATAATAATTAAATAAACATATTTAATGTCATCAACGTATTTAATATTTTTCGTAATTTTATAATTTCATTAAATAGGTAGTACATTTATTACATTAACATTCCCTGATATTACCATTACAGTAAGAAGGAATAATTGTGTCACTTGTATGTAGGTTAGATAGTCTCTTTAATTGCATATACACACATACATATAATAAAACACAACAAAATATTACGGCGAGGGGTCTATTTATTATATTCCCTTCCTCTGTTTGAATGCTAATATAAAAGCATATTGAAATTTGTTTATAAAACACGTAAAAACGAAGTATTTTATAATGGCAGAAACTGTTTTAAGTTCCGGTGAAAAGACCTTCATTCTCCATGGAATAGATGTAAGTTAATATAAGAATTTACATATATATATATATATATATACATACTTATTTTTATAATAAAAGTTATTTTGTCATATTTTTACGATTCTATAATTATAAGGCAGACTTTAGAAATGATGGTAGGCGACGATGCGAATATCGATCAATGGAAATTGAAACTAAATTAATGCCACAAACACATGGATCAGCAAGATTACGCATAGGAAATACGGATATACTTGTTGGCATTAAAATAGAACTTGATGTACCTCACGCTGACAGACCAAATGAAGGAAAATTAGAATTTTTTGTTGATTGGTATGTAATGCTTCTCATAGTGGTTATTGAATACTTGATATCCTTTACTAATGTCCAAGTAATTATTTTATAAAGCAAAATCCCTTATATTTCTAATAAAATTAAAATTAAATAGATAATTTTATAATAGTTAAAAAGATAAATATATGCTAATTAATTCATATTGCGTATTATGTTTCAGTTCTGCTACTGCAACTCCAGCATTTGAAGGAAAAGGTGGTGATGATTTAGCAACTGAAATAAGTAACGTTTTAACAGCTGCTTATCAAACGCGTAATGCTTTTGATTTAAGAACATTATGTATTTTACCTCATAAGAAATGTTGGAAAATATATGTTGATATTTTGGTAAATAGTGTTTATACATCTAAATAAATATTATAAGAATAATAATTTAAATATTTTATACATACATAATGTATATACATAGATTCTTCAGTGTGGTGGCAATCTTTTTGATGCAGTAGGAATTACAGTTAAGGCTGCATTAAATAGTACAGAAATACCAAAAATTACAGCTGCGACTCTGGATGGTGGAGAACCAAATATTGAATTATCAGATGATGCTTATGACTGCATACAATTAGATACCAGCAATTATCCAATTATTGTTACACTGTGCAAAGCATGTTTCTATCAATTTATATTATATATTTCATAATTTTTATATTATGGATATTAAAAAAAAGAATTTCATATCGAATTTGAAATATGAAAACTATCAAATGTTTGTATATATATACATGCATAGTTTAGACTATTATTTAAATTTTTCTACAGATTGGTGATAATTATATCGTGGATCCAACCTCGGAAGAAGAAGTGTGTAGTGCAAGTAGTATTGTCATGTCTGTATTACCAAATGGTAAAGTTTCATCAGTGATTAAGTTGGGTTATGGGAGCATTCAGTCTAATACTTTTATCAAAATGTTGCAAGTAATTATATTGTTATTTATTGTAAATAAATTAATCCTATACACATATATGTGCAAGGTTTAATAGGATGCGTGGTACAACAATAAGAAATAACAAGAACAGTAAGAAATTATTTTACGTGCAAAAGCGAATAAAAAATATAGAATAAAATTTTCTCATTTGAGACATTGTTTTCAAGAAAATGAAATTTGAGAAATCGTTAATTCCTTAAGTACATATGAATTTATACTAGACTAATACTAAGTACATTAGTAATTAACTACAAATGTACTAGACTATTTCTTGTCTGTACATATCCAAACTCGAAAAAATTTTCTCGTAGAAAATGTTGTATACAATGTTGATGTCATCTAGTTATACCATGTATTCTGCCACATCTTGTATATGTATCATATATATCAAAAGTAACAAAAATATGTTTCCAGATGGGTAAAGATATAGGATTACAATTAAACGAAAGTCTTATGAAAGCACTGAAAAAAGAAAGTCAACTTGGACAACGAAGACAAATATTAGGATTTCTTAGATAAATATTTGTAATAAATACAAGTATACCTTTAATCCTAAATATAATTTAATTTTACATATAAATGTATTGAATTTTTTGTCATTCTTATATCTCATGTCTTTTAAATAGCTTTTTCTTTTTATATGTATTTTCAATCTATTAAATCTGTACAAGAGGACAATTTGTAAGTGAAATAAACGAGATATTTTATTTAAAGAAAGAACAATAAATAAAAATTATAATAAAGAAACATAAAACATACAATATATCTTGAATCATTATTTTATTATATTCAGATACTACTTAATAGTAATTATAATAATTCTTATATCGGAGAATTCTCAAAACCATATGTAGCAAAAGTTTTTGGCTTCTCGAGACCTTTGTAATCTTTAGTTTCTGGAATTCTTGCTCCACGCGTTGGTCTCACCATCCAACCAGATTGTCGTGTCCAATTCTACGAAAATAAATATTTTAGTATGATACTTAATATCAAGATGTTCCATTTGCGATATACTGAAAAATTATTTCTTACGCCTGTGTTATATTTGTAGTAATATCGTATACCATAAAGCATAACAAGACCCATCAAACATTTTGCTGTGACATAACGTATAAGCATTGCATTCTTATTGCCCTATAATTATATATAATATCAAACAAAAATAGTATCAACTAATGAAATTACTTTTGATATATGATACACTTAAAAGTTTTATTCTTTTACCATAAGAGGAGTTAATAATCCTTCAAGAGCATTTAAAGGTATTCTATAGAATCTTCGAAGTGGATTGTAATAATGCCTATAATATTCCTTTGTGTTTAATGGCTCTTCTGGTGCAAGAATCTGGCTTTTAAGATACCGAGCTCTCCATGCACGTTCTTCCTCTGTCATACCAATCAAACGTTCTCTTTCTTTCACTAAACGGCCACCAATACTCATTGGTTTTACACCACCGCTAATTGAAGATGCCATTGTAAATAAATTAACTGAAACTATAAAATTGTAGCGATATAATAATCAAATAATTGTAAAATATTGAGAATGTATTTATCAATGATATTAATTACATAAAATACAAAATATGAAGAAAAGCAAAACCTGATATTTATATAAAATATGTGTTTTTGCGCGCGTGTAAAGTATGTACCTAATACTAATTTAACTTATATAAAAATTAAAGCATACAGTAGATTACATACATTTATAATATAACTATTATAATACAAACTATATAAAATACACAAAATAGTCAATTGTACTTACGTAAATGTTGATATATATTAAAGACAATACTTATATCCTATAAAAGTTAATTGCAAATTACGTCATACAATATATGATTGAATATAACCTTTAATTTCTTTAACAAGCATGCGCATTACATTACATGACAGCCAGTATGATATACATGTGTAGTTTACCAAGAAAGAACTCGAAGAAACGTAAACCAGATTTTAAATAAAATTTTTATCAGTGATAGAACTTGAGATATTTAATTGGCATACAGTTTTACGACCAAACAGTTAATAATCTACATTTTCAATATTCAAATTTTAAAAGGAAAAAACAGTTAGTATGTTTATAACGTTTATCTCAAAGTTTGGTATTTACCAATAACATTTGCAGCGCAGAGTCGAGTTCTTTTAATGTATTTTACTTTGACATATTTTTTTCATCATTCATGATATTTTACATTATATAAATATCCTCTTGCTTGTACTAATGCCTTAAATTTAAATTTGACGTGAATAGATATAATGATATTCCATTTAATTAATTTTTTATAAATTAATTGATGTAATTAAATATGTGTTTACAATATACATAAAAAATATAATGCCTTTTATGAACTAAAATTTCTGATTACCATCTTTTATGTTTATAAACTACATAGAAGAAAATTATTTTATAAAATTCTTAATTTTTACAATTTTATTTTTTATTTATATTTAATATTTTGCAATATGCCTCAGAACATTACAAAATAGGTTATAAACAAATAAACTTTATTAATCATAAAATTTTCACGAGTAAATAAAAATTAGAATGATAATTAATAAAATCTGAAAGTTATGTATATATATTTAAATAAAAACAATTTGTAGTTTTAAAGAGATAAATTTGACATGAACATATGACACAATGTTTATTCAACTGTTAAAATTAATTATTTAAGTAATTAAATTCAAGCATTAAGCTTGGTATTAAAATATTTTACATTGCAATATACAGTTTTCTATTATCTTTGACATTTGTTAATTATTATCTAATTGTATTGCCTGTTTATTATTTTGATATTATTGATTGTTACTTTTGTATATTCATGATCATATTAACTTCTAATACATAGATCGAATATATGATCTTTATAATATTGTAATTCTTTTATACTTTCTTTTACATCAGGCAATGCTCTATGAACATGATTTTTTTGTAAGATAGGTACATTTATATTCCATTTCCTGAAATAAAATAATTATGTACTATTTCATTATATATATAAAATATAGTGTAAAAAGAAGTATTCCTAATACTTACTTAATTAATTCTTTAATAGTAGAAGTATCAATAATTCTATAATGTAAATAATTATTAACTAATGGCATATATTTATACAAAAACATGCGATCCATATAAACTGAACTTCCTGCTAGCGGGCATGTTGCTTCTTCTTCAATATATGTTTTTAAATACTTTAGTACAATCTGTTCAGCATTTTCTACTGTAATTTTACTTAAACGGCACTCATTGATTAATCCTGTCTAGAAATATAAAAAATATACCTTATAAAGGTTTGTATATCATTATTGAATCTAGCTACCTCTGTTACAATTTCATTTAGAATGTTTACTTTTTGATGAGTTGCCAGGCACCAGTCATTCATATTGTTTAATATTTCATCTGGCTGATGTATAATAATATTTAGAGCCTCGCTTACCACTTTTAAATCTTTATCGGTGATTAAACATGCTATTTCCAAGATTTGAGATGTATTTACATCAAGGCCGCTCATCTGAAATATATGTAACATAATATAGAAAAACGTATTCTATAGTGTAAAATTATTTAATGGTATTAACATACTTCCATATCTAACCAAACAATGTAATCATTCAAATTACTTTTTCCTATATTTGTATTCATGAATAGCATAGGTGATTTAGCTGTTCAAAGAAATTTTTCATTAGTTTTAGAATATATGGAGAAAATTATACTTTTTTTGCAATAATAAGCATTGAATAAATTATTGAATATATTAAATTTGTTCCTTTCTATTATAAAATTCTAAATTCTAAATGTTTTTTCATTGCTAGAATATAATTGTAAAAATATTTAAAAAATAGCGAACTTGTTTTTATTTACATTAATTATTACATTATTTATTGTATTATATTTTTGAGGTATTTATCCCAAATTTAATAAATTGTTCATAGTAAAGTTTGTAACAAATTAACTATATTGAGGATGATACAAAATGTACACAGTTCAGATTACCAGTATGGAAATAACGAGGAACAGTTATTCGAAGACAATTTTTTGACCATTTCAAACAATATGCAAAAATCGTCTTCATTTATGATAAATTTTAATCTATTTCAATTTCATATATCGTATCATGCGTTTTAATAGACGAAATTTATAAAATATATGAATTTCAAACTACTAGGAAGAGATCACAGAAAGCACACACAAGTGTATAAAATTTAACTATATAGAGATATTATTAATGGTAGATATAACAAAATTCACTATCGAAAGATAACTACAAATTAGTATAGTAAAGTGAAATTCAATTCCTATTTTGTTATTAATCGTATATAACAGAGTATTACTTATTATTTGCTTATTACTTTTTTCAATTTTTTCTATTAGAAATATAAGAAAAAATGTTTATAAATTCATAATATAAAAAGATTTTGATATAAAATATTTGGACGTTTTGTAAAGAAATTATAAAAAATATAAATTAATTTACTAAAAGAACAAGTTCAAGTTTACAATATATGTAATTTTTTTAAATAAATTATACTAAATTATTTTAGTAAGTAATATATAAAATTTACAGTAAAAAATCCAAACTTTCTCAATTCTATGTTAGTAAAACCAGGATTATTAGACTGATTTAAATTTATCTTCTTATTAGGAAATCTTATATTAGTAAAACCTGATAAAATAGAATCAAATTGACCTATAGAAACCACTAAACAGAAAAGCAGAGAATACATAGCAGTGGTGGCGGCAATGACGGAATTGTGAAAAAACTATCGTTAAGATTTCATAGAAAAAAGACTCTTTTGGAGTTATTGGATGACCATAATTTTATTCAATAATTATTTGTTAAAGAAATCATAGTTTTTGAGAAGAATACTATGGAAGCAGAACCCTTAGAACTTGAAGATGGTGAAGTTATAGATGATGAGGTGAAATATTGTAAAAGTTTATATTTGACAGGAGTCTAACCTATTATAACCATAAAGACATTGCGTTCTAATGTTAAAATTCATAGTTGAATTAAAATTATTTCAATTGAAATATATTATTTGAATAATATAAATTTTCTAGACATTGCAACTGTGATACTATATTTCTTAAAAGCATTTTTTAAATATTAAATGTAAAAGTTATTTTTATGACAATGAAGTATATTCGTTAATTATTATAATATATTTTTATCTAGGCAAGCGATATCGAAACATATAATGTCCTAAAAAGACCTCATGCAGTTCCAAATAAAGAAGAAAATGTAAAAATGGGCTATAGCGACGAGTCTGATGATTCTGCAGATTCTGAAAGTGATTCTGATTCAGATTCTGGGCATATTAAAAGTAAAAGACCAAAATTAAAACTGAAACGATCTAGAAATATGACAAAAAATTGGTCAGACAAAAATGATAAATATAAAATATGGTGTCCTCAGTTACAAGAAGAATCTTTAACAGAAAATTTAGTATTATGTGGTGTAACTAAAAAACAAAATCAAGATCGTAGTGTTGAGAGTTATAACATTCCACACCATTATTCTTTTAATGGGACTTGGAATATGGAGCACCGCAATAATAATAGCTCAGAAGATGAAAAGGATGGGGAAAGAAGGCTAACAAATAAAAGGACAAATTCTGATAGAACTAATGTTAAATTGAGATTAGGAAAGAAACGTAATTCGATGGATATAGATAATCAGAAAGGAGCTGCTAGAAAAATAGCAGATTTAAGTACAACAGTTGAATCAACTGATTCAGATGTGGCTACTGACATAACATCAAAACTTAACGAGAAAAAGGATCTTCTTATAAGTAAGAAATTTGTTGTTAAATTAATGTATGTATATAGTTATTTAAACTTGTACACTTTGTAGGGAGGATTGTAGATATAATTGGTAAAGAAAAAGCCATTGATTTCTTTCAAAAAACTAAAAAGATTGAAGAAGGGGGTGGTATGTTAATAATGAATGGATCTAGAAGAAGAACTGCAGGAGGTGTATATTTGTGGTTAGTAAAAAATGATGAACATATCCCACGAGAAAAAATAAGTGAGATCTTTTATTATGATAAAAAAGAACATGCTGAACAAAGGAAAGCTGATGCCGTTGCAAGAAGACAGAAAGCACAAGAATTAATAAAGTGTTTAGAAAGTAAGTTATTTGTCATATGATAAGAAGAATTTTTTCTTAATAAAACTATTTTTAATGTTTATTATAGATGGTTCAGAAAAAGATCTTCCTGCCTTGCTAACAAAAGCAGAACTTTCCACAAGAGAAATAGCAGAGGAAGCAAGATTAAGACGTGGAGAAGGTATGGATAGAATGCCAGTCGATTCTGATCGGACAATGACTAATCCGCCACCTAGTCCTGTAACAGATGATCCAGATCATTCAGAGCATCCACTTGTACAAAGGCATGTTCAAAGTTATGGAGATGATTTCCTTGATATTGGAATAGACATAGACAGTATGGAAGTACTTTAAAATATTATAATTTCTTTGTAACAAATGTATTGCGCAAATAATTTGTACAAAATTGAAAAAAGTTCTGATCTTTACAAAACAACTATACACATAGATTATGTGAATACAGTTCATGTAATTTGTACGTTTGCCTACAGTATACACAGATAAAATTTGTGGGCGTGATCAAATAATCATGATCAGTCCAAATCTATTGCAACGACGTTCCACATTGTGATAAAATAATTTATCAAATGTACATATTATGGTAATATACTTTGTTATTTTCTCAAACTTTGAAAAACAAAAAATATTTGTATACTCTTTTTTTATGTTTCATTTAACATATTTCTATTTATTATTAAGATAGATGTAAAAAAATGTAAGAGACGTAACAAAAATGAAGTTTCATAGAAATTACAGTAACATAATATATAAATATTTGTTACACCATTTTTATGAAATTTTCATCGTTGAAGATTGTTTTTTGTACATAAAAGTCACTATGGAAATAAATATTAGATTATTTGTACTTTGTATAATATATTAAACGATTTATCTCATGTACAAAATTTTGCTTTAAATATTATGTGCATAATAATTTGTTTCTTTGCTTATCAATGTTATACAATATATAAATTTGAGAGATTTAATTAAAATACCTTGATATTGGTTAAATTCTTTTAAATGTAGCAACATGATTATATATTTCAAATAAATAGCTATTTAATTATTTTATTATTAAGATAAATTCACTGTTATATTACAAAAATCAAGTAAAATAAGACTGAATTATTTAAAAGTTTTATGTAGTTGGATGTTTAAAATTCCAATTTTGTATTAAATGCATTGGTTATATGGTCATATAATTTTAAATGTGTTAACTACTTTTTGCTTTACCAATTTTATAGATCAGTACTCTAGTTTCATATCATATCATTGCTCTAGTTTTTAACCATTCTATCTTCAGTAGTTTTGTAAACTGAGAGGACTAAGTCCAAATTTTATGAGGATTAATATTGTGTAGCATTAGGACTAAAAGAACTGAATATTTGTTGCCTTCTAAGTAGAATTTTCATAATACTATCGTAAATTCGTATTCTTTATACCAATGACACATATGTGGATTGATTAATTACATTTTTTTAAAAAAAGGAGTTAGACGGATTACGTACTCTGACGATATATCTGTTACAAAATGGTACAGCATAGGGGGAACAAAGATTTATACATTTATATAAATAAATGAACTTATTTTTCAAAATTTTATTTTTTGAAGTGGATAAGAAATCGTAAACAATAATTAAATGTAACTGCACACACTAAATTATTGATATTATTTAATATATATATTTATTCTTCCATACATATATATTTAAATATACAATTAGTGCTATGACACAATATAAAAAAAAACTAGTTCTTGAATTTATGTAATGAAACTTAATGTAATGAATATTTTTTAAATTTTAGGTTATTAAAATACTTCATATATCAATAAATATGGTTAATACAAAAATTTGTAAGGTATATTCTTTTGTAAATAAATTTTGTATATATATGTTGTGTCTATGTGTTGTATACATAAATATAAATATATAAATTATGAAATAGAACTGTTTTATGAACTACATATGTAAAAAACTTTAATAGTATTTTAAAAACACGATTTTCATAAACTAATTTCATTTATTTCTATAAGATTTTATAAAATTAAGAGAAGTATAACATAATATATATATAATTTTATAATTTAGTAGCTTATGAGTACTATTCTTCTTGTAACTATGTTTTAACACCATATTCAAATACAAATATGTGAAGTATGTTTTTTTTTGTAATAATAGTATTAGTGTAATACTCCATTGTTGTCTTTTTCCTCCTGCAAAAATTTGAATATACTAAAAGATTTTTGACAAAATTAAAAAATTAAAGCTTTCAATGCTGCAAATAAACTTATAATTTCATACCATGTGCTGCTATCCTCAGTTGAATATTTTAATTAATATATTTGGTTTACATTTCCTTGTTATGGCATAGTTTGTTATGCAAAGTGACTTTTGTCACTGATGGGAACAAGTCTATAATCTACAACAAAAATAAGTTAACGATTTATGTGAAAATATGTAGGTATTCTAATAATCTTGTTGTTACTATATAATAACAATAAAAAATGAAACAATAAAAGGAGATAATATGTGTATTTAAGGATATTACATTTTATGAAAATATTTTTTACTAACATATACTTACCCAGTGAAAGTTTGGAATAAAGAGTAATAACGTTATATCCTTTTTAACTAAAGATAATTACATCATCTTCTTTAACAAAGAGAGCAGGATTTCGCATCTTTCTCTAACCTATAGAATGACATTGATACATAATATACATATTCAAAATATATAAGCATCAGAACATAGAAAAAATAATATATACTGGTGTGCAAAATTAAAGGATCACAAAATTTTTGGCGAAAAATTGTCGATATTTATAAATTGTTATAACTTCGTGGAAGAAAATTGTATAACAATTTAGCTGGCCTCATTTTGAAACTCAAAAATTTCTCATAACCCTGTGTTCATTCTTTTTCGGAGATGTTTTTATATCATACATCGATTGAAAAAGTGAAGATGCTTCTTTTTCTCGCAAATTTTAGAAATACAAACAATTGTACAGAATTTACGTTTTAAGATGACTTCGTAGAAGGAAGTCTACTTTTCACAACAATTTATCAAAAGTTGATGTATGATCTTTTGTCGCCGTACATTACAGACGTAACACTACGCCGTGCAACCTCCTTATGATGTACTTTGAGTTATTCCAAACCCAGCGGAACACTTTCCATTTAAAGTGCAATAAAACGGCGATCAAAAATTCGAACATCAACTTTTGACACGTTGTTGTAAAAGGGATTTTCCTTTACAAGATCATCTTAAAATGAATCCCGAAAAAAATTTTTCAAACTCCGTACAATCGTTTGAACTTATAAAATTTTTGAAAAGAAAAAGTATCTTCACTTTCTCACCCATGGTATACTTCCAAACATCTCTACAAAAAATGAACACATGATTATGAGAGAGGAATCTTCGAGCTTTAAAATGAGCTCAGGTTGATTGTTGTACGGTTTTATTCTGGGAAGTTATAACAGTTTAAACATTGATAACTTTTCATTGAAAATTTTGTGATCTTTTAATTTTGTACACTAATGTAGACTCACTTGATCAATTGTACGATTTCCTAATGTTTTACTGACTAAGATAAGTGAATTCTCAGAATATTCTTTTTTTACAGCTTGTAATAAGATCATATCTTCCTGCCGTGTCCATGACTTTGTATTTACATTGGTACTTAAATCAACAGAATTTTTTATCTCATCAGATAAATCAACCTTGCTTACGCTGTCATTTGACGTTCTTATTTTCGCATCCGATGTATTTTTTGCTACTGTTTCTTTAGAATTTTTATAATCAATGAATAAGCATCCTTTTTCACCTAATTTCATATGATCACTAACATTCGAGTCTATGTATTCTACTTTTATTTCTTGCTTGTCAATTTGTTTCTCTTTCTTATTTTTACATTGAGATATGCGCATTTTTTTTGTACTTCTATTTATATGGTTTATTTCACTTCTGGGTCTTTTAAAATCTTTTTTCTGATCTGTAGATTTTGACGGCGATTTTATAGCTTTTTTAGACTTTATAATTAATTTTTCTCCTTCTTCGTTCTCTTTGGTAGGTGAATTTTTTGCTATAAAAGATTTCTGATGTTGTTCATCGGTATGAAATTCATTCTTTGAAGACTTTCTTCGTTGTGTAGATGAAATAGATGAAGCAAATTTATCGGTAGCTTTCAAAGATATACGCGCAATATTTTCCAATTTTTCTTCTTCAGCTCCAGGAAAAATAATTTTTGCAGGTCTTAAACCTTCAGATGTTTGAAGGTAAATTTTTCCATTGAGGAACTATATTTTTTAAATGTAAATCATAAATTTTTGTATTAAAAATATGTTAAACAGTTTCAAATAATACATATAAAATATTAACTTTTATTTTAAAAAGGCTATCAACAAGTAGTTAATATGTGTATGTTTATTAGCTGTAATTCATCTTTTCACTTCTATTCTGTATTTGAGACTATTTTAAAAACTATCAAAAAATAAATAAGAAAAAACATACCCTTGTGCCACAAGACACACAATGTTCAGAAATATTTTTAGAAGTGGATTCTTCATCGTTATGACAACTGCATTTGCAGTTTTCTCCACCATAAGGATCTTCTTGAAATGATAATACGGGCAATTCTATATTTTCATATAATTCAGGTGCATCTTCAGTATAAATTTTACTTTTATCATATGGTCCCACTGGACATGTTAAGCTTTCAAACATATGTGATGCAAACAAACTGTAAGATAATAAATATATAATTAGACATCTATAAATTTTTTCATATTAATATATATAATAACATTATTATTTATGTTACCTTTCCGGAGGTTTAGCAGTGGGTAATATTTGTAAAAATAAATCCATAACTAAAGGATGTCCCTTAAGTATGGGACTCATAGTTGCATGAACATGTTCTAATGTTATCTGTGGATCAGATGAAAGCTGTGTAATAGCTTGCATCATTTTTGCTATTCGGGAAGGTTGTTTAGCAAAATATATTTGAGCTACATTAACAAATTCGCTCATCTTTTGAAGCATTATATATTCCACTGATTTATCCATCATCGCAGCTTGATGTGGCCTCAAAAACAATAAAAAATCTGTACAAAGCTCAGGATATTCTCGTAATTTTTCACATACATCTCGATATAAAGTAATAGTTATTGTATCTTTATCTATCGCAGCTTTTTCCATAATTTGTTCATTGTGCAAAGATCTTGATGGACTCGAGAATGATAATTCGTTCTCCATTTGATTAATGCTATCTAATTTGTCATAATAATCTAAATATAATTTTATCACAGATCGTAATGTTGCTGGGTTGTTAGATTCTAATGCCAAATGCAATTTCTGAAGATATGATGCTGCAAACTCTATATAAAATAACATAAGTAAATTAAAATAACTCAAGTACTTTAAACTTATTAAGACACATACTTGAACCTCTTTCTTCTTCGTTTAATGGATTTTCAGATTCTAAAAGTCTTTTAATGTTTTCTAACTCTCTAGCTTCTTTAGCTTTCTTTCTACTAATAGAATCTTTTTTAATAGTTGTGCTAGCTAACATTAACTCTGCAATTTCATCTTCATTATCCTAAAATAAGATATAAAAATCTTAAAAACGTTAATTTTATTTCACTAAAATTAATGACAATTTTACTCACAAGTTTAGGCGAACCAGATATTTTCTCTATATTTTTATCTATATCATTCTTTTCTCTGGACTTTAAGGCATTGCAATTAGATGATAAACCTTTTGGTCCTAAAACTTGAGCCATTAATTTCATATTTTGAGCACTTCTTGTTTTTGCTAACCTAGGAGTAGTTTTTCGTAATTGAGGTAATTCTTGTACTATTTCAGAAGACTTTTTAGAAAACTTTTGGTGTTTTAATGTAATTGAATTTGTAGATACATCATTCTGAACTTCTTTTAATTCACTTTCATCTGTTTTTTTCTCTTTTTCTTCTTGCGTAGTTATAATTTTTAAAGAGTTGTTACGATGCAATGAACAATCTGTATTTAATGCATGTGTATTATGTATTTCAATATTTACTTCATTGTCTGATATATTTTTAGAAATTTCACAATTAATGTTTCCACTTGTGCACAAGTTATCTTTCAATGCATTTTTAGTTGTCGTCTTCTGCTTTGTATTTGCAGGTAATATTTTTGGTAATATATTAATAGGTGGGTTTTGTGTACACAAAATGTGAGTTTTAGAAACAGAAACATGGTTTCTATTTCCATTTGTAAGACAATCTTTCTTCATAATATCATTATACGAATTAAGCATATGTTTTTGCTTTAAGACATTAATTTTCTGCTGTGTCTATAAGAATACATATGATATGACAAATATACAAAAAAGTCGGGGAAAAACTTTAGGGGTATGTAATGTCTTACTGACAAAAACACTTTGTAACTGAGAAACTAGTAGTTTATGAACCCGTGTTTATTGATACTTTTTTTATTTATTTTGACAAGTACTTTACTATTATATTTACCATACAAGGACATTACCACCTAATGACAAAATCCGCAATCACTTAGTTGCCAACCCAATATATGCTCCTAAAGCCTTTCCCAAATTTTTGTACAGACTATAAACGCACAAGAGGCATTTGATATTATCTTGATTTACATCAATATTATTATCTGTAGCAAAAAATGTTGCAGATAAGTGTTGAACAGTTTTAAAGGGGACACATTTTTGTGTTAACTTTTTGTTGCTGAAATTATTCGCGTTTAATTTGCAGTATTTTCTTCCAAAGATAATAATAGTAAGAGAGATCAAGATAATCAGATACCTTATTTTGCAGAAAAGATAATTATATTAAATAATAAGAAAATATAATAATGTAGAATATCGATTACGTATATAAACATTTATAAATATTTTATATGAAATACTTACATTATTACAATAAGTTTGCCAAATTACAGGTAATAGATTTATTGATTGATCTTTGGGTGCTTTGAGATCGCATTCTAATGTTATATAATGTATTGTTCTAGGAGCACAACCCTTCTCAAAGTAATGCTGTGGAAACATTTTTCTAGTAAAGTTCTGTTATATTAAAAAAATATATTGTATTATTTGTAGATATATTATATTTACTTTTATTGGATTTGCATTCTTTGTGTATCGACGTTTTCCAATGTGATTTAATAATCCCTCAGGTTCTCTGCATGGCACTAAATACTGATTAATTAATTTCACTGCATCTAATAGTTGGAGTTTCTTACTTTTTAATTTCTTTGATTTAGTGGCAACAAAAGGGAGAAACTGCTCCAAACCCAGTGCAATTAAACTAGAATACAGATTTTCATAAAATATATATATTTTTTTGATACTACATACATACTATTTACATACCTCTCTTCAGATTTTAAATATGGAGGGCGTACAAATTTATTTAATTCACTTCTGAATGGTATTTCAGGCAAAAGTTGTGGATACATTAGGGCTTTACTGTCCATAAATAGCTTTTTTAATTCTGGATCAAATTTAGGAATACACTTATACCTATTTTTAAGATATATTTTTTTTATTGCATCCCCATCTGCCATAGCTTTTTTGAAATCTTCAGAAAATTTGTTATCCAAAAATTTATTTTCCCAATCAGATACTAATTTTAAAGCATCCGGTAAATTTGCTACATTGAATGCAGAATTAGGGCCATTACTTAAGTACCTAATAAAAGTAATATAAATTCAATATATACTTAATACACTATATATGTTTAATTTACAAACTGCTTATTTAGTTGTAAACTTACTTTATACTATTTAGATTTTCTTTGCATGTTTTTGACTGAGAATGTAGATCTGGGTGCATATATGTCATAGCAAAATGTTGTACCATTAATTGTACATGTTGACGAAATTGAACTGCCAATAACTCGCGTTGATTTGGATTCATTAAATTAGGAAGTTCTGGTTCTTTATAAGTAGGTAATAAATCTGTTACAGAACAATTCTAAACCAAAATTAAAATTGCAGTAAAATTATATTCTTAATTAAAATATAGTAATCATATCATGGTCTTACCATAAAATTGTTTTCGACCAAAACATTTGTATTTTCTGGAGACCTTCTCTTTTTTGAAATCTCCTGGTCTTCTTTCGGAAATATATCTATAAACTCAAATAATTCTGCAGTCAAATTATTTAATTCCTTGCGTGTAACATTTACAGCTTTATCAGCTCTTAACTCTTCTTTATCCACTGTAAACATATTCAAATTATTTTAATAGCCTGTATAATTTAAGAAATGTATAGTATATAATCATATTTTTTATCTACAAAGTTCTGTTTCTTCGTCTTCTAAAATATTATATTCCGGATCTGCTTCTGAATCATCTTCCACCATAGGTTCTTGAGTGAGTGGTTGAGTAAATTCTTTTAAGAAATTATCCCAATCTTCATCTTTTTCACAATCCAAATCATACATATCAATGGTTATATCTGGAGGTATAAATGCTTGTTCAATCTGTTCCAAAGGTGTTTCGCTTAAACAAACTTTGGATCGTGTTCTTTGACCAATACTTTCTTCTTCTGTTGGCACATAAGGAATTCTAAAAATGTATAATATTAAAGTAATTAGAATTCTGTTAATATATTATATTAACATATTATTTAAAAGTATCTTAAATATGTTAATTTACCCAGGGATTTTAAAAATTCCTTCAGGATCATGTGATTCTTGTTCTGGATTGTATTCTTCATCAGAAGAATCTTCTGGTAATTCTTCTTCGATTAATGCTTGTACTTCTGATGAAGTTTTCTTCACTGGAGTAATTGGCCATGGTATATTAACTTGGGCTGCTGCTAGCTCTCTATATTAATTAAGATATATTTAATTGAGATATATTTACCAATTCTAGTATATAATTATAAAATATATTTTATCAAACTATACTTGGTCTTTGCTCTTGTCAATCTTGGTTCAAAAGCTATATCATCCTCTGTATTATAAAGACGATTTTTAATCATTGCCATTATGTATATTATTAACGTTACGTTTCTGCATGGTGGATCTGCGATAGTTTAGTCTAGTACCGACAGAGGGCTTTAATTCTTATATGTACATAAGTGTAATCTAAAATAACTTTAATTTACACGAACTTATGTTCTTATTGCGCGATCTAAAATCTAAAAGATCTTCTAGTTATGTTGCACTGTGCAAGTGGACTATGTATGTATAACCATACATACATAGATTTTCAGTCGTAATTGCATTTACATCTATTTGCAATTTGAGTTATCTATAAAGTTTATCATATACTTATTGATTTAGAGATGCAGTATACACTACTTAGCATTTTTCTCTTATCAAATACTTTTATAAAATTGCATACATATTGCTATGGAATATCTACAAAAATTGTTTTCCGTCAACAGTTTATATATTACAAATATTAGATTTATGTAAAAATTTAAACCGTTGTAATCTACATACAACCATATTACTATCCTCGAACAGGAAACAGAATACATATAAAGTCGAGTTGGACGTTTGAAGTATAGATCAGTTTTATCCAAATCGCGAATTAGGGTGATATACGACACTCGCAGGGTTACTTTCCTTTTTCGCAATATTCGGATAAAAAATGAAAGTAAAAATACTTCTCCTCTTTGCTATTTTCACTTTGACAAGTTTTATCAAAGCGCAAGATACGACTCCCACATTCCTGATGGATAGTCTGTACGTATAAAAGCAGATTAATTGTGTCTTAAGTTTGAGTCAATGCGACTCGATAGGAAGAAGAATTATAGGTAAAATTTAAAATACAAGTTATTTATTAAATTTTTAGCGTGCTTAGTGAAAATATGTCAGAAATACAGAAATTACAAGATATTTAGTACAAGTATATATCTTGCAGAGATTACAAAAGTATTTTCATTGAAATCATATTTAACCCTTACTACACGCTATATGGTCTATAGATAGCTATTCATGATGCATATTAATTTTTTACTAAATATGTGTTTGCAATAAATATCTTCTAACTTCTATATATACATTTTCGAACTAACTTTATATTCGATCAATATAATCATAATCGTCGTATTTGAGTACAGTGCTAGTGAAATTTCGAAATTATACGACGAATTATATTCGAATTTATACGACGCATACAATATGGATATGAATATCTTCTAAGTAAGAGTTCAAATCAAAAAGCAAGAGTACTTTGCCGAGCCAGTGTATATTTGTAATAAATTTTACGTAACAGTATCCTTAAATTTTGTTAATTTTCGGATAAATACGTGCTCAGAAGTAATTTTTAAATTGTCAAATTGTCACACTTAATTTACCGACAGATCGCACTTGAAACAGTTGAAACTCACTGGTTTTTAAATTCGAACGAACAACGGAAAACAATACAGATCGTACATGTCGTACATAACTGCATAGTCATGTATTAAACGTTATCGTATAATATACATGTAGTCAAACAAATAGTTAAATAAATAAAAGATATTACTTCGTCTCTATTCTCTATTTTATTAGACTATGACGTATATTTATATGCTCAAACTCATCGAATCGAAATATTACAATGACACAATTGATTAAAGTTATTCATAAAAAATGTACAATATCAGAAGGAAAAATAGGTAGAGGAAATATTCTTTCTACACATATATATGTCTTTTCATAATACAAATACAAACTACTATTCCATTAAAAAGTAGACGAAGACGAATTCACAATAATCATTCCACGACTATTAAAATCATTAAATCGTCTTCTTAAAATTCGAAAAAATTAATTTCAATTTCGCGATCGGTATGCTCTCTTCGCATGTACAATACGTGTACAAATAACTTTTTTATTACAATTGTTTCCCTGAAAATGCTGTATGTGTAAATAGACTATACATTATTATATAATAAATATATATGTTCAAGAAGAAAATGTTGATTCTTTAGTTCATCAGGAAAAAAATATCTATTCTTATGCAACGATTTATCAATAAAAGATAAAATATTAAATAATTTCGTATTCAAAATATACATGTACAGTCTTGTATTTTAAAAGTATATTAAACAAACGAAGAAACATCATAAAAGTTCACCTTCGATCACTTTGTCCGATCGTTTCGTCAATAAAAGGTATGCATTGTTAATAAATAAATTTTATTATGAAATTACGATAATGATATTTGTCAAACAAGAGATAAATTAAGCAGAATCAACTGTTTTTCCTCTTAGCATGCAAATTTAGAAGGTCGTATTCAGATTTAATAATTCGTTCGTATCACATATAAAATATTGTTACGATTCTTACAGCTTTGTTGCCAGAAGCGTTGAACAATCATCGTGAACGTTGTACACCTGAACAAGCTGCATTTGCACACAAATTGACAGTATTTATGCAACAAAATTATCCCAATGAATGGGAATCGATTATACGCCGTTATGAAACGCTGAAATATTTTATGTAGGATGAAAGGATATCATGGAAAACAATATTTGACAGATGCTACAACTTTGAACGTAATTAACTTTATTATTAAAAAGTTTTAATATAACTCATAATATTTCATAATATCAAGCATTTGTGTTTGTGAGAATTGTCATATATAAGAAGAAAAGAACAAAGTAGAATGTATTTACCATAAATTTCTATATTATGCACTTACCTACCGCGATGTTAAAAATTTCGTATTTTCGATATCAGTACTTATCGATGAATTACCATGGATCGTATACCGTATATTATTTCGTACCCTTCCTGATTTGTCTTTAAATTTTCGTACCAACTGGCCATAATCAATCGTAATTTATTAATAAATATAGAAAATTTAGAAATATGAGATATTTATAAGATATATCTCACTGAATGGTGCAAATAACGTTTCTCGTCTCTTTCCTAGATTTCTAACGATCTCTCAAAAGTCAATATATCTTTGCAAAAATTTATAAGAAATTATATCATCGTTACAAGTATATATTAAGTAAACTTTAAAATCTATAACGCATCATATTACGCATATATTGCTTCTTACAAACGATCGATAGACTTTTATAGCTTTTATACATGCCGATGATTATCTTGTTATACATATATGCCTATCTTAGATGTATCTAGATAACGATGGTAAAATAATTGTTCGTGCATTTGATTAAAATGAAATGCGTATTTGCGTCAAACAAAGTCTAAGGGACAAGATAGAAAGTTTCTACATATTATAATCGACGTATAGTCGGTTTACAATACAGTCCAATGATAAAGTGGGTTGAAGTTGTGATACGGTGTGCATTTTAATTAATCTGATGATTGTAATGTCGAAATGAATATATGTCTGTACATGATATGAACGGAATATTTTGTAAGTCATGGATCAACAGGTAATAGGAGATTCTACGAATAGGAGAAGTAAACGTCGGGTAATGAATACATAATAATACGTGATATATTCAGTGTATATTTAAAAGAATAAATTACTTTCTAAAATTACATAATCGGTGTCTTGAAATAATGTTTATTCTCAATCAAAAAGATCTATTTCCCAAAATACGTTGTAACTTTGTAAGAGATAAAACATAAAATTACACCAATTAATTTTACTACTGCAATAATTAGTATCTATCATTTGATCATGATTATGTAGATATCTGTTCAATTTTCTAAAGATCCTTTAATTGAGAAAGTTTATTCACTTTTTGATTTATTTATTTATTGTACATATATCGACACGGGTAAATTATAAGATTTCCAAACGTAAATCTTGTTATAGCATTAACATCGTATTTTTATTGATGATCGTCCTTGGCAAGGTACGCAACGTAAATACTCGATGATCATCCTCTAAACACGGTAAAGAATAATCTCTTCGTTATTCTTGATAGCGCGTTGTTCTCGCTGTGTTAACTATTTCTATCACACTGCTCAACATGTATTCTCAAACGTCAAACATTCTTCATTTCTCGTATATCGAGAGCATTTTATACAATCTTAGACAAACTAGTTAGTAAAAAATTTTCTTTTAGAGGAGATTGATTGCATATTAATATTAACAAATTTATATAACAGACGGTTTTAACGTGATCAGGTTCAATTATCATCTATATTCGCGACATCTCATAGAACAACCAATAGACCAATAATATGTACTTTAAAAATTTATTTAACTTTGTCTTCGTTCATTTATCTAATTTCCCGGTAGATTTAACACCGACATATGCAATTAATTAGCTAATTTGAGAAGTTTAAACAGGTGAAAAGTATATGACTGTTCGAAGAACAATTAACTATATATAAATGATAAAATATATTTATTTTATTCATCGGTATAATTTTTCATATCCTGTTGCTTGTATTCAATCGCTACTGTACAACGCATACGTACGTTTCATGGAGTATAAAATACTCGAGTAACGCGTTTATCCACTCCCTCCAATGTCCTCTGTCTTCAGCTATATAATTCGACAACTTGCTTCAACTGTTACAAAGAGCGGTTTACTTTCCGCTGTATAGGGTAGCTTTCAAATAAGATTCCTTTTTAAATTACCATCTATTACTTCGTTAAACGGAACGTAGCAATTTGTACATTTTTCTATTTTCATATCGCTTTCGTTGCTATAATCGTCATAGAGTTCTGCATTTTGAAATCGAAGCTGGAAGAACGTGCTTCAATTACGATATGAAGATTTATCTCTTACTATTTGCCTTGGTCGCAGTCGTTTGTGTAACAGCGGAAGATTATACCACAAAATATGACAATGTAGACGTCGACAGGATCCTGCAAAATGGTCGTATCCTCACCAATTACATTAAGTGCATGCTGGACGAAGGACCATGTACCAACGAAGGCAGAGAATTAAAAAGTAAGTACATACTCGGCATTATTTTCATAGACTTCACCGCTAATTATTCGAATTTAATTTTTCATTTGTTACAATCTATCTAATGACACAGCTTCGCTATAGATCATTCGAGATTATACATTTAATTAATAATTTATTAATTTATTATACATGTAAAATACCTAATTCGTATAAATAATATATTTTTTCGAATTTTTTTGATCGATTAACAAGCGTAAAAATAGTAGAAAGCTATACTTATGTGTATAATAGTTTATACTAAAATACGATTTATTTTAATATAAAAGTACTAAAACTAATTACATATTTGTGCTGCTCATATACTTTTCAAATAATATTTATGTATAATGATATGTATGTAAAGATATTATTTATATACATATCTATATAAAATTACACGGAGAAATTACTTCTGTATTAAAATGTCAATGAATTTTAGTTCAGTTTATAACAAGTAAATTATTAATACATGGTATTAATTTACGTAGGTATTACTGTATAAAAGGTAGGTATTAATCTATTTGTTTTATCGTTATTAATATTTGTATACTTTAAATGCAATTATGTCAATGATTTTACGTTATTAGCATTAATATCGTAAAGCATAGGAAAGGATGGAAAAACATTTATTTTCTAAAACGTGACTTCGAATATAATATACTCGTAATATACCGTAGGTATATATGTATATCTTTTTTTTTTTTTTTAATGCTTTATTATTTTCTTTCTTTTTCGAACTTTTGCAACTAGCCACTTTCAAAATAAAAAAAAAAGAAAAGATGTAAATAGAAAACTACAGAATTTACAAATTTGTAAACAGACGTATATATTTTTGTAACTAACGAAGCAATTTTATTTAACTGCATGACCAAAAGTCACACCGGTTTCTTACCGAGGTTTCTACGTGCATCTGCTGCAACGATTACGACAGAGTTCAATTCACTCTCCCTCTCTTTATTACATAAGTTGCTTTGAACTTTCTCGTTTTGATTACATCGAACTCTCTTAAGTAACGTCTAAGTTATTACTATACATAAGTGCAGTATGTTCGGTTTAAATGTATACACGCTAATTATGTTTATAATTACCTATTGAAAATACGAAAAAATATTTTTTAAGAATTATTTGACCATCGCCAAGGTAACTTAGTGGAAGGTTTGAATTTTCTTTAGATTGTTATTTACAGAGACATGAATATCAGCAAAGTTTTTCAAGATGCACTATATATTTTTATTATCGTCATCTTTTTTATTAAACAATGTTAACGAGTATATTTAAACAATAATTTATCGGATATTTTCGTGAAAACATCGTGCAAACGTTAAGTTCGATTATTATTTAATCCTAGAGGGAACGAAAAGAGAAAAATTAAGAGCGAGGGCGAATTAAAAAGCGTTGAAATCTGAGGAAGATTTCAGAATAGGAATGGAGAGAAAAATTGTCGTGGAATATTCGAAGGAAAAGAAGATGAAAGAGAGGAAAATGTACCTAAAAAAAAAAAAAAAAAAAAATGGATTGAGACAAACAGGAGAGGATGGAACGATTAAAAGGGGAAAGAAAAGACGTGAGAAGAATGTGAAGAAAAGAGAATATGAAGGCTCAGCAACAAATGCAACATAGCAAATTAGCACAGTTATACATACGTATAAATAATTATAATTAGAATGTTAGGGCTGGCAGAGTATCTGAATGAAGAGAGAAGAGACGGAAGTCAACGACTAGCGATAAGGGCGAGATGCGGAATTTGAGATTTGTCCGAGGACAAATTCCGGGCTTTGAAACAGTTGACGAAGGATTGTAGGGAAACGGAAAGAGAGATCAGGATAGAGAAAGCAGTGAGCGAAAGAAGGGATGGAAAAGTAGAGGAATAGTTAGATAAGTTGAAGGTAAAGCAAACGAGGAAAGAGATGTAATAATAACAAACGAAAGAAAAGAAAAAAATATGTATATGTATATAAGATTAGTATATATATATTTTTTTTTCTTTTCTTTTATATATATATATATATATATATATATTATATTTTATTATTATATATATTATATTTATTATTATTATTATATATATTATATTTATTATTATTATTATATATATTATATATTTATATATATATATATATATATATTATATATTATTATATATATATATATATATATATATATATATATATATATAAGAAAGCGATAGTATAAAGTAATATTACTAAGAGAGAAAGTAATTAGAAATATAATTAGGTAATAGAGAATAAAAGAATGAAAATGAGAGACTTGAGCGAATGGGAAGAGCTAAAGGTTAAGATAGAATTGTAAATCAAAGATTTTGTAAACCAAGCCCATTTTTCAGTCGTGAGACTGAAGATAAAGAATATTGTTATATTAAGTTTAGTTAATATCTTTTATTCGTAACACTTGATTCGTAAGACGAAGAACGATTTCTTTTCCAGGCGATATAAATATTTATGTTATTGTACAATTTTTACTAAATTCGTAACAGTATTTCACATAAATTGTACAAGATGCATTTAATTACGCTGTTACCCCAATTACAAATGTACGAATAAAAAAAATCTAATTGTTTTCCATCTTACAGATTACGCGTTATGAGAAACAAAATGTTGTCCGAATTTCATATTTACGTCGAATTTTTCATAAAAATATCCGATAAGTTAATATTCAAACATCCTCGTTATACATACACATCACTGAAATCGTTTTGACATGTCTAATAAAATGGCAATTACAATAATACGTATATGGTTCTAGTCTAAAAAATTTCATTAATGTTGACATCTCTGAAATAACAATCCAGAAAAAAATTCAGAGATTCCGCTAAGTTTCCTCTACGAAATCAAACAATTTCGACATAAAATACCTATTTTTTCAATAACTAGAGAAATAATAATACAAATACACATAAACTAGATATACTGTATACATATATTGAAATAATTCTTGTTCTAATAAGTCCTTTGTTTTCTTTTATTTTATTTTTTATTTTTATTATTTTCTTTTTTTTATTACAATCCATTTCCTTTAAGTTGAAATAATTATATTGGGTTGAGTATAAAAAAAGCAATTTTGAGTATTTCGCTAAATTTGTGCTTTTTAGATAATGTTTATCTTAAAAATAATATTAAATAATACTATAGAAAGAGAAAAAATTGTTGGAACTTATTTCATACTGTAACTAAACAAACACAAGAGCAAAAATCCTTATCCTAACTTTTACCTATGTATATACAATTTGACAAAAATCATTACTATTTCTTTCTTGCCCTCTCTCTCTCTCTCTCTCTTTCCAATATATAAATTTATACATATTATTCAGATTATTATGGTTTATTGTATAAACGATCAATTTCCACATGAGAAATAATTATAAATAATTATATAATAAAAAGTTTTATACTATTTCATGGTCCTTAAAAAATTATAATATGTGTTATTGTATTAAGACTTCATAAAATAATTGTATAGAGTTTTTATAATTGAATTGGAAAAATTTTAAATAATTTATTTGTTTATTGTTTCAGAAATTTTACCCGACGCTTTATCTACAGGTTGTAGTAAATGCAATGAAAAACAGAAACATACAGCGAACAAAGTAGTAAATTATCTGAGAACTAAAAGACCGAAGGATTGGGAACGACTTTCCGCAAAATATGATTCAAGTGGCGAATATAAGATGCGTTACGAAAATGTATTACAACCTACCAAAAACAGTTGAATTTATATCTATAGATCTAAACGATAAATTTATGAGGAGATTTGTACAATAAAACTATAACAAAAGTAATAAAATAGCTTAATGTATACATACATAGACTGTTGATAATAATTTTGTTACTTTATGTTAGTGAGCTATGATATTTATTAAATATTTTGTCTCATATGCTGAATTCATGTCTGATCGAATATTTTTGTCGTACTATAAATATAATTAAGTATTTAAAGTAAAAAATGTGTGTTCATTTTCTTTTCACGAATACATGTTTTTTTTTTTAATATTTTTTGAGTATTTATTAGTAAAGTTTATTTATTTCAAAGTCTATCTCTGAATGAATTCGTACATTGAGAATGAAGGATATAAATCGAAATGAAATATTTTTAAATCAATAATGTCGAGATTTGTATCACATTCAGAAAATAAGTATTTTCTTCATTCAACTCGCCTCTTCTTGACAAGTGAACCAAGCTGAAAAAAATATTAATTTCAGTTTTAAGATATCTTTTCCAAACATGATGAAACACATAAAGGTCTTACAAGATCTGAAATTGCAGGTAAATTATTT
This sequence comes from Bombus breviceps, assembly GCA_014825925.1. Lineage (NCBI taxonomy): Eukaryota > Metazoa > Arthropoda > Insecta > Hymenoptera > Apidae > Bombus > Bombus breviceps. Next base: position 529,442 of record JACXIW010001316.1, on the reverse strand, counting down.
GTTTGATCTGTAACATTTGTCTCTGGTTCTCTAGCCTCTTTTGGTGGAGCAGTTTTTTTCATATTTCTATGTTGTGGAAAAGTGGGCATTAGTTTGGGGTCACATGCTAAAAAAAAAGATTAAATTAAACGATAATTAACAATTTAAAAATATTATGATAATTAAGAACTTCTAAGTATTACGATAATAATATACAGGATGGTACACCAGATATTGCTACTTCAATTTACGTCACTGTTGTTATTCGCTGGAAGAAATGCATAGATAGTAGTTCTGGTGGATCACCCTATACATATCGTTTTCTCTGACTTACGCAGAGGAGCTTCTTTGAAGTAGCTACTTTGTAAACATTCTTCCGCGGTAGCTCTCTTTTTTGGATCATACATGAATAAGAAATTTAATAATCTTAAACCAGCGGCACTTAACCATGGAAACCTTTGTTTCAAATTATTATATGGTTGCTGTTTTAATGTAAAGTTCTGTAGCGCTGGAAGTGTATTAAACTCAGGCCAAATTGCTTCACTTGGTGTGCCTAGCAAGTCGACAATTAATTCTAATTGTGCAATTTCTGATCGTCCAGGCAATAAAGGCCGATGTCCAAGTAGTTCCCCTAATAAAAACATGTATACGGATAAAAGAAATTTAAATTGTTATATTAAATCTTTAATGTTATATATAAATTAAAAAAAAATATGAAAATACTATACCTAAAATACAACCTGCAGCCCACATATCGACAGAAGTTGTTTGAGTTTTAGCTTGTAATAACAACTCTGGTGCTCTATACCATAATGTTACTACCCTAGGGGTCATTGGCTTTAAAGGTAAACCAAACCACCTAGCTAATCCAAAATCAGCAATTTTTACACATCCTTTGTCTGTCATAAGGAGATTTGAAACTTTCAAATCTCTGTGTACAATAAAATTATGATGTAGATAACGCAAACCCTTTAATACTTGTAAAACGATACATTTGACTTGACTTTCTGAAAATGGAGCTTGCATATTATCCAGTAGACTTGCTAAGTCTTGTTCACAATATTCCATAGCAAGAAATATGCTTTCTAAACTTCTCCCTACTACTACTTCTCTTAAATGTACAATATTTTCATGACGACAGGATAAAAGAACAGATATTTCTCTTAAACCACTGACTGGAAGGCCATCTTTTTCATGTTCCATTCGTACCTTTTTCAAGGCTACAACTTTATCATTTTTTGTGTCCCTTGCTCTATAAACAATTCCATAGGTGCCTTCACCGATACGATTTAATTTTTCAAATTCAGACACAAATCTGCATTTACCTAACTATTAAAAAAGTAATAGAACATAATTTATTACTTTGTAATGAATATAACTAAAGCTATAAGAAAGATGGATAAACTAAGTAGTTACAATATCTTGTTCTGGTATCTCCATTGGTTTGCCAGTCAAGAATGATGTTAATACTCCTCTTCTAGTTATTGGTGCTGATGGATCAGGACCAGATTCAGAAGCAGTCTTTTTATCAGTATCATTATTTTCAACTGATTTTTTCTCCAATGTTTCGTCTAAAAAATTATAAAAATTTCACATCTAATATTTATTTTCTAGTATCTACTAGTATTTCATGCCTATTGATATTATTTAAGGAACAGCTTAAGATATTGGAATACTTTGTACATTGTACTTTATAATATAGTAATAACAATTATATAAGAAACACTTTTTAGAGTTGACAATTTCATTAATAAATCATACTTGAACTGGATCAAACTTAAGTTCCATTATTTGATTATGTTTACCAATCTTTTATTTGAATTTAAAATTTAAGCAACATTATACCAACCTCAATGATAAAAATTATTAAAAAATACAATTAGTTTAATGTACAAGTATCATATAATTTCAAATAATATGTAATAACAAAAAGATCGAAATACTTAACCTAGCATAATAATGTTTATATGTTGATTGCAATCAAATAAAATTGTACCTTTTGTCATTATGCAATATTCTCAAAAAGATATTTTCGCAACTATATTTATTTTTCTCTTTAACATTCGTGTTTTAAAAAGCGTAGATGCAAAAACTCTCAAATACTAACAATTAATTGACCGGGTAATTTTCAATAATTCATTTGCACCATTGGAAATATAAATTATAGATTCGACAGTCCACAGATATTAAGATATTAAAGAACTACCACTATACGCTACCTTGCGTTACATCTTGCAAAACAGGATACCTTAAAAGTTAATGTTTATATTATTAGAGATATATAAATAGAAATAAAGTTAAATTAGATATATATAATTATCCCATTAAAATGTTTATAATAATATTGAATTTTTTATTATCTTATGATAAATTTGCAGATTTTGTAATCCTTTTGAAAGAATATTGCGTTTTAATAATAAAAAAGTCATAAATATTGTTAGTACGTTTTCTCTTTTATAACTCGGATTCTATGCACTTTATCCTTGCACATGATGCCGTATCTAGTATGACTGCAAAATATTTTCATTATCAACAATCCGAGAACGGAATGAAATCACTAGGGAAAATTCTTAATTGATAAAGCGGAACCTAATCTAGTATTGGATCACAGAGAGAAATTTTTCAAACTTAAGAAGAAAAGCTTGAGCGAAGAACTTAACAAAAAATTTTTCAACTTATTAATTTTTTGTATCTCGAATAATTACAGTCCCGAGCAAATTGTCTTCTAATAAAAGTAATCTTTACAATTCAAGTAGTTGCTTTTAATTTTTCGCGCACTTCGTCAAACAACAGTTAGGACGGTCATGGCGGTGTTCCATGAGCATTTGTGATAACCTTTAATACCGTTAAAATATGTAACACATATATCATGTGTGTAATTTATGTTATTGTTTAAGTAGTTTTAAACATATTAAATTTGTAATTTTGCTTATGGTATTCATATTTTACGTATTGCATTGCCTTCAGACCATAATGCTTTCACAATGCAATATTGCATATTGCATTTCAACGTTTGTCTATCTTCAGTATCTATAAGTCTATGATATTTATGTTGTGATCAATAGATATCATTGTTAAAAAATAGATAGTACAAAATTAAATGTAAAATATAATATTTTTATAAATGGGATGTGACTTTATTTTTACGTTATAATGATTTCTCTGAGATTTATTTAAATTTATAGAAGTTGTTTATCCATAGAGAAAAAAGTTAAATGCGCAATTTAAACGCAAAATCGTAGTATACATACCGCAAGCATGTAAATACAATTAAAGATTAAAAATTAACCTTAAATTTAAATTAAAAGTTAACCTTACTTTTACTGTTTAATGATTATAAAGTTTCTGTAAAATTGATTCTACTTTTTGTTTCTTGATTAATGTGAATGTATGAATATCGAGAGAAGTATTATGCTATCAACGTATTTCGATGTTGACGGGGCATTGTATTTATCAGTAAGGAAAAGCTTTTAAAAAAGAAAAATAATTAGAGAAGAAGGAATTGCGATTTTGTATTTAAAAGATCAAAATCTAAAAAATGAGTTCTCACCATGAATTAAATATATCAGTAGAATATCCAATTTCTGGTGACATAAATCATATTAACACACTTTCTGAGGATATTGGTGCTCTCTATCTCTCAGATGATTATTCAGATGTAACTTTAATTGTTGGTGGACAAAGATTTAATAGCCACAAAATCATTTTAGCTGCACGTAGCCAATATTTCAGAGCTCTTTTGTTTGGAGGTTTAAAAGAATCCACACAACATGAAATTGAGTTAAAAAATGCTAATTTGACTGGGTTTAAAGGCCTACTTGAGTACATATATACAGGACGAATGTCTCTTACAGACCGACGTGAAGAGGTATTAATTGTCACTTATTTTCATTATCATTTTTAATCAACAAATTATTATTGTTTTCAGGTTGTGTTGGATATTCTTGGATTAGCACATCTTTATGGATTTTCAGAATTGGAAGCTTCTATATCAGATTATCTTAGAGAAATATTAAATATAAAAAATGTCTGCCTCATATTTGGTGCAGCACTTCTTTATCGACTAGAATTTCTTACCAAGGTATTGATATCATATCTAAAAATATATTTGAAAATGTCCATTGAAAATAATCTATTCTAGGTTTGTCATGAATACATGGATGAACATGCATGTGAAGTAATTCAACATGAAAGCTTTTTGCAATTAAGTGCTGATGCTTTGAATGAACTTGTATCAAGAGATTCCTTTTATGCACCAGAGATTGATATCTTTTTAGCTGTACGAGCATGGGTAAATGCAAATCCTGATGCAGATGGTAAAACTGTTTTAGGTAAATATAAAAACACTAAAAATAAAAAATCTGTTTTAAATATATTTTCAAAATAATTTCTATATAATACATTATTCAATTGATTAGACAAATTTTGTAGATAAGGTACGATTAAACTTAGTTTCAATCACGGATCTTTTAAATGTTGTTCGCCCAACTGGATTAATTTCTCCGGAAGCAATCTTAGATGCAATAGCTGCAAGAACGCAAACACGTGATTCAGATCTTAATTATCGTGGTCGACTACTTATTGATGTAAATGTTGCTCATCCTCTACATGGTGCTCAAGTCCTACAGGGTGAAATGCGTAGCTATCTTTTAGATGGCGATACAAATAATTATGATATGGAACGAGGGTAAATTGACAAATTCATTTTCCAAATTATTCATTTAAATAATACTGTTCTTTTATTAGGTATACCAGACACACTATTACTGAATCACGAGAACATGGTATTTTAGTCAAGTTAGGAACTCAATGCATCATCAACCATGTAAAAATGTTGCTTTGGGATAAAGATATGCGTTCATATTCTTACTATTTAGAAGTGAGAAAAATAAATTAAGTACTAATTTTCATGTTTAATTCTTCATAGTATAATTATTTCTTACTGTTTTATAGGTATCCATGGATCAAAAAAATTGGGTTCGAGTTATTGATTATACAGAATACTTTTGTCGTAGTTGGCAATACTTATACTTTGAACCAAGAATAGTTCTTTATATTCGTATTGTTGGGACAAATAATACCGTAAACAAAGTAAAATCATTATTAAAATTACATGGAATGTTTTTCTATTGTATAAGTGTATAATTATAACTTTTATTTTTAAAGGTTTTTCATCTTGTAAGTTTTGAAGCATATTATACAGATCATACAGAAAAGCTCTATAATGGTTTTGTTATTCCAACACGAAATGTTGCTACTATGGATCAAAGTGCAACTGTTACAGAAGGTGTTTGTAGGTATGTAAGTTGTTGTGTATAAATATATTTCATTCCTTCTTTATAATAAATTGTTTAAATATAGATCTCGGAATGCTCTCTTAAATGGTGATACATCAAATTATGATTGGGATAGTGGTTACACATGTCATCAAGTTGGATCTGGTTCTATTTTAGTACAACTTGGACAACCGTACATTATAGATTCTATGCGGTATATATTATTATATTACCTATAACAAATAAGAAAATATGAAATTTTCTAATCAATATTTATTTACATATAGATTATTACTTTGGGATTGCGATGATCGTTCGTATTCTTATTATATAGAGGTATCCGGTAATTCTTGGAATTGGGTTCTAGTTAGTGATAAAACCAGAGAAGCTTGTCGTTCATGGCAAACAATACACTTTGAACCTGCTCGTCCTGTCGTTTTTATACGTATTGTTGGAACACACAATACAGCAAATGAGGTAATCATTGCATGTTCATTTCTACTATTTGTAATTATTATAGTTCAACTATTTGTAATTAAACACATTTTATACATATCCAAAAATAATCCAAAACATTTTGCTTTTTAGGTTTTTCACTGTGTTCATTTTGAATGCCCTGCTCAAACAAATGATAAAGTTGTAAGTAAATCATTGATGCACAAAGAAAAGCAATTAAAAACTCACGATTCTACGATTTGGTCAGTGTCACTACCCCCAGAAACAGCTACAGAAGCAGTTAATATTGATCAAGAAGAAATAAATTCTACAGATAGCAATATTTTTTAAGACATTAACCATTTGGGAACAAGTCATTATGCAAAATTTCATTGATAGTTCAAGAATTATGAATTATGTATTGTATTTTCGTTTTTTTATTTGAACTTCCTATATATTAAAGGTTTAAGTGCTTGTATAGTATAGAGATATAAGTATCACATAATGGTATATAATTGTAAAAATAATTGTAAAATAAATTTTTTAATTAAAGTAAATTTTTAATTTAGTCAAATGAGTCTTAATTCATTCCTATATGACTAAAGAAAAGAAAAAAAACTGGAAATCGTTTGGTAATGCTTGTTAAAATTTATTTAAAGTATTTAATAATGTAATAAAAGTTTATTGATTAGAAATAGATCGAAAATAACCTAAACGGTATTTTAATAGTTACTAATTTACAATAATATAATGATACATATACATATATATTTTCATAAAATTAATAGATAAAAGCAGAAAATTAATGGATATATACAAATATTAGAACTTATTTTTATGTAATTTTCAACTTATTTAAATATTTGAATTATATAATTAAAACATGTGTATATTCGATTAATATCATATTAAAATTTTGAAAATGTCCCTAGCAACTTCATCTTTGTTACTTGATTGTATAATTTTTATATAATATAATATAAATTGTAATAAGTTTACTATAAAGAAATATACAATCTCATAATTCTCAAAGTTGTCAATTTTTCAGATTTAATTTATGTTCATGTTTCAATTATAATATTTTCATCGGCATAAGATGTTTTCATTGATGCATTAACACATAACCAGATACATATATATATGTACATGCATTACATTGTATAAACTGTACTAGAGTGTGTAAGTAAATACCATCTTAATGTGGTGATATTAATGCAGTGTATTTGTACCACTTAGGATAAGTAATATTAAAATAAATTGCAATTTGATAAAATTCATTTTGATAACAAACACTTTGTAATTGTATTATAAGGGAGATGTTAAATAAGGTGACCAACCTATTTACTTTGATTATAAGAACGACCACCTAGCGCAAATACGAATAACACAGGACAAATAAAAACAGCGGCAAAAGTAACAACATTGGTAAAACAACGATAATATAACGCGATCTAAAAGTTCTTTATAAGTATATGAATATCCTAGGCGTCATATCATGAAAGAAGGCATATAAAAGTATCGATGTTTAAATGTAAACTTGAAACATATTCAATCAAATATAAAATTCATTCATTGATTTTATTAATTATTAAACGTATAACGTCAAATAGTGAACTTTTATTCATGAATAACTTTCATGTAATGAAAGTTTTGATATGATTATTCAATATAACGTGCCATATTTTGGAAATGGAATACAAGGAAATTATTATTATATCAAGAGAGATTCGATTAGATAAAGAAAAGTATTATTGCTATTTTGGCTATCATTTTCTCAACAAATGGCCATGGCTGAGAATTTGGAAAATGAAAAATATCCTTTACACAAATGCATATTTCAAGGGGACGTTAAAGCTTTAAGTTCTTTAATCAGGACTTATAATATCGCTGAAAAAGATACACAAGGTTAACATAAACATTATAAATTTAATAATTTTGTTAACAATATATCTGTTGATAATTGACTTTACTTAAGTATACATTATAAAACAATTTATTTTCTTTCAATAGGAAATACTCCTTTACATTTAGCTGTCATGTTAGGAAGAAAAGGTAAGAATATATATTTCAAATATACATTAATATACTTAAATAATTATTTAATATACATTATTGACATATATGTAAAGTTTCAAATAAAATTTTAGAATCAATTCAATTATTACTTGCACACGGTGCACCTGTAAAAGTAAAAAACTTAGCTGGATGGAGTCCACTTGCAGAGGCAATCAGTTATGGAGATAGACAAACCAGTTAGTAAAAATAATAGCAGGCTACTTATTAGAAAGAAATAATTTTAATATTAGTTTTTTATATATATATATATATATATATATATATATATTACAGTATCATCACTTGTGAGAAAATTAAACCAACAAGCTAGAGAGCAAATGGAAGAAAGGAGGCCAAATTTACTTGCAACGTTACGCCAAATGGGAGACTTCTATATGGAATTAAAATGGGATTTTCAAAGTTGGGGTATTTAATGTTATGTTTGAATTATAATTAAGTTGCAGGTGCTTGCATGCAAATTCATATTTTTATGAACACTGAAGAAATAGGATTTATATGTATATTATGATAAAAATACTTCACTTTTTGGATATGTTATATATTTTTGCATATTCTTTCATATTTGAATTTCCCATAAATGCATAAACGTTCACAATCAATTTATAATAATTGTAATAACCTAAAAATATTTGTAATTTTTCAGTACCACTTGTTTCTCGTGTACTTCCTTCTGATGTTTGTAAAATACATAAAAGGGGAGCATCTATCAGAATGGACACTACTTTAGTAGATTTCAATGATATGAGATGGGAAAGAGGTGACATATCATTTATTTTTAATGGTGATAAAAAGCCAAGCAAATCATTGGCAGTACTTGATAATCTGGCTAAACGTTATCAAACAGTGAGATATGAGGTCAAATTGCTTTTTATTAATTAATATCTGCAACTGAATACCTTTCGTTATGAGTTGTAATAATGAATTTATTATCACTGATTCATTTTTTAGGAAACAGAATTGGAAATACAAGATGAAGTCGATATTCTTATGTCAAGTGATATCATGGCAGCACAAATGTCAACAAAAGGTATTACACTTTCAAAAGCTCAGACAGGCTGGATATTTCGTGAAGATAAAAGGGTAAGGCCAGCATTGTTGGTTTTGCCTATGATACTTCTCCTCCTTCTCCTGCTCTTTTCTTAAAATTTTTTTGAGATATATCTCAAATATTTAATAAAGGAGATGGTAGGGCCTTTCCACGCGGAATTTTACCAAATCGACGGAATGGTTTTGGAAAGTAAGAAACGACGAGAACATTTAAGCGAGGAAGACTTACAAAAAAATAAGGCTATTATGGAATCATTAACAAAAGGAAGTTCACAAGGATTTGCTAATGAGAAGGTAAACAAAGTAGCAGAATTTTCTTTCTCTACTTAAATATGCTAATTTATCAACTTTTAGCCTCAAGTTAGAAGAGCTTCTTTAAATCCACCACCAGAATCAAATATTACTTGGGAAGAATATATTATGGCTCCACCCGGTCAATCTCCACTTCTTGGAAGAAATCTTGTTTACAAGGAAAGCAGTAAATCATTTAAAGCAACAGTTGCTATGAGTCCAGATTTTCCACTGACTGTCGATATGTTACTCAATGTTTTGGAAGTAATAGCGCCATTCAAACATTTTAGTAAATTGCGAGAATTTGTTCTAATGAAATTACCACCTGGTTTCCCTGTAAAAATTGATATACCTATTTTACCTACGGTGACAGCAAAAATCACTTTTCAAGAATTTGCCTTTCGGAATGATATAGATCCCAAGTTATTTAAGATACCACCAGATTACCTTGAAGATCCTATGAGGTAAATTTAAAAACTTGTTATAGTTTTCCTATGTGATCCATTTAATTAAGTAGTGTTTTTAAACTTAACTATTTCATTCTTTTTCAAAATATTTATTTATAAACTTTATAAATTTCATTAGATTTCCAGATTTATGACAGCTTCACGCGCTGGAGATAACTCAAGTCAATTATCATATTAAAAATGAAGCCTTTTTTTCTCCAAAAAACTATTTGAAGAGAATTATTTGGCTTTCAAACAAAAATTTTATCAAACATATTGCTGCCAGAATGGCCTCCTAAAAAGTTACAAAGTACTTTTTACAAAGAAATTGTTCTTTTGAATATGAAATATAGCAAATAGCAAGTATTTTTGTTGATAAAACTACATAATAAGTTTGAGGGTTGGTATACCTTATTTACAAAATTGTATACTAAATTTAATATATGGAAACAACTTAATAAACTTATGCACATTAAAACTAAGAGATACATTGTACACTATAAAGTGCATAAAAAATAACTCTTATCCATCTTGCTTTTTCTCAGCTCCAATTTTGAATTTTTCTTTTCCACGTTTAGTAATTAATACTTAAAAGAATATTTTGCAGTTTGCAGTATTTATTTAAAGAGGCAATTTTTATCTTTCTGTTAGAGAGAGTATTATTAATTAGTAAAAATTATTGAAGAGGAGTATTATAAATAAATATTTTCTAAATATAAAGGCCAAATGGTGCATCTGATTTTACTGCATTATATTGACTTTATCATTTCCATAGTCTTTGAAAAAAAGTGAGGCGGTTTATTAAGGTTATTTTAAATGTGACATCCTGCATATACCTAACATTTTGCTAGTAATCTAGCATTGTAATACGTACTATATGATTCATGTGTGTGTTTAGTTCAAAAATTTTTAAATAAAGATTATAGCAAATCATAATGTTGTATACATTATTTTAGTTTTGAATTACTTTCATTAAAAATAATTGTTTCAAATCTAATTTGTAATATGTCACTAGATAACAAAAATAGGATTTAATCCCTGAAAGAAAAAGTGAATTTTTTATTACTACATATGCTAACTATACTAAACGCGGTATGACTGTGTTATATATATATTATATCAGAAAGAAACTGATTATATTATTTTATTTACTATATACTGTAATCCTAAATTCGTGGTGCATTTAAAGTCAGAAAGATTTTATAACTCAAAGTAAGAAGGAAATTGAGAATATATATATTTTCGAGAAATCCAAGTTTTCAAACTTGGTAAATATACATATATATGAATTTATCCAATCCCAGATAAACAAGAGTAGATCATTTCGACAAAAGGTTACTCTAGGTATGGCAATTATTTAAAGATATAGAATAAAATTTTTTCATTTAAGGCCTTGTTTTTGAGAAATCCGAATTTGAGAATTTGTCAATATATGTGTACCAGACTGATTCTTAACCAAACATATCCAAATTCTGTTTTTTTCAGAACAAGATCTTAAACGAAATAACTTCATTCTGCATTTTCGGTTTATTTTCGCATGTAGAATGATTCTTGTACTCTTGTCTATGTTGAGCTAGACTACTAGACAAATTTAAATATACTTGACAAGTCTTCAAATTTAATTTTCTCGAAAATGAAACGTTCAATGTAATTTTGTTATTCTTGGTTTTCGTTTTATTTTGCGCTATAAAATCTCCTGTGATTTCAATTTCATAATGAATTTATGATTACAGTATATATGTGTAGATTATTGAATAATAAATTACAAAAATCGTAAGAGTACATATGTATGGTCCTAATACAATTATATGTATTTATTAGAAATCACCAAAATAATTTTTAATAATAGATTCATGAATAAATTAATTTATTTTATTTTCACTCTGCCTTGAAATCTAGTGTATTGATATGGATACTTTAAAAGATATATTGTAATTAAATCTAATAAACGTAATTTTGATAGAAAGTAAATAAATATTTTCAATTCTATTATAAAGCCAAAGATTTGTGAGAAAAAGTCAGAGAAATATAAAATAATGTTTAAATTAAGTTTATAACTTAGTATTATTTTAATCAAGCGAATTCAATGGATCTGATAAAATTGTATAGATAGTTATGTTTTACTCGATTCGGTTCAACTCGGTTCGATTCGGAATTGCACTGCTTAACAGCAGATAGTGACTAATCGGTGTAGACAGGTGTAGACGAGTATTAGTTGGCGTCTTTTAGAAGACAAAAATATAGTTGTTTCGATAAAAATTTAAACTATTGATGAGTTTTAAATGACTTAAAGAATGCTGCGTCGTATGAAATTAATTTTGTGTTTCTGCGTTATTTTATGCGCATTAGACAATAAAGCTGATGACAATCAAGTTTCATTAACCAAACTTGGTACAAAAACGGGACCGACGTTAAAATTCTTCTATTGGTGAGTTTTATAAATTAATTGTAAAAAAACAATAATTTTACTTTTTTTATTCGATATATTTTGACATATATAATTTTGATGATTTATTTATACGTTTACAATTTCATCAATAGGCTAATAATTTTTATCTTTTCTGCTTTCAGTTATTCATGTGGATATAGAAAAGTTTTTGAAGAATATGTCAATATCCTTCAGCAAAAGTATCCAGAATTACAAATTGATGGAGAAAATTATATTCCCTCTCATAATAAGATGCTCATTGCTAAATTATTGGTAATTATATTTTGTTTTTATAACATGTAATATCTGTTATTTATTAATATGCTACGTTTCCTATTTTTATTTAGAGTTTTGCAAAAATTTCACTGATAGTTTTAATAGTAAGTGGGCTTGATTTAGGACAACCACCAACATCACTGTGGCAATGGTGTCTAGATAATCGGTTTTATTCCTGTATAATGATATTTTTTATTTTTAATGCCATAGAAGGACATTTCATATCATCAGGAGCTTTTGAAATACATTTTAATGGTAAAAAATATTCCTATGAATTATAATAAATATAATTATACCGCATTTATAAATATGTATCTAAGTTATTCATTATGTTCTAGATGTTCCAGTGTGGTCTAAACTGGAAACTGGTAGAATACCACAACCATTAGAACTATTTCAAATAATAGATAATCATTTAAATATGCGATATGCAGATATAGATATAGAATAGATTAATTTTAATAAGAAATCCAACGTGGCATTTTTTTATTTGTACCAAATGTTAAGTAACTGTGGTTATGGAACTTTCATTGCTGCAACTCTATAATTGTTAAGAACAATTACCATCGTTCGCATACCTTATATATGTATTTTCTTATATACCTTGCTATCTCAGTTTAGATGAGACAGTATATTTAAAACAGATAGAGTTTGCATGAGGAAAGCAGAAATAAAACCTTTTAATATTGCTCAAAACTATTTTTCATTCTCCATCTTAATTTAGAAATTAGGGAAAGAAATACGTGATATTACTTAATTATAACGGGCATAAAAATAAATGTTCAGTATCTTAAAATACATATTAATTGAAAGATATTTAACCCTTTCGCCACGGTGGGTACTAGCCATCAATGCGCCTCTACGAGCAGGCTGCCGTGCTGCCGAATGCCACCCGTACGAGCGTCTCGCGTCTTTTATTCTTCCAACGTGTTCGTTTAAAATCTTAGAGGATTTCATTGAAACAATAGAGGACTTGAGAATGTATTGGATAAAGGGAATGTTGTTGAGACCTCGTTCTGTATTTTAAAAATAAATCCTGCAATAAATCTTCACTTTGAGTTGTTTATTGAAAATTATATAACGATGATAGAATATAATTTTGAATATTGAATATAATTTAGTAAAAATAAAATACTACTATTATATTATGTATATATATATATCGTCGCCGTGGACGAGGAAAGTGGATGTCGGATATAGCTGGCACCCGTCGCGAAAGAGTTAAAATTTTTATTTAAAAATATACAAAATTCATTTACTCTCATTAATATTTTGGAACTATTATCGATTAGTAAATCGTTATTCTTTTTAACATTAATTCTATACACTGTTATATCACAGACAGGATTTTTTAAACTTAAGATAATAGACTTTAATAATTGAATATAAAATATGTAGAAAATAAATAAATGTTACCGTTTTCATAAGCAATACTAAATTTTTAATTATGAAACTTATATTTTTGGAAAAAATTAATTTTTAAAATTATAGGAGTTGAAAATATAGTAAAACAAATATATATGAATATAAATGTTATTTTTTTAATGATCACAATTTTTTATATAGATAGATACAAAAAATAAGTGATTGTATTACAAATTATATTCTATTACAGAATATAACAATATATTATATATATAATACAGAATATGTCGTTAATTTATTACCCTGTTATATTTATAACATTTTAAAAGAATATAAACTTATTTTCTGCGGTGTATTTTCCGATATCTACTTTTGAACCACAATAAATAAGACTATTGATAATTATACGACATGGTAAATAATTTTATAATTATAATTATATAATTCAACAAATATCGTATAATTATTTATATCTATTATGTAGACATTATATCGGTAAATCAGTTTTTAGATTTTATATTTTTGAAAAAAGCTATTTCATTATAGAAATTAGAAAAGTTATTTTAAGATATTTAAAATAATATAATTGACATATGTTTATAATAGATATACTATTATATATATAAAATAAAATATATCTTATAAAAGATATTTGAACTAACACGATATATAAATTTTAAGTAGTTTTCTCTCTTTTTCTATTGAAAATACCACCATTAAACATCCTTTTGTTTTATACGCACCAATTGCATATATTCATGATGACGAGAAAATTATCTGCTTAAAATTCGATTGTATATACAATCATCATACCATTCCAGAAACGTATAGCATTATATCCAAATTATTTCTTTCTTATTTGTAGTAAACATTTTAAATTGATTCAGTGCACAAGTATTATTGAAAATACTTAAATGTTGCGCCTTTTGGAAGAAAGAGAGAGAAACTATGATTTTAGAAAAGGATCATTGAAGATAGCATAATTCTCCTCCCTTTTTCCTCTTGCTAATAATTTATATAGTAGTTAGTTTTACAATTCGATCATGTACACTTAGACTTGTAAATTTAACGAGAGCTCACGACTACCAGCAAATTCAGTGTGCTTCCTAATCATGAAAGATTTTTTCTAAGGAAGCAAAAGGATCATAGCCAGATCTGACATACGCGTGCTTCATGATAAGAAACGATAGGTGTTCGACGGTCAGTCGAAGAAATCAGAATTTAATTGTAGTTAGTGGTATCGTTAAAGAATTAGGGGTTACGAAATTAAATTAACTTATAATTTATAACTTGGCTTCTGTACGGTGGTTCAAGTAGGAACTAAAAATCAGAAATATCGGAATTTGTCTATGTACCTTGCTATTTCGTACTTTTGCTATGTACACTTTCAATTTGACAAAGTCTACGTTTTTATAGTTTTTTAATTTTATTTTATAAAGCAAAAAATCGATCATAAATATTTTGCGTTAACCGCGCAACAAAAAGTGAAACGAAAATCGGAGCGGCAGTGTTTAAATGAGAGCTCAAATGCGGCATCTTCTTAGTTCTTGTGCTAAAAGACATAATTTACTACTATTGAAATATCGAATAGCAACAGCAGGAGAAAGCGCAATATACGTTTATTTTGTGCCAAGAATTATTTATTGATTTACTTAGTGAATTAGATTGTTGCACATCTTCAATGTACTTCGAGTCCTTGACAAGTGTCTCTAGACAGATGTATCAAGAAATAGTTGGTCTGGATGATCATGGATGTTGACTACACAGTAATTAGCTTGAAACGGTCTAGCAGTGCACCCATGATCAATAAGATCACTGCAACAATGTCTGTAACATCACCTTCCGCTTCTGCGCCAAGGTATTTTGTATTAAGCTAATCAATGCAATCTAAGTGCTAAATTTAACTATAATCAGTTAATCAAATTATACAATCGCAAAATAATAATTTAATTGCTTGCAGGGATGTCCCATCAAATTTTAACATATTTTCAAATTCACCTCGTACACGACGCTTCAGCACTAGTGTAAGAACGAATCTTGTATATGTGCAATGTCCATGTTTATTATGTATTATTTTAAAATTACAAAAAAACGATTATTTAAAATTAAATATAAATGTAGTGATCATAGAGTAATTAGCTTTATTAATAAGAAAATCATTTGCTGACTATAGTTTTGTGATACTTTATACCACTGACTCTGTTTTTAATGATAAAATAATTGTTGTTTTAGAGTCCTGGAACTGTTCCTAGGCTAACACCACGTGTAAGTCAATTGAGACAAGAAGAATGCATTGATGTTGCTGGTCGTGAAGCAGCACATGAAAAAGAAATACACAGTGCCATGCAGATCTCTCAATCATGGGAAGACCTCACCATAGAAGCAGAAGGATTGTCTTTTAAAGACTCAGAATCAGCTTCATTGCAATTTAAAATAGAATCACAACCAATTGCTAAACGAATTCTTGATCCCTTGAGTATCAATTTATCTGTAAGTGGTTCAACTACGTATTCTTCACCATCACCAACAAGAACTGGTTTTGGTCAAAGACATTGCTATTCGCCTGGTGTTCATGCAGCTACATGGAAAAATAATCTATCACCTAGCCCTACTAGAAAAGCTTTTGCTACAAGGTTATTTTTTATCATGTGTATTATATTTCTATATAATAAGGTATAGTTTATTAGTATGGTCTTATCAATTAACAATTTTGTATCTGAAGACGGAGCCTAAGTCCTATTGCAATACGACCGAGTTGTTTGGCATCAGTTAAGAGAAAATTTGAATTAGATGATTCTGGAATGGATCAGTTACAACCTCCTGCAAAACGTACTTCTGGTTTGCTAACTTCTGCTGCATCTAGGTAATTTTATTACTTAAAATAAAAAAAATATTAGATTAATGCTACAAAGTCATTAGTATATGCAATGCTTTATCTTTCAACATAGGTTGGATGTGGCAATATCTAGTCTACATCCTGGAACTATTAGTTCAGTTGGAACTCCAGAGTCTTGTTCCAGTCTTGACTCTCTTGGTTGTTCTTTTCGACCTGTGCATAGTCCATCACCTGGTCCAGGTGCTCCTTCAATTGTTAATGATGATCCATCTTCGTCTTCGTCGTTTTCGTCTTCGTCTTCATCTTCTTCGTCTTCCTCATCTTCTTCCATTACCTCTTCTTCTACCACTACTTCAGCGGAAAGATTGAGTGTACAGGTCAAAACTTTTAAAGAAATACAACACAAACAAACTACACAAGAAAATAATGGATAAAGGGAAGCATTCAAAAACACTTTAAAAGAGAAACATGTATCATTGCGACGACAAACTTATTCTTGTAAGTAGTAAAAGATGATCATTAGAGCGATGAATTTTATGTATTAAATTTATCTATAGATCATTTTTTTACATTTAATGCCTATCTACATTCTGGTCATATCTATTTATTAATTTTCGTATTGTGCAAACTGTTTAAATATGTATTAGTTGCATCACAAATGATGCTTTCATTCTTGTTAAGATGCTTATTAATATTGTCAAATAAGGTTGAAGCAATGAGATGCATATACATACATGTAATATGAACGCAGTTCTAAGACCAAAGCGAATTATTTAGGAAAATGCGTGCTTCCTACCTTTAAGACTGAATTCTGCGTTTTCTAAATACATCGAATCTAAAAGTTCTCCTTTGCTTAGGAAGGGTACATATACATATGTGACGTTGGCTATTTTAATTTTATATGATAATTAAGCATACATAATTTCAGTTGTGACCTTTTTTGTCAGTGAACAATCCCGCCAATGTATCCTTTGTGCGATCCTTCTTTTCAAAATAAGTAGACAAATAAGCGTAAATATGGTGTACATCGATTTATTAATTCGCGCATTAATAGTATTATTGATTCTATGAATCTCCAATCTTGTATAGTGTGTAAATAAACTATCTGTAGTATGTACTTTTATTCAATGTATACAATATTTCTGAAAATTAATAATGTACAAGACAAAACAGTACTTTTTGGACAAATAAATGCGAAAGATAAAATACTTCTCTGCTTTTCTCAAAGTAATATAAAGTTTATTAATTTATTTTAAAAATATACGAATAACAAATAAATATAATGAGTGTTTCCTTAAAATTATTTATAATTATTCGCGAAAAATAGTTAAACAGAAAAATTTAAATATTACATCGAGGTTATTGTACGTAAAAATAAAAATATTTTTTATTTATATTTATGATACTTCCTGAGAAGTGTTAAAATAGAAAATAAATATTTGCATATATCGCATTTATATGGTCATAAATTTTTATTTCAAATGTATGTATATTGTCACTGACACTATTGATCGCTTATTTAAAAATTCTGTAACACTGATCTAAAACATTCAAAAAAAAATTTCGGTTTCTAGTATATACTATGAGTTTTCGCGTTATGAAGCTATTTTACAATATTGCGTGTCTTATTTAAAAACGATAAATTAATAGCTTAAAATTCAATTTTGCCAATTGGTTATTTTTGTAAATAAATAGTAAATGCAATTAAAAAACTGTAAAAATCCTCTATGATGCGTTACAAAATGTTATAAATGTTTATACTCAATCTAAAATTAATTAAACAGATCACTTTGCAGTTACAGTATACACTGTTTTAAAGAATTACAGTTCAAGAAAAATGTATTTTAAAATTGTAATTTGGTGGTTACTGTTCTTATTACTGCCTTTTGTACATCAGAGAAAAATTATTTTGATTTGTACTTAATTTTTGCTCTATTTACAGTTTTCATTCCCCTGAAATAGTCTTTAAAACTTAAAAGTTCAAAATCCCATTATTATTTAAAATATAGCCTTCTAATCATCTATCCAATGATTCGTCTTCATTTACATGTTTAGTAAATGGGTAACATTGTAGATAGTATATTCAAATCTATTAAATTTTCATATATACATTTTTTAGTTTATTTACTGTTAATTTTTTTAGTTCTAAAACGGACAACAATTGTTGCAGATGATCAAATATATATTATTATTAAATAAATAAATCGAATATATATTATACATATAATTTGAATTAATAAGTGATACTATGTTAAATAATATAAATTTTGAAATATTACAACATATTTGGATATAACTATTTATACATCATTTTTAACACTCTCATAACAAGATTATGGAAAGAACATTTTTTCAATTTTTCGTCCCATATGTTTTTTACATATTTGTTTCCCGTATGGTGTAACAAATTTTTGTTAAATATATACTGTTGTTACTCAGAAATTAAAAAAAATAGATTTAAGAAGTAAAAAATAAAATATCTGTAAAAAAGAAATTGATATATTTTTGATAAAAAATTTCTTATTCATATGAGATGAATAGAAGTTATGAAAACAGTAGTACTAGTCCTTGAAGACATAATTTAAGGAAAAATTTGTATACAAAATTCTTGTAATAAAAATAATATTTTTCCACATTTCCAATTACTCAGAAAATGGTAGTAAATATTCTGACAATTTATAAGTAAATAATTGAGAACATTGCACGTAAGTAATAAGACAAATGATCTTATTTACAAAGAAGTAAAGTAAGAAAATTTAATACATGTAATTACAGCTTTAACTTAATTATATTGAATCTATTTAGTCTTATAACAAGATTTTTTTTGTTATTGGCTATTTGCTTCAAGATCCATATCTGACCATACAGCTTCAGTCTCACTTTCATCAGGTGCTTCATCATTGTCAGTATCCGGTAAACCATCACCAACATCATAGGTTGTATCTGTTTGTTCTTCACCCACAGTCATGTAATAAGCTGTATCCAGTTTATTTGAAGAGTTGTCTAGTCTGTGCATACCTTCCAAAGCCCTTCTATTGTTTGGATCTAGACTAATTTAGAACATTATGTTAGTTTATATTTACTATACTATAAATTTTCAAATGGAAACATGTGTTAGACATTATACTATACATTATTTCTGATAAATTTGAATACATTTTACTAATATTTATATCTATTAATAACAAACGAATAAATTGAAAAAACCTACTTTAAAGCAATTGCATAATGATCCAGAGCTTTCTCTTCATTGTGAACTCTTGCCCATAGATCTCCAAGCATCTGATGTAATTTACATGCTGTTTGTATTTCTACCTGTCTTTCAAGTAATGCAATTGCAGCTTCCAAATTCATTTCTTGTTCATATATTTCAGCTAATAGATACACAGCAGGTAGATAAACTTCATCTTGAAGTAATGCCTTTTCCAAAAGATTCTTTGCTTTTCCAACAGAAACTGGATCTTTCATGAGTACAGATGCATAAAGCTATACAATATTACTTTTAATTTATAATTAATATTCTTAAAATATATATGCCTAGTTTAATACGCATTAAATTAAGTAAGGTATTGCTCATAATTTCAAATTGTAAATACATATTAAAAAATAAACTATCACAATTAATTGATATAGCTACCGTGAGAACTCTTGTAGTGTGTCCAAGTTGTTTACAAGATCCACTGGCGATATTGATAGCTTCCCGCAATCTATGCATTCCTACAAGACAATCTACCAAACCCTTATGTGGTTCATAACGATACGGTTTCAATTGTACTGCGTGCCTAAAGAAGAATAATGCATCTTGGTATTTCTTCTGTTCTATCAAAATGTTTCCTCGAAGAATTGTTGCTTCTATATCATTTGGATTTAAATTTAAGGCTTGTGCTGTAAATGTATTTGCTCTACCAAGCTTTCTAGTAGCATAAAGAGAATATGCCATGGCAACATATACTTCTCCACTGCACTCATTACTTGCTGTTATTATTGGAATCAGCCTTTCAAGTTCCTTAACACTATGTGTTTTATATAATACTGCAGCATAAACATCAACCCTATTTGCAAACAGAAATTCAAAAAGTATGTGTTTTATACATTATAAGCCTATTAAATTAATTTAATTAATTATAAAATGTTACAAAATATAACTGTATAAGTTATAATTATGACAGTATATACCCATAAAAATCTTATTACCCTTTCATAATATCTGGTTCTATAATTCTTGCTCTTCGTAAGCACAATAAAGCATTTTTATCATCTCCAGCATAATAATAGCATTCTCCCATTGTTGTCAATAAATTGAAGTTATCCCTTAATAGACTAACATTATCTAGAGACCTCAATGTTGATACTGCATGAGTATATTCTCTATTATGTATATGTGCATGAGCTTTGATCCATGTATTCAGCCAGTCTAAATTTGACAAACTGGACGCACAACCTACAATTAGTGAATTTACTTCAATTCCCTTTACTCCAAGCGAAAGAAGACCTTCTGCAGCTTCTAAGGCTAATGGACATTCTCTTAAAACTTCCTTATATGTAGTAATTGCAGAACGTTCCATTCCTTGTTCGTGAAACATTTTTGCAAGTGCCATGTTTACCTTAAAGATAAAAACTTATTTACACACATAATTAAACGTTAAAATTAAAATTTATTTAAATTACCTTTGGAGTTCTCTGTTTACCAGGAATGCTTTGCAGCACTTGAAGTGCTTCTTGAGGATTTTTTAGTTTTATTAAACATAAATGGATTTGAAATTTTATATCAACATCAGTTGGTAGATCTTTTTGTCCTTCTAAAGGCTTTGTAGCACCTTTAGATTTCAATAAACACTTACGAAATTGCAAAGATTTTTTATACAGTGCTTCAGCTCTTTTATATTTTCCTAAGTAAAAATGAGCGTCTGCATAATAAACATAAATGTGGAACTTCCCATGTATTGGCAATAAATCTGAATTGTGCTCACTTAATGATAACACTAAATTTGCCTATAATATGGAGACAATTATATTAATTTATTAAGATACTTTATAAAGCACACACAAATTATAAAACACACTAATTATTTTCATTTTTTACGAATAAGTGCAATTTTATGCAAAAATTTATTTTTTAATTTCAAGAAAAAGATATCATTAATCATTTATTACATTTACTTACAAGCGAAATAACATTTGAATATAAGGATTGTTCGTAGAGGAGCTTTATTTGATCGTACAAAGTCGACATTTTCTCTAAAATATTCTTTAAATTATAAGTAGCCGAAGATCTATCACCAAAGACACTTCTTAACCTACAAGAAATGGAATTGTGAAAGATAATACAATCAATACTATATTAAATGTAATACCATATTAAACTCAATATAAATAAGTTATAAAATATGTAAAAAGTGTTTTTAAGTAAAGTCTTTATTCACAAATCCCCAATTTGGTAATTGACATTTAAATACAAAATGTACAAGTACCGCCATTTCAAAATTGAGCGGAAACAACGACCTCTGATGTAAAGATTTTGAATTATTTGCCATGCAATTACCGATTTAAAACATAGGACATAATGAAATAAAAAAATTATGTTAAATAGCATCTTTGTTATTTTTTTACTGTAAAATTAAAAATAAAATAAATAAAATATAGTTGTTAAAAAAATTTTGGATATTAATTGATATTAACAAAAATATCATATATTTTTATGGCGGTCTAAATAAGAAAATATTTGGTAAAGGAATAATATATTTCCCATTTTTATCGCAAAATATATATATTTTCGACTTTTCTCCTACAAATATACATATGATTGAACAATTAATAATTCTTTCAGTAATTAATATATGAATATATCTAAATTATTGAAATAAAAACAATCTACTATATAATATATCATATTAATATTAATATTTTTATTAACAATAATAATTAATAACTCTACATAATTAATTAATACTATTTCAAAATTTATTATACATTTAGATTGAAATGAATTGAACCAAGCGAACTGTCTGCTAGGAACAGAAATGAAAGTGATGTAAACGCGCGATTCGTTAAATGCATTCCTCCGCACCGCTAAGGTGGGGATAAGATGGTTTGTTTCGTGACCTCGCGCGCTTGGACAAAAAAGTGGAAGAGGAGCTTCAAATTATAGCGGCAGATGATACCTTCGAAAGTCTTTCATACGATAAGTTTTACAAAATCAAAGTTAAGTAAGTAAGTAGGCTAACAATTTTTTATAGAAAATCTCGAGCTGCATCGATTAATGTAAATATATAAAAATATATTATTTCATTTAAAAAATAAAATTTATCTTCACATGACCTTTACGTGACTACCTACTGAAAAGCTAATAACATTAGAATATGCTCCCCTTGATGTCATTCAACTTTTGTCTTAAATATTTTTGGATATAATTAACAATATCGAAAATATCCCAGCTTAGACTCCTAGATGACCACTCTGTATACGCTGAATAGTTAAAGATGAACAAATTTCCATTCCTATTCTATTATATTAAAAAAATATTGCATTTAATTAAAAATTTTTTTTATTTAAAAGTATTCAAACATGTTAAATTTATGAAAACCTTAAATAAAGCAGACATAATAAGTACATACAAATATGGGCTTGTAATACATATTATTACAGCATTTCTATCACTCCTGTTACTGACAATTGCCTTAATCTATCTGTCAGATAGATTTCATGTAGTAAAAATATTTAGTGGGTAAATAATAATCTTAATGAAATACGAATTTATTTATGAATTCAGTTCTTTCATATATATATGTTCTACTTTTTACTATTGATATATAACTTTATATATATTCATACATAAATTATTTTTTAAATAAAAGATCTTTATACATGAATAATTTAAAATAGCTTATAACTTTTAGAAAATACTAATTACTTTGTTTTTATAACAATGGTAAAATAACAAAGTAAAACGGTACAAGTTTTGGCAAGTAATACATAAGATCAGCAAAATTTGATTTTATATTGAAATGTCTTGTGCACATACAAGCTTATAGTTTTCTGAATTGAAATGTATTTATTATATGCTTCACAATGCTTTTAATTTTGTTATATATTACGCTTATAAACTAAAATCACGTTTATCCTTAAGGTAAAATGAAAATTTGTAAAGCTATTAACCAGAGGCGTTTAACATAAAATTTTGTGTATAATCATATTCGATTGTAGGAATTACAGATTGCACAAATTTGAGAAATATTATAAGATACATATGTACTCCAAGTTCACGACCACCTTCCATTACAGTTTCAATAATCTTCTTCATTACTTCAGCATGTCTGCATAATTTTATTTCAGTAAGAATCTTATGCTAATAGAAATAATAATTTGAATAATCGTTAATTTATTTACTTAAAATTAATTACCTGCAAGGGTGAACTGAAGCCATTAGTGGTCCAGGGATATGAGGATGTACCTCCATTGTAACAGTCTTTTTGGCATGATCCTGACTAACGTCCTCATACATTTCTTCTACTGTTAAAGGCTTACGATTCTTTTATAAAAATGATTATATTAGGAACTAACATCTTTTTATATTTTACATATAATTTTTTTTACAATATAAATAAAATACATAAATATACTCTTGATAAATGGACTACAAACCTCATCATATCCTGAAAGCCATAATCGAGGAGTTTGATAATATTTATCATATGTAATATATAAGTCATATGTACGTGTATGAATAATTTCTCCTTCAGAAAATGATTCCCATTTCTCATTAGCTGGTTTCTTTGTAATTTTTGCTGCATACTATTTAATTTAAATTTTATTAAATTGTGATAGTTTCAAGTCTTAAAAATTAAACATTGTTGAAATGTAATAGAACAATTTAACTAATATAAATATTCATTAATTATAACATAATAACTATCTAAAATTAAAATACCTTATCCTGTTCATCTAACATTCCACTGACTTCAAAAGCTTCCATATCTGCAGCATCTCCATCATCATCATCATCATCATCATCCTCATTATTATCTCCATTATTTTCCTCTGTACCAATTGACTGGGAAAGTTGTGTTTCATCTAATGTCATTTCGGTTACTCTTTCTTCAATTCCACCAAGGCTCGAATCATAATGATGTGTGTCGACCCAACCACCTTCTGGATCGTCTTCTTCTATAATACACTCTTGTTCTTTGCTGTATTCAATCTACAATATAATCTAATATTAGAAAGTTATAATACATCAATTTGTAAGTATTAATTAAAATCTTTTTCTTATATTCAGTAAATGATATAATATCTTAAGAGATACTCGAAGGTTACAATGTTAACATATCTGCATGTGGTTAGATTTTAGCTAGTGAAAATTAATAATTATCAAATTCTTATTATTTTTAATAAATACTATATACATATCTAAATATTATATACATACTATACAAATTTAAAATAGTTAATATATAAGTGTGAAATTATTGGTTTTAAGAAAATTTGTCTTGAAGAAATTAATAACTCTTTTGTTCATAACTTATAAATGAAAGGTATATTAATTATGTTATATTTCTTTGAAGACAATAATACCTGTTTACATCTGCGAGTACAAGGAACGTTACGTGTCAATAAAAACTGTTTGGTTTTAGGAAGATAAGATTTTATTCTATCTTCATCACCAGTAGCCCACTGCCATGTTGGACAATGATGTACCAAATGATCACCCGCCGCCACAAACTCCTCCGGTGTTAATACTCCAGTTTCTCGAAATTTACTTTCCTTTAATAATATAAGTTATTTAATACAAATTATTATAATTATATAATATATAATATATTTTATAATAACAGAGATAATAAAAAGGTTACAAGAAACATAATTGACAAAAATAAAGAATTGTATAATAAAAAATAAATATTATAAATGTAATAAAAATTTGGTAAATTAATTGAAATTATTATTAGGAGGATAGGAATTGGATACAAGTATTTGAAGCAATAATAAATAAATAAAATCAGGACACAATAATATATATTAAAAGCTATATATAAAGTTGTCTTGAGAGTACTATAAAAACAAAGGTCTATACACAACAAAGATATTTTAAAAAATTCATTTTATTTTAATCTGATACTTCTTTTGTTACATTGAAAATTTATATGTTATAAAGTATAATTTTATAATTATTGTATTGACAATATCATAAATAAACATAATTGTTTTCTTTCTCTACATTTTTATATTGAAAATAACAATCTTATAGATATTCATTTCACAATTTTATAATTATAATAAAAGAATAAATTAGATATATTTTAGGAGTTTATTTCAAAATCTATCACTTTTAAGTTTTATTATGAAAAACACATAATAAACTCATTACATTATATCATAAACATATAGCAACATAACGTAAACAAACGATTATATATTATGTAATAATGACATATTCATTAAACAAAACTTTTATGTAATATATTTTTTACTTATTACTTTTTTAAGATATCTGTTTTGAAGATATCATATTTATATACAGGCATACCTTTAACACAGGGGTTAAGTATTCGGCAACACCAAGCGCAGTACCTTTTACAGAATTAATAACACTCTGCATCGCTATTTCGTGGAACAAGAAATTCAGATTTCAAAAAGAATAATTGTTTAAAGCAAACATTCGTATGATATCAACAGTTTCCAACGTATTATCGATTAGGGCAAACATAAGAGTCATATATGCGGTACCAAAAATCTCCACTTTCCATTAAGTTCCCCTACTTACTATCTTATGCTATTTCCCCACTTTTTGATACACCTAAATGAGCATGCGTGTAGAAACGACTGACAGTAACTTGTAAATGTATTGATAAATAATTGTATAGTATACAAAATTTTAATAAAAGTATCTTAAATATTCGTATGGATTCAATAATGCACATAAGTGCGATATCATAAACATATCTTTTATGTTGTGTATTCCTCAGACCTGTATAATAATCTCTTGATAAATCAAGTTGAATTGTTGATTGCTTTACCACAAATTCTAAATAATTTTATTATCTTACACTAAAAAGAAATATATATGTAAATTTTTAATATACACTATTAATTGTATGTGTGTGAGTTTAGAAGTTATTTTTGAAAAATATATCTTTCAAAAATAGAATATTGATTTCTTTAAAAAAATTGTAGCAAAATTCAAGAATAATATAAGGATAGTGTATTTTCATAAAATTAGAGTTTTGTTAAATGATTATTATATTTCTTCAAGTATATTTTTGTAAGCTCATTAGATATGCAATTTCTTGTTTTATGTAGAACAGAATAAATGATAATCAGAAGATGCTTTATTGGATGTAACAATTAGGACTCATTATTTCAACTAGAATTTATTACCTTCTGTTGAATCTTTTATTGTTTCAATGTTGTTTTGTTCAAAAGTATTATCTGCTGTTTTGACCAATTATGTTCTTTTTTCTTTAACTACTACATTTAGCGCGCAATTCATCAGATTTAACATTTTATCATTTGATGAAAATTTATAAAATAGTTCTCCAATTTTATTGGAGAATTCCAATCTTGTTAAGATATGATATGCAATAGAAAGTGTCGATTGTCAAAAACGCCATGAATTTTTCGAACGATCCAATATGAAAAATATGACATATTTATTTTTCACTAATCTTTACTATGTATCCGTAGAAACCATTCATCTGAATGCAAATCAATTTAAATAACACAATAACATAATTTCAAGAGACGAATACGGCTAATGACTCACACATTTCATATCGTTTAACTTTGAACTAATTTAATAACTAAATTAGTGATTTACAAATAAATGAAAAAAACGAAAAAGCTTAAGTAACTGACTGACATTTTTTGAAAGTGTTACTATTTTTATTTCATAATATTTTATTTTGTTTTATTGTGAAATGTTGTTAATAACTATTTATATTTAATTTTTATGTAATTTCACACAGATGGTTGATCGCTCTGAAACTTCAAATGCAAATTTAGAAGATATTACGAAAGCATTAGAAGATATGGACAGTTTAGATATGAAATTATTTAATGAGACATTTAAAAATTCAAATTCTAACAGTGCTCTCAAAGATTTTAATATACAATCTGATGGAGAAATTAAAAAAAAAGTTATATTTAAAGGTGCTTTTTATATTTAATGTAGGAATAAAACATAAGCCAGTGATGTATACTTTAATTATTACAATTTTATCATTAAAAAATTTAGAATTCTTTTCTAGACTATACAAATCTTTCTAAATTTTTATTTAAGGGAAGAATCAAATTTTTCAATTTTATATACATAAATGTATTTTATTTTCATATAAATTCAAGTACAATGGAGTAATTATATCTTAGTGACTATGATCTGAATGAATATTTTCTTTAAATGATTCATTTTGTAAATAATTATTTAAACATTTTGTTGATATATAGATTCTAATGAGGATGATTTATTAACTGATTTGTTATCTGATGAAGAAATTTCTGTAAAAGAAGAAAAGAATCAGTTTACATCTAATATCAAAAGTAACTTGATAGAAGATCTTTTCAAAATCAAAAATCCAGTTACATCTGCAAATATTAGATCAAATAATGAACTGGGGTTTCATTTTGAACAAGCAGAAGCTAATCGGTTGTCTTCACAGAAACTACCTGATTACTCAATTTCTGAAAATAATTTTGCTTCTCAAAATGAATCAATCCAAGACAAAAACACACAAAAGTTGAAAAATGTATCTCGAAATGAAGAGGATATTTTAACAAGCTTAATTGAGAAATCTGATGTAATAGATAAAACAAGGAGACCATCTTTAAAAGAGCATTTATTTGAAAATCAATCTAATTTATCAAATGTTATGGATTCTATCATTCCTAAAAATAATAAGAAAATAGAATTAGAAACTATGGCTCAGTCTACAAATACTATACCTGAATCAAAATTGGATACTACTAATGTATCGACTAGATCTTTTACAAAAGAATCTCGTAGAGGTAGGAGAAATACAAAAATCGTGAATGATCCCCTTGGTTTGCTATCAGCTGATTTACTGCTGGATCAAAGTCCTGAATTGGTAATTATATTTAATTATTTATAGTGTTTAAGAAAACATATACATAATTAAATTTAAAATAAAAAATATAAATAAAAAAATATCTAGAAAAATAAATGCATACTGAAGTAAGGAGAACAGTACAGGAATGTATTTTATATGATATGAGTAAACATTTAAAGGAAAGACCTAGAATCATTAAATAGGAGTATTAACAGCAATATTCATGGTATTTACAATATTAAATATATTTTTTACTTTTAAGGTATCAAATGGAAATGTACCGCCTAAGAATTCTATTATACAAAATACCAAAACAGAAAAAGATTTACCAGAATGGTTAGGTGGTTCAAAAAAATTAGAAGATAAAAAATCAGAAATAAGAATAGGAGCAATAGCTGAAATTGATAAAATAGATACTTCTAAACAAAATGTTGAAATTGACGATGCAAACAGTACAATAAATTTAAAAACATCTGGCGCAAATGATTCAGGAGATGCATCTATTTTTCCAGAACATTTTACACTGTTGTATAGTACACAATTAAACCAACAAAGTGCACTTGTAAATATGCAACAACAAGAACATGAATTAAGAACAGCAGCAATACTTTCTCAACAAAACGAACAATTAAATAAAATATCAAGTGCTCAACATTCCATGCTGCATAATCAAGAGGAACAATTTAATGCTCTTCTAAAACTACAATTTGAAAAACAACTTTTATTGGAGAAACAAATAAAAATGCAGCAAGAACGTATTAATCAATATATGCATGTAAGACATATGAAATATAATGATGAATTTTTACGTGTGAAAGAATAAGTGCAATTTGAAGCTTCCAATTTTTTCTTTCTAAAGGTTTTGATGACACAGCCAGGATCAGTATCAAGTACTACATCGATTTATACAAGTTGCAAATCGGATTTATGTGAAGAGGAAAAGAAGTTTGTAAATGAAATAAAAGAAATGAAGGATATAATAAAAAGACTGGAGGGAGAAAAATCAAAATTAGAGAATAAATTATCTACCATAGATGAAAAATACAATAATGAAATATCATTTCAAGCAGAGTTTTATGAGTATGTTTGCTATATTATATATTACAGTAAGCTGTTATTAAAGTAAAGTAACATGATTTGATTTTTAGAAGACAAATTTCATTTTTAAAGGATTCAATAACAAAATCAGAAGAAAGAGTTAAACAGGAAATAGAATATTTAGAAACAGATTATATAACAAAATTTGAAAAGTTAAGAGATGAAAAATTACAACTAGAAAATCAATACAAAGAAGAAATTCATAATCTAAAGGTTAAATATTTTATTCCACTTATAATATCTGTAAATACAAGTACATTTATACTGTTAATGTATAAATAATATGCATGTTATTTTATTATATTATAGGTATTAATACATTAATAATTATTATCTTAACTAATTTGAGTATTTTATAATTTTAAATAATAAAATTCTAAAATTCGTTTCTCTATAAATGTAGTATAATTAATAATTATTGGAAAATATTAGGAATTATTAATATAAATGAAGCCAAATTTTACAATCTAATATTTCTTAATTAGAACAAACATGCTCAACACATAGAAGAACTTTGTAAACTACATTCTGAAAATGTAACACTATTGCAAAGGGAATATTATAATATAATAGAAAGTATATCTAAAGCTAAGCAAATAGAAGCTCAAATGATAGAAACTATGACAACTCGGAAGACTGACATAGAGGATATATTACAAAAAGCTAATGTTATTATTGAGGGTATGGTAGAAAATAAAAATAGATTAGAAATTAAACATAATGAAATAATGGAATCTGAAGCAAACATTTTAAAATTACAGGAAGATGACATAAAAGGTACATTCAATAAATGATAAATTTCAAATTTTTTAATGTTCTAGTATACACTTCTCATTTAATGTAAATATACTTGTAGTAATACAATAATAATACATGATATTGTAATTGTTTATTTAGCTTTATACTTTGTAGAAACGCGTTCGTCAAAAAAGAATCACTTTTAATCTTTTTATTAATATTTATAGCTCAAAAACATGAATTAAAATATCAAAATAGTGTCTTAGAAGAACATCGTAATAAATTTATAGAAACAACAGAGAAATTTGACACTCATCTTACACAACTTATAACTGAACTTCAAAAACAAAGTACATTATATACTCAAGCAACAGAAATGCTTCAAAAAAAAACAACCAATCTTTTGCGTGAAAAAGAATTATTTGAAGAAAAAATGAAGTGGGAACGAGACTATATGCAGGTATAGATGAAATAAATTAAAAAATTAAGATCACTAATACTATGTTTAGAAGTGATATTCGAAAATATCAAGCAGTATACATATACTTATATTATGATTGCAGGCATTAAAGGAAGCCTGGGTAAAAGAACAAGAGAAACAATTAAAATTGCTTGCAGAAGAAAAAGAAGTAATAGCAATTGAAAAAACACACTTAGAAGTTTTAAACAAATTGAAAAGTAATAGTGGTGAAACTATTAAAGTAGAGGTACAAGCAATTATATAATATTAAATACACAAATTTTATATTAAAAGTGAGATAAAATATAAAGATTTACATATATTTTAATCACAACTATAGTTGGAAACTGCTATTAGAACTGCACAGGACGCAAATGCATCTGCTAGCCGAGAAAAATTAAAATGGCAAGAAAAAATTAACGAGCTTAATGTTTATAAGCAAATTCTACAAGATAAGGAAAATTTACTCATTTTACATGCCAAAGAACTTGAATGTCTTACGCAGGTAATATTTTTAAAAACATTTAATTCTCCATTACTTTAAATTAATTTAAACATTTTATAGTCGGCTTTAACTAAAAAGGAAGAAGGAGTAAAAGCTTTAAAAAATGCAAAACATTTAGAAAATCAGAATAAAGAAAAATTTAATCAGCTACAAATACAAATTCAAGCATTGATGGAAAGAGAAAAAAAAGTTGCAACTGAAAGATATAATGTTACAAAGTAAGAATATTTATATATTTGTGTATTAAGAATACTTCCTTTTTTTAAAATTATACATTTATCTTTATTTTGTTATAATGATAAATATTATAAGTTCTCTTTGTTACTGCTAAGTGTATTTATTTTACAGAGATAAAATTAAAGGAGTCTTATCTGCTTATGAAACTGAAAGACCAGAAAGGGATGTTTCACATAACTTTCAGAATGAGATAATACCTTCCTCTGGAATACAATCAAAATCTGAGATCACTACAGAATTAATGGTACATATACATATATATATGTATATATATAAATGTATACAACTAGTTTATTAAATTTTAGTTTATTGTATCTTATTAATTGTACTATCTAAAATATTTATTTGTTGCAGAGTATTGTAGATCCAAATTTAATTATGTTAAAATTAAACATTAATGATGACTTTAAATCTATTAATAAATACATGTAAAGCTTTGAATCAATATTTTATAAAGATTTTAAAATCATAATTTATACAAGATTTTGATATTTGCAGCCAATATCTTTAATACTTAAAAATAAAGTTATGTACAAATATTTAAAAGTATTACCTTATTACTGTAAGGAGTAAGGATAAAATAAATTTTTCTCATTCAAAGTGTAAGACATTATTTGTTTAGATATCCATATCCCCATCTATAAATAGATAGTTACATAATAGTTTAATTATTCACAAATTTAAAAATCTTGTACAAGTATCATGATTTAGATACTAGATTTAATTATGCTTTAAATATTTATAACTACCAAAGCAATTAATAAGTAATAACTTTCAATTAATTAAAAAGTAGAACTAAGATACCAAAAAATATTTTTTATATTTTTTATCATCTAATCACATAAAACTTACCATTATTAACTAAACAATACTCTTGCAATATATCTGTATTTTTTTGCAATGTTTTCACATCTGTAATTAGAGACTTTATATTACAAAGTTCACTTCCTACGCTATTTGTACAAGATGTCTGCAAAAGAATATATATGAGATGTCATGGGTTTGAAATCTTCATTTTTTCCTCTATAATGAACATGCAATAAACATACAATATCACGAAGAAGATTTGTAGAATTAATAGTACTTTCTTTGTTATTGGTATCTAGATTTGTATATATATTTGGTAATTTATTTATAAAATCAATCCCCTCAGATAAAAACATTATTGTTTGCCTAAAAAGATCAAATTTAGGAAATGATTTGTAATAATAAAAAGATAATAATACCGATGATAATTGTGAGAAACTGGTAATCCTGGAATATTCTCTGAATTATGAATAAGTTTATATGTGGAATGTTTGTGTATCGTTAAACACTGAAGATTTTTAATAATGTTATCTTTACAATCGTTACGTTCATCTGTAATAGACATGTTAAATTTTAATTCTAAAATTATTAAAAACAATTTTTTGTTTGATACAGAAATAAAGACCTTTTATCGTCTGCAACGTATTCATTAAATTACTGTATTCTGTAATTTGCTTCCTCTCTTCATTTGCGAATTGTTCGTCACGAACAACTTTCCTTTTATGCAAAAGATTGATAACTTTTTCAATATTTTCCATTTTAAACCACTTCAAGAAGTAAACAAAACAAACTACAAGATATAACTTTAAAAAATATGTTCTTGTTTATTACCAACTTCTACAAATCACGGTTTATATGACCATGATTACGTATTTCTGCACTCACTAAGGGAATTATTTTTACATAGATTGGTACCTATGAAGTTTTTGAACATTAAAATACAATTATATCATTCAATCATCGAATCAATCGAATTCAATAAAAATTCTTTCTTTCTGGATGTTTCTATCCTAACTTTTCTTTCGAGGTTCGAGATCTTGTACCAGATCTTGTTTATATAGGTAACACTATGTAACAAAAATATTTCGTTTGTAACATATTTTATTTGAGAGACGAGACACTATTATGTTTCATTATATAGATGTACAGAGTATCCCATTCAACTCTGTTACTCTTAATTATTTTCTTATTTGTCACGATACAAAGAAGTCTTTCGAGAAAAAGTCATTACATTTCAAGCAGGAAATTAAGCGGGAAATTAGAGTGAAAGTCATTTCAATGCCATAGTTTCTGAGATTCTACTAATTGTAATGATTTTTTAAATGGAATGACCTATTTTTCCGTTTATCATTAAAAAGTTGAGAACAAAATATATCTAATTGTGTCCTGTGCCATGAGTTTAGAATGATTTAAACCAAAAATTTTATAAGTAAAAGATTGATGGGAGCCTATGTAAAAAGAATTGCAAAAACAAAATAAACACTTGAATTATGTTATTTATTATTTTAATATGTGCTCAAGATTTTGCTTCTCAAATTCAATACATTTATTTAGTCATAAAACTAATGCTTGTCCATCTTTATTGTATCCAAAGAAATGTTTGCATAATCATTGGAAATACATTTTCTTGTTTACAGCCGTTGTCAGAAAATTTTTGTACACAATATTTTTGATCATGCCCTACATCAGTGGAATGAAAGTATTTCGCCGAATACTCGGTATGAGAAAAGTTATACATGTACAAAATGAAAATACACAAAATTCAAATTTAAGCAAAATTTACGATATTCTTATTGCTGAAATATATAGGTTGTATAATAAAATTAAATATCTCCTTCAGAAAATAAAACGTTTTTAAGGATCGTACGTAGTTTAATCTA
Source organism: Bombus breviceps (assembly GCA_014825925.1). Classification (NCBI taxonomy): domain Eukaryota; kingdom Metazoa; phylum Arthropoda; class Insecta; order Hymenoptera; family Apidae; genus Bombus; species Bombus breviceps. The sequence goes on along the minus strand of JACXIW010001316.1, from coordinate 495,203 downwards.
AATTTTTAATTTATTGCAATCTAAAATAATGAAATTTGGCGCTTCCCAATAGAGTATTACTTATCATCTGAACTACGATTTTTTTCCTTAACATGCCACCTATATTCTTCGAATAATATATGTTATTTCGCTCTTTATATTTTGTGTCGTCAAACACAAAACGCATGGTAGCGATATACATAAACATATGTATATAACATATGACTATGTATATGACTGCTTTATATCGAACTCACTACTATCGATTCTATCGTTTGTTGTTGAAGAAAAATGGCAGATATCTCGTTCTCTAGTCGTGCATATTGTAAGATCATCTTACACGCTGCTAAATATCCACATTGCGCAATAAATGGATTATTATTAGGCAAACAAAATAGTAAAAGTGACAGTAAATCCGTCGAATTACATATTGAGGATGTAATTCCACTGTTTCACATTTGTCTTCATGTCTCACCTATGGCGGAAATTGCTTTGACCATGGTAAATATTTAAATATCGCATAAAATTCATTTTACTTAATTAATATACGGTAACAGTTAAATTAATTTTTATTTTAATGAATTATCTAGATACGATATATTTAATAGATCCAACTTATGAAGTAGTTATGTAAAATATTAAAAATATTGTTACATGAGTATTTATCGTTTCGGAAGTACTAACGATTTTTTACAAATTTATGAATATATCTTTTATAAACTTGTAAATATATTTTATCACAACTATTTTAGTTTATATTGTAAGAAACATTTTAATCATTTAAAATCTTAATCATTATAAAATTGTTTAATATGATTCAAATTTCTTTATGATGTAAACATTAAACTAAAATGGAGAAAAAATATTTTCAGGTTGATCAATATGCTATTAGTAAAGGTTTAGTATTAGCAGGTTACTACTTAGCAAATGAAAACATAAATGATTTGAGGTAATTTAATCTTTTATTTAAATTTTTTAACAATAATTTAATTATACAACTTTTAATACAGTACAGATAAACCTGCTCATAAAATAGCGGATAAAATAGCAGAAAATTGTGGCAATACTTTACTTGTAGTGGTAAGTTTTGTAAAAAAATTGAACTAAAAATTGTCTTATTATCTTTTTTTCATATTATTAGGTGGACAACAAAGAAATTACACTTGCTATGAGCTCAAATCCCTTGAGAGTTTCACAATTTGTAGATGGCAAATGGAAGCTTAAAGATGTAACAGAGTAATTAGTTTGATATATTTAATATTTGTTTCAAATAGTTTTCAATGTTTATTGTTTAGATTGATACACATTGTTTTGATTTTTACAGTATATTATATGATAAAGGAGTAACCCATACAGATGTATTATACTCACTACTAAAAGCAGAAGAGTATAGAAATCTTGTTGATTTTGATAATCATCTTGATGATATTTCTCTTGATTGGCAAAATTGTAAGCTTAATAAAACTATAGAAGAGTTTATGGAGAAATACAAATAAACACATTTAATTAAAATGCAATTTTATGAGAATATAATTTGTAAATATTCTCAAATAGACTTAGGAACATTTAATGTAAATAAATTAATAAATAAGAATGTATTTTAATATATTGATGTAGAAATATTTATCTCTATCAATTTTATGATGTACAAAATAGTACTAAGAGCAAATTATTTACATTTATATTTTATATGTATATCTTTATATATTCTATCACTCTATAGTTATCATTATTATAGCTATTAATTTATTATGAATAAAATTCAAAATCAGTACAATCACACAACATTTTTGAGTTAATTTCTGGTAAATGTGTTTAAAGCAAATATATATAAAAGCAATAAACACATCGGTTTTATCCATTGTTATATTTTATTAAACACTTTTAATTCTTCTTATCATTTGATTTTACTTTTTAAGACCTATAATATTTTTCAATCTTTTGAATCTAAAGCAATTAATTTACTTTTTATATAATCAATTTTTTTATGTTTAAGTGATTACTGAAAATGATTATGTTATATTTATTACAATAGTAGAATTTAGTAATAAAATTTATTTGGACATACGTATATATATTTCCTAAATTATCGCCATAAATGAATAGGGTAATGATAAAAAAGTGAGCCGAAAAATGCGCACTACGAATTACCGCCTCTACATTCAGAGTTCGTACCGGCCATAAAGATATAAAGATATAATACACAAGTCATATGTCATACATGTTACCGTGTAAGTGGATACAATATGATAATAGAAAGACAACTCTGCATAGAGACCCTTTCCTTCAGTCCTTGTCTAATCAGGAATGCAGACTAATATCGTTCGCCGATAACCGATCGGTGTACACAAGCATATTTACTGTGCGAATGGTATGTGTTATTAGACAATGACACAAGGAGCCTCTATATTCGTAAGAGAGCTTGAGGAAATTGTTGAAGCTGCAGGATACGATGAAAATAAATTTAGAAGTTAAACAAGTAACACGTCTGATTTGTATACAACAGGCTTGTGAAGTAAATGTAATATCTTTTTTTACGGTAGGCACAGCATATCATATTTCACAGCTAGGTGACTTTTCAGATATCGGGTACTTTCTACTTCTCTATTTGCATTGATTTATGTTTCTCATATGTTTTGTATAATATAATAATAGAAAATAAAAACGATGAGTAGCATGTAATTTATACTAAATATCAATAAAACTCCTAGTACTTATAGCTAGCAGTGTATGTTTGCTTTAGTCGTGCTCCGTGTCATGTACACATTTCTCCTCCGCTACTCACCGATACAAGCCAGCGTCGCATATTTCCCATCCCGGGAAATCCATCCCGGACAAAATTAGCGAGCCACTAACTACTAGAGACCCTTATTCTCAGTATCCATATTTTGGCTGTATTATGCCTATAAGTATCGGTGATCCCTCTATTTATCTTTGATTAAGAACCTTACCCCCACCACAGGAATCGCCAAACGTGTGTATACGACCGTGCTACCATTGTTTTTCGATTGTTCTACTTGTCAACTGTCAGTTTAAATTTGTTACGACTAGTGATGTGCTTATGTATAACAGAAACTGAACAATTTATTGAGACTATCAGAAAATATCCATGTGTATGGGATAAAAAAGCAACAATGTACAAAGACATTGAATTAAAAGGAAAAGCCTGGAAACAAATTGCAGCAAAACATGAATTGCAGAATGGTTTGTATATTCAACCCTTTTGTAACACAAAAAAAAATTGTGCAAAAATTCTGAGAATCCTCCTATAACGTGATATTATTATAATATTGTTTTTATATAGCAAGATTTAATAAATTTGGACAACCCTCTGAGTTGTACTAACCAACCGTGTTATAGGAAGCTTGATGACTGTATTTTACAATTTATACAGTAATTATATCATAAACTAAAACTGTACATACTTAGTCTTAATACTATATATTTTTCTTAACTTATGTTAACACAACAATTTTGTTTTTCATAAAAATCCTTTTTAATACATCTATATGGCCTGCTTGCTTTTTCTAAACTTCTTTAGTTTAGACCATATTAATAGTCATATTCATGTAACCTTAAACTTATATGATTAGTCTGCCAAGATATGGCATCAGAAAGTAAATTAAAGAACTACATAAATATATTTCTTACTTGAAAAGTATCTGCAATAGCATTTTTATCCATCTTACCAGATTGGATTAGCTGACAATGTAATGTTAAGAGTTCTGATTGTTTCACATCATATTTAGAAATAAGGGATTTTCTGTCATCGAAGAATTATGTAGGATACATGTGACCTTCACGATCTTGACAACTGATTCCACATTATATTTAAAGGAATAATTATAATATACTTGCAGCTTTGTACTAAATGTACTAAATGTACTAAAATGAACACTAAAGTGAACAAGAACAAGGGAAATATATTAAGGGAGAAGAAACTCTTGTAGAAAGTTTACGAGTTGACAGCTGATATCTTGACGAAATTGAAGAACTTGGATGGTATGGAGAGCATTTACAGAGGTAACAAACGGATACTATCCGATCTAAAGAATTATACAAGATTTAGCATTTTTGACTTTACTGTCAAGGCCCTTAATTGCCATCAAACATTTTTCAAGTTGAAACGTTCCTTAGGATTATTCTTCATTAAGGTAAAACATGGAAAAAGCAGGTTTTTCCCATGTTTTACAACCGCTAGTAGGGGGCGCACATAATAGATCTATATTTTATGTATAAATAAAACTATTTTTGTATGTTTTATACTGCATTAATTTCGTTACGCCATTGTAGTAATGATGTTAATAATGAAAAATGTATAACTATTGACATTTGTTCAAATTATGTATTTCTACTAATCTTGGTGCGCCGGTCACCGGTGACCCCCATGGTATTGAACGTGTTAAGCTTTAAGTACTATACATCGGATTGTTACTACGTTACTTAACAACTGTCTTCGCTGTAGTATAGTCGTCATCGACTATCGAGTAGCCAATGACGCAATACCGTTATCGGCTTTAGTATCTATAGGGTGTTCCATCTACAATTCCCCCACTTCTTTCTAAACTACGTTACCTTTTGATTTCGGTGAATGAAAAATATTGAGTTGCAATATACTGTATATATGCATATATACATGTGACATACACATATAACCGGTGATTAATCTGATCGGACGAGTAAGAATATAAATAATTAAGGATATAAGTAATTTTTTAAAGAAAAACTTAAACCGAAATTTGTTACTTTTTCTAGGAGTTATTGAAATTATATAATACTTCAAATTATATTGTATAATACATTAAATTATAATAGTTTTAAATATATAACATTTCGTGTTTTATAAATTGCTTTTTGTTTTTTGAATTTTTTGACATATGTACATAATAGCATAGTATCTGTGCATAGATGTTATAGACTTCTACAGATATTTAGAAAGCATGTACATCAAATTGGTTACTTTTTAAGAAGTATATATACATCAGAAATCAAAGACTACATTTTTGCAGATGCATTTTTTTTATTGCTTATTTCAACGCACCTCCTCACACTTAAGCTGTTTGGCTTGTAGAATTGACTTTAAATATTGTAGTAGTATATCGTGAATACTGGATAGACAATACTCAACATACGTTCGTTCTACTTAACCTTACATTCAACCGAGGTTAAGTTACGCGTATATTATATTAGCTTTATTTTAGTATGACGTGTTTATTAAAACAATATAAATTCGAGTGTCGGTGAGCTATTATTTAAGATAAACATACATATATACAGGGTGGTTGGTAACTGGTGGTACAAGCGGAAAGGGGGTGATTCTATGCGAAAAAAGAAGTCGAAAATATAGAATAAAAATTTTTCGTTTTTTTTTTCAAGCAATTTTTGTAATAATACACTTTATGATTACTTCATATTATTTCATTATGTATTCCTAATTTTCCATTACGACAAAAACAAACTTAAACTGCGATAATATCCACTTTATAACGAGACGTGATAAAGTGTACGCGTACCGAGCGAAAATTCAAAGTTGATTTTCTCGAAAACAAAGCCTCAAACGAAAAATTTTTATTCTATATTTTCGACTTCTTTTTTCACGTAGAATCACCCCCTTTCCGCTTGTACCACCAGTTACCAACCACTATGTATATATATATATATACATATTGTGATTAAACTACCCAAATTTTTTGTAATATTTTCATGGTATATATCTATGAAAAACAAAATATTTTCATAACATATTAGTCACAATATGTAAGATAATTAGAAATTTGTTTTATACAAACAAAAGTTATATTTATCATATATTACTTATCTAGGGTTAGTTCAGTTTTGAATAAGAATAATCGATCTTATGGGAAAAATTACATGTTCGATAATTGTCCTGAAACTTGTTGGAATTCTGACGCGGTAAGGAAATCTTTTTTGTACTTTCCTCCTATATTGTTCCTCCTTACCTATTATTTTGTTTTAAAATAATACATTTTGATGATGAAGTGATAAAATAAATCTTTTACAGTTTTTTTAAGTTATACTTAAAGAAACATATATAATAAATAAATAATTCTTACATACATTATTACTACTATTATATATTGTATGTTACAGGGAACTCTTCAGTGGATAATTATTGAATTTGAACAAGAATATGAAATAAGTTCATTTGAAATTGAATTTCAAGGTGGATTTGTTGGCAAAAATTGTCATTTAGAAGCTGGAAATAAAGAAACTAAATTTCATGAATCGTTTTATCCAGAAGATAAAAATACGATACAAATTTTCATTTTGACAAATCCAATAAAGGCAAAAACTTTTAAATTTGTATTTAATGAAAGTACAGATTTCTTTGGTAGAATTATTATATACAAATTATCTTTGCATTCATAAAATATTGTAGCAAACATTATTATTTTTTACAAAAAATAAATGTAATTAAATATTACATATGTATTTTTGACTAAATTTTTGATGTTGTAAACGAAGTAAAAAATTGATTTAAAAAATAGATGTTTATAAATAAAGAAAAGATGAGAAAAACATAATAATTTAATTTCCGATCTCATTTATTTTTATATAAAATTGTTCTTATAATTTATTTTGAATATTTAAAACAGTCTATGTATTTAAGATAGTTTATATATTCTATTAAATAATAATTAAGTTTAATCATTTCTTAATTATAATGCTACATTTTGTATGTTGATGTGTTAGTCTTACATGTAGTATGTATAGAGATATTTCTATCAATTTATATCTCTTAAATCCCAATTTATATCTCTTAAGTATTGAAAACTTATAATAAAATTATATATTTGGAACAAACTCAAACATATCATTTACAGACTTCAATATCATTATATTATGCACACACAGATATATATAGCAATGACAGATGCATTAATTAAATTACAAAATAATTATATTGAAAATGAAAATATCAAATTAAAACAAATTATTTAAAAGTCTCAGTTGTGTTAAGAATATCATAATTTCTGTTTGTAAATGTTATAATTTATGTACAACAATCTTGCACAATGTGCATTGATATAAATTAAATCAGCTGTTCAACTTAAGCCCTGGAAACTTTCTTTTACTTTATACTCTATGTGATATCATAATACTATACACTATATACATACATAACTAGTGCATATTTATAGTTTTTGCCTGTCTCTTATTTTAACGTTTGTTTTAGTATGACGTGAAATAGTATAAAAAGAGAAACCATGTTAGATCCGTTAATTTCTTTGTAAACTTTGTTTACAACAATGAGTCATGAAAGAGACAAGCTTATGTAAAAGACAGGATTGAATGAGGTATATTCTTATACCAGTAATATATCAGTTAGCAGAGATAGCTGGTCCTAATTGCCTCATTAATTTGTAACATTCTTGAAGTCTCTTTCTATCACCTACCCTCTCAAGAGTTTTAGCAGCTTCTGCAAGCATGCCTGCACGTTCTCCAGGAGAGGCTAGTAATAGTGGAGGTAAATGTCGGCAAGCTAAACATAAAGCTACCGCGTGTTCTCTTTCTCCAGTATATTGATCTTGTGAACGATCTTTTCCACAGATAATTGAAGAACGTGAATTTCTGTGATGTAAGCTACGGTCTAACAATATTTGAGTTTTCACTGGTGTTGCTCCCGCCATTATACGTGTTGTGGCTTCATAAACAAATACTCTTGCTAAAGTAGACTAAAAAGTATGTGACAATTGTCAAAAATAATAATTAACTTATAAATTATAATATTAAAATATATATATAAACTTACTGGAATATGCTGACATAATTGTCTCAAACAAGCTAAATCACGTTGAAAACCTCCAAGAGATATATTTGTAGTTAATTTTTCTAAATCATTATCTAATTCCTGCCAAAGTGTAGTTCGCATTTCAAGTAACCAATCACAAATCCACAATTGAGTAAGCTAAAAAAATGATCAAAGCTAATAAGAAAATTATTATTAATTTTGTAGATTTGATTGATTTGTTGGATTCAGGAATTGTTAAGTGCTATCTATTCCCAAGAAAAAGTTTTGATTCCATTTTCTACCATCCTGTAAAATATTATAAGCCAAATTTTCAGAAATCATTTCATTTCTTCTTAAATTAAGGACAAAGGAGTTGTTAAATCATCTGGTATGTAAAAAATTTTTTAGGAAGGCTATTATACACAGGTAAAGAGGACCCTTTTTATTTCAAATGGAGTGAGATATTAACATTTCTTTATTCGAATAGCTCTTATTAAATGAAATAATATTTAACTTGAATATTTTTTGACTATGCACAGTTAAAGAGCTATGGCAAAAAATACATACTTCTCTCAAGAGAAACTGCAGAAGGTAAAAAGAGAAGAAAGAAGGAGAAAAATATGTGTATAAATGTATTCTAGAGTGAGAATTATTTTAATAAATGTTTAAAATGATATCTTTAGATTTCTAAACACCTATTAAGTCTTTCAAAAATACTGTTTTAAGCATTTCATAGCATTAATGAAATAACCAATGTATGCGCAGTAAATACTTTTATGTTTATATTTTCCTTCATTGTAGGGGTACTAACCATCACTTTATATTTTATGTATCAGCATATTAAATATTTAATCATCATATGAGAAGATGATTAAATAGTAAGGTTCATCTCTTTAAAGAATTTAAAATTAACATTGTTCATAAAATATTTAAAGAAATTACCTTTCTATTATCAAACAAATAGTTAAAAAAATATGTTTATAAAAAGAGTTGAAATATATTCTTGTCTCTAAATGTATCTAGAACTGCACTGAATTATTTATTAAATCTCTTTAATTGTGCAGAATAAAAAGAAATGTTTCAAGTAAATGTTACTCTGTTTGATATGAGTTACCTAAATAAGGAAAATAAATACCTCATTCCATTTAAGATAAATGAAAGAGGGTGCCTTTAAACTTATCTTAGCAGTCTTAAAAAAATTTATTGCACTTCAAATGATTACCCCGCTATCCTGTTTAATTTAGGAAAGAAAGAAAATATCTACAATAGAGAAAACAGTCTATAACATTTTATTTGGTCTACCCTGTATATATATATATATGTGTATATATATATATATATATATATATATATATATATATATATACACATATATTTATCTATTACATATGACGCTGAGACCTGCCACAGGAGTTGCACTGTAGAAGTATTGCATAGTTATATTTCATGCAATGCAACTACAATGCACACTTGTAACAAGTAAGCAATTGTATAAATATATCCATAAAAACTATTGTTACCAGACACTTTTAATTTTGTGAGAATTAAACGATATACTTAAAGTTACTACATATATAATTCATTATTTGATCATTTTCGTTTGTTTTATGAAAAAAAGTGTAATGATATTCATTTTGAGAAGATAAATAACATGAAAAACAGATTTTTCAAAAATCATAAATTTCCAAAAATATAAAAAGAACTAAATATTTTATTACCGTATTCATATCATATGTTATATAATTTATTACTTCATGATTTCTAATTTTATTATCTATGTAAAATAAAAGCATTACAAAAAAATATATGTAATTATAATAATTTTTGTATAAAAGAATTGAATATATTAATATATTATAAACATAATATTTAAATATCTTACCAAAACGTTTTGGGATGACTGTTGCTTGCAATTATAATAAACCAAACATTGTTCAAGCAATATTCCTGCCTGATCAATAAAACGCATAGAGACTGATTTAGTAGTCGCTTTTGCTGCTTGCAAAGCATTCAAAACAATATATGGCAGTGGACTAATACTATTATTATTATTGCAAAGTTGGTAACATTTTTCATAAGGAAATTTGCTTTCAACAATGCTCCATGCTTGTGAATCATCTTCTTTCAATCTCCAACATGCTGCTACATATATAACTGCTCCCCACCATAATCCAATTTCATCTTCGCAATCTAAAACATTAATTCACCAAATTCTATTTATTAGTTAAAGAAAAATAGGAAGAAAGAAATTTAATGCCATCCAATACCACCAATGAACTCATTAAACAAGTTTTTATTTATTTAAACTTACGTGTAACTGTAACTTTGTCGGTACATAAAAATCCAGCATCTATTCCAGCAGAAGCCATAATAGTTTGTCCATATTCTAATATTGAAGATAAATGAGCATCTCCAACAGTACCGGTTAAAATACGTAAACAATGTCCGATTAAATAATCTCTATATGCACGTGAAGCATACGATAAAGGATCAGCTTTACTAGTTTGAGAAGTAAATTCGTTATCTGATTGTTCTCCATATTGCCATTTTTGAAATGCTAAAAATTTAGCTCCTTCATCACTCATTATCCACTTTAATTTTGGTGGAACTGCACATGATGATAATAAAGTGCGCGCTTTGCCAAAATAATATTTATGAATAAATGGAAATAACGAGTGCTTGAAACACAATGCAACATTAATATATATTTCTGCTAATAATGATTTTGGAATAGTTTCTCCAGTGGCTTCTGCATAATTCACTGCAGAAAGAGCAAGATACAGAGTTCCACTCTTTGATCCTTCTGACAAATGTAGACATAACATATGCTGATAAATAATAGCCATTTCCATAGCTGATATCTCTGCTTGTTGTCGTGTAGTTTTTTCAGAAAACCATTTATGAGTATACAAAATCCATTTTCCGATCCATAATTTATGAAGAAGTTGTCTTATAATTTGCCACATAGTTGCAAGCCAAATTTCTGCGCGTGATGATGGATATGGTCGGCCTAAGTATTGCAAACATTGATGTAAATCTCTGCATGCTTGACTATATTCATTCTTCGATATATTGAATTCTGCTTGACGTCTCCATCGATGAAGTTCAAGGAAAATTTTACTGTCAGATGGTAGTATTGGATCACCATATAGCAATAGTCTGCAAAGTCCACCAATTAAAAGTATAGCATTTGTTAGCCATAAAAACACATTGCTCCACACTGGATTTTCAAGATCTGATTGATCTACAAAATGGTTAATAATAGTATTACTCGTTATACATAGTAACATACATAACAATTAGTATAATGTGATAACATTATTATTATGTTATATATTATAATGTAATAGCATTGTAATTATTATATTATGATACCTTGATAATTAAGAATTGTACGACCATCCAATTTTGTGTTTATATAATCAGAATTGAATCTTCCAACATTATTTATCAGAAAACCTAAAGGATTAAATGCTAAAAAGAGGAGCATAAATCCACAAATCGTAAGCCTAGTATGATCTCTCATGCCTTGATTTGTAAGAACAGATGTTGAATCAACATTTTGTAACAAATCTGGATCATCTTTTATAGATGAAGGAGATTGAGGAGATAATGGTGCTGGTGCTGGAGATAAAGATGATTCACTTGAATCTGATCTAGGTGGTGTAAGTTCACCGCATACTAATAAATCGCGCAAATTTTGCCTTTGGGCAGCTAATTTTAACGACATATTTTCTGCTTTTAATCTTGCATTAGAATTTTGAAGAAACCTAAAATTTTAATTGTTTCTAATAAAAATTTTCGTTAATTTATAACAAATATTTTAAAAGTCAAACACATATTAACATAATATACCTAATATAATCGATAGTTTTTCTCAAAATTGCCGATTTGTTCAGTTTAGCATCTACTCCAACAATAATATTCTTCAATTCAATGATTTTATCATTAATTGATGTTCTGTAACGTCGTTCTATGGCATTATGAGCACTACGTTTTACTTCTTTTACTCTTGGTACACCTATATGTGTATTTGTGCTTAATCGATTAATCTGTACCTTATCAGTATCTAATACAACTGGAATACCTAAATAAAAATTAGAATATAACAAATTTAATAAAAATTAGGATATAATAAATTTAATAAAAATCTCATGATGTCATATATTCTTACCAGCAGTTAAAACTGTTCCATTAGCAGTATTTACTAAGGTATGTATCTGGTGTGGTACAGATGTTGAACTAACAGCTTGTGATCCCCTAGAATAAACAACTGATTCTGATTTTATAAGCTTAGCTGGTAAAAGCAACTGTCTTTGTTGTGTCACTGGTGCTATAGTTACAACAGGAGATTGGACACTGAAGTTTAGGTTTTGTGGTATAGCATATTGTGAACTAAATACTGTAGGTGCTGGTGTGACAGATATTCTTTGTGCTCTATTTTGTATAGAAGTTATATCCTGTAATTGTGGTCGTTGTTTTTGTTGTTGAGATTGTTGAGTGACACAAGGAACTTGTTGTGTACTTTCTGTTATTGCTGGAGCTAATATTACATTTCCACTTGGTACAGATTTGATAATATTTGGATCCTCATAATCATGAAATTCTTTAAAATCTTTTAGTTCTTTACTATTGTTAAAGTTTAAAAAATCCAATCCCTCTGTATCCATGCCTAAAGGCTCTTCTAATTGTGATAATAATGCATCGTCGCTAAATAAATTTTCATTTTTCAATAATTCACTTTCACAGTTTGTGAGAAGTTCTGTAATAAAAAAATTTAAGATAATGATTTAACATATACAAAAACAAAATATCTCTTTCTCTTTCTTCTTCTCTCACATGTAATAAGAAATAAAATAATATGTAATGATATTTTCATATTAATCATATAAAATGTTATAATTACATTAAACAGATATGTTGTTGATTACAACTGTTGATATGAGTTAAAAACTGTTCAATTCATTTCTAAAAAATAATTTGACTACAATTCTTTAAATAAGTAAATATATATAATCAACGATTATAATCATATTCTTGATTTAAAAGAAATTTATTACTTAAAAAATTATATAAAATCGCATAAAAATCACTGAAAAATAAAATTATATAAAAACAAATGGGTAACAAATAAAAAATAAAAATAATATAATTTAAAAATATGAGAAAATTACTATTTCATTATAGTTTTTAAAACAAAATGATAAAAAATATTTTAATAAATATTAAATACAACATACCATCGATACCAGTTACTTCATTCAAATTAAAGCTGTCGTTTGATTGAAAATTAGAAAAATCGTTATCTTGTGTAGTAGTCCACCCTCCAGGATCTGCCATTGTGGCGTAATATTTGTCAAATATTTATTTTCATTAAATAAATTCAATGATTAAAACAAAACGAAGCACTGATATGTCAAACGTAATAACTAACAAATTACGAAGTCACCCGACCTTTACCGCGTCCAATCACAGAAGCTCTAAAGATCGGATGATATTACGTCAGTATGTGTTGCTAAACTAACAAAATTTATTGTAGAATATGGACGGATTTTTATGAAAAACGTTACTATTAATATTTTTATTAAATCTTTTGACGTATAACAATGTTTATGAAATGTTTTATAAATAATTCTCTAAATTATCCATTTTAATCTTCAAATTAAAAACAATAAATATTTTAAAATATTCTATGATCTTAAGTAATTAAAAACAAATACAAGAATAAAAACATAAAAAATATATAATATATAAGTATAGAATCTTTTATTAAGATTCTTTACTATTTGATAGAAAAATTTTATATTTACTATAAATTCATAGTTATAAGTAAATATAAATAAATAATTACAAATTTGAAAATGTTGGTATATATTATAAAATTTAAAAAACTACTACAAATTCAAGTATTTATTAAGCAATTGCAAATGCTAGTTTGTACAGATGTTCATTATCGTATTTGATAGTATTCCATGCTATAAGGCTGATTACTTTTTATTTTTGAGAGGTTATTTGAATGTTCATTTACAAGCAAACATGTTTCAAGCTTTTCGTAAGTCAAGTCGAGTAAAAATATCTACTGCTTGTAATTTTCACTCAACAGTATGTATTTGACAAATAATATTGCTAATGATAGTATTACTAATGCAATATTGATAATAATATTTGATATTTTTAAATATATACTAATATTGTTTATGTACCAAAGCAGTTGCAATGTGTCGAAGAAAAAACTTTTTCTCAAAAGCTAGCGGATGGACCTAACTTAGAACATTTTATTGCTGGTACCTACAAAGAATATAATGGAAAATTGAAGTTAGAAAAAGGCGATAAATCTCGTTTGAAATTACCACCTTGGCTTAAGACAGAAATCCCAATGGGTAAAAATTATACTAGAATAAAGTCACAATTAAGACGATTACAATTAAGCACTGTATGTGAAGAAGCACGATGTCCTAATATTGGGGAATGTTGGGGAGGCGGTACACATGGAACAGCAACGGCTACTATTATGGTTTGTATTATTAACTTTATGTATTTCATTGTTTTGTAAATTTATTTAAAAAAGTGATTTAATTAAAAGTATACAGGTTGTACACATAACTGAGGCTATGATTTTTTGGTTACTTCTGATGGTCTAACAGAAAAAAGTTCTAAATAAAAATTAATCAGTGTCTAGCCAGTTGCAAATTGCTGCATAAAAGATTTCCAAAAAATTGTTTTTCTGATAAGATATCAAGGTCACCTTGATGTTCTTAAATTTATTTTTACCTTCATGTTGTTGTAGCTGATATTCAGAGGAGTTTAACGACCTACTATGCCATGACTTTAAAATGATCCTCGAAATTTTTGCTTAATCAACAGAAATAGAGAATTGTGTATGCTGAGAATTATTTTATAGATGGAGTATGAATAACATAAAATAGGAAGAAACATATGTTTGATGTTACACTATCTCTGTATGTTCGATTACAACAAATGCTTGAATTATAACCCATAGTTTTGTAAATATAATTCTGACTGATGTAATAAATTTGTAGTGGTTGCTGCTGTCAGAATAAATTTGCATGCATGCTATACAGATTTGCTGTTTTAGATTCTCAGTAGATTTGTTTTCTGTGAAGTCATCTGTAGTCTAAAGGTCTATCCTGAGCTTATTCAAAATATCAAACATCTAAAGGAGTGAATCTGTACAAAGTACATGGAAGTTTGCTCTGATAGCATTATAGCAACAATTACTACAAATTTACAGCATCGGTCCAAATTATATTTACAAAAACATCGGCTATAATTCAAGTATTTGTTGTAATCAAATACACGGAGATAATATATATGAGAATATAATAGTGGAAAACAATTTAATATAGTTAATGGGCGATACATGTACCCGTGGTTGTCGTTTCTGTTCTGTAAAAACATCACGCACACCATTACCATTAAATCCAGAGGAACCAGTAAATACGGCAACTGCAATAACGGATTGGGGTTTGGATTATGTTGTACTTACATCGGTAGACAGAGATGGTTAAGTAGTTTGTACATTTTTTAATTTACGTATATACCAAAATTATTATGTTTCTTATGTCAAAATTATATATTGTAATAGATTTAAGTGATGGCGGAGCTAGTCATATTGCAGAAACAGTGAAGGAAATTAAAAAAAGGTGCATAATCTTATCACCTTATTATTATATTATTATAACAACGTCTTATTATATTAACGTATTATTATAATAACGTCTATTATTATAACAAAGTACTTTGCAATTATACATTAAATAAACATTTTATATAAGTGCTTTTTATATTTTTGCAGAACTAATATTTTAGTGGAATGTTTAGTACCAGATTTTAAGGGAAACAAAAATTGTGTTAAAATAATTGTTGATTCTAATCTTGATGTGTTTGCTCATAATATTGAAACTGTTGAACGTTTAACTCCATTTGTTAGAGATAGACGAGCTGAATATAGGTAAGGTACATATTGTAGCTTTTCTAACTTTTTTTACAAAACTTAGAAATATATGTATTTTCGTGTATTTTTAGACAATCGTTGAAGGTATTAGAAACAGCAAAGGAATGCAATCCAGAATTAATTACAAAATCATCGATAATGTTAGGATTAGGGGAAACTGATGAAGAAATTGAGCAAACAATGACAGACTTAAGAGAAGCGGGTGTAGATGCTTTGACACTTGGCCAATATATGCAACCTACAAAAAGACATTTAAAAGTAATTGAATATATTACACCTGAAAAATTTAAAAAGTGGGAAAATATTGGAAATGAACTAGGATTTTTATATACTGCAAGTGGTCCATTAGTGCGTTCATCATATAAAGCTGGAGAATTTTTCTTAACAAATATATTAAAAAAACGTAGAAACAAACAGATTGAAAACTAATAAACATATTTGTTTTAATTGTAATTGAAAATACTTGTGTATTCATGTGTAATAGTACAAATTATTGTATATCTGTACATAAAAGAATACTATCAAATCATGGAAATAATTGTAATTATATGGCTAAAGAAATGTATTATATAATATTGAAAATTAACAAAATTTTCATGATTCATGATATCCTATTATTGTATTGAATATGATGAGGAAAAATACAATTTTTAAACGTAAAATGCAAATTCATTTTAAATGTATACATAAAATATGCTATAAAGTAAGTTATTTTTAATCTGTGTCCATTGCAACTGTAACTTGTGGGTCTTGTGGAGCTTCATCAGAAGGTGGAGGTTGTGGAGGTTTAGAATCTTGTTCTACATCTGGTTCAGTAGGTTTACTACGTTTGTCATCTTCAATTTGAGATAAATAGACAGAAATTGCATCTTCATCATATATTTTAAAATTTGTACCTTTTCCCACTACTGCGATAGAGACATTCTGTAATAAAATAGTTTCTCTTATAATATATCCTACATAAGATTTAAAAAATACTTATATGCTAAATTTATAAGAAAAATAGGAGAGAAGAAATTTCCACAACTTTTAATACAATTTTCATGGCCTTTTGCCGAATATGACTAAAAACTCGAAAACCACGACAAATTAAAAAATTTATTAAAATCATTCTATTACATATGAAAGATGGTAAAACTTTGTCTTCTTTTACTTTTTCCACAAATCTACCACTTATGAAAAAAACATTGGAAACTAATAGAATGAACATCTTTCATTTACCTTTACTGATAAATCAACTTCATTTGGCAATGTATCTCTTAACGCACGAAGACCATGTTTTATTAGTTCATCAAGATCACATGATAAAAGTTCATTAAGATGTTTTTCTAAGTATGTACGAGCACTCTGAGAACGTGCACCAATAGCCATTGCTTTACAATCAAAGTAATTTGATGATGGACATGTTTGATAAATATGCGGTCCTTGATCCTTTAGAAATATTAATAATACTTTAATAACAATTTATCCTTTGCTAGATAGTAATCAACCATTTAATCACATCTACCTACATCATACCCAGCAATAAGTAAACCTACTCCATATGGTCTTCTATCATATCTTTGAGTACATGTTTGCAATTTATTTCCCAGGGATGCAAGTAACCGACTTACAGGTAATAGATCATCATGAGAATATTTATAATTTAAACATTCAGTTCGCATATATCGACTATAAACAAATAAATAAAAATTCAAATCTTAATTTAATAAAGATTTTAAAACAATGATTGTATCTTTATTAATAGTGACACGATATAATTGATATATTATGGTTTATATCGTACCTCAACATCCTAGCATCAGCTGTTAAACCTGAGATAGAAATTCCCATATGTTTATCTATAGGAAATATCTTTTTCTGATGAGCAGATAACTCAGAAGAAGCTCTTTTCAGAGCAATAAGGACTGCATGAGTTTTATTTTTAAGTCCTACAGTAGCTGATCCTAATTTCACAGCTTCCATTGCATATTCTACTTGATGTAAACGTCCTTGTGGACTCCAAACTGTGACATCACTGTCATATTGATTCCGGAACTGAAAAATATGAAAAATTTTTATTGTTATTTAATGTTTTATATTAACTAATTTTATTCATTGTAGTTGTTATAATATGTTAAAATGAAAAAGAATATCAATATGTAATATATACATAATTTAATTCCACGTACAAATTAACCCTTCAGATGATAAATATAGGTCCGCAAATACCATAATAATGATGTGATATACTATATTATTATGTTTCGTGAAAAGAACTATGTAAAATACATACCATTATTGTATATTATTTAATTATATATATAAAATGCTATTTATTATTTAAATTATTAATTTATTTAATAAATAACGTAAAGTTGCAAAATACTTATGACCAACAACGAATCTTTTTCATAAAACAACTGTCATGCAGCGGTATTATGATCAAATAAATAATAGAGAGGACACTCCTTTGCTATCAGCTTGATAGTGAAAGCGCTATCTAGTAAAGTTCTAAACTATCATAATTTTAATTTAAGAAATTAGTAATCTCTATTTATAAATTTATAAATTTATAAATCTCTAATTTATAAATTGCTATAAACGTCTCTAAAATTATACTCGAAGTTATTTATTATTATTATGAAGTTTATTTCATCCAGCGTAATTATTATATGTATATGGTTCATTTTGTCTAAAAAATTTTATTAAATGTGTTAATCTTGAAATTTATTTTTAAGTTAAATTAGTGGAGAATTAATGAATAATACTTTGTTGTATCAATTTGTTATTATTATAATAATAAGTAATGAACGAACTTCATATAACTAAATATCGAAGTCGACTATGTATCGATTATTATCGATTCTTCCGTAATAATAATAAGTATAAGATTACCGATCTCAGATTCTTTTTTCGAAGAACGTGAATGGTTACGTCTCTCTTTTGTAAGTATAAGACAATATTTATGAAAAATTTTAAAAAGCTTTTGCGATATTTGCTTTATGTTTCACTTTTTATAATTATAAAATTTCTTAAAATTTTGTTCGCTATGTTTAATTTTTATCTGCATTGAAAGAAAAGCTGAATTTCATTCTAATTTGTCTTCCTAAGCAAATGCACGTGACAGTATTTGTGCATATGTTAATAAATTTTGTTTTAAATTTTGATAAAAATTCTATATTTCATCATTTTATTTATTAAAATTTATTATTTTGATCATTTATATTGTTATATAAATTTATATAAAAAAATATTCTAATCAATTAGTTAACATAACCAATTTTAATTAATGATACTTTTGTAACTGTGTTCAATTATTGCAAAAGATTTAATACAAATACATATATTGTAGACAGAATCAATCGCTATGACAAATTCAAAGGGATATCGCAGAGGAACAAGGGATTTATTCTCCCGAAAGTTTCGCAAACATGGAACGATTCCATTGTCCACATATATGAAAGTGTACAAAGTGGGCGACATAGTTGATATCAAAGGCAATGGAGCTGTTCAAAAGGGAATGCCTTATAAAGTTTATCATGGGAAAACTGGACGTGTATTCAATGTTACTCCTCATGCTCTTGGTGTTATTGTCAATAAGAGAGTCCGTGGACGAATTATTGCCAAAAGAATTAATGTTCGTATTGAACATTTAACTCATTCTAAATGTAGAGAAGACTTTTTGCAACGTGTAAAGGATAATGAAAAACTTAAGGAATTAGCGAAGGAGAAGAACATAAAAGTAAAGCTAAAAAGACAGCCTGCTGAACCTAGGCCTGGACACATTGTATCAGGACGTGAAAATCCAATTTCACTTGCCCCTATTCCATATGAATTTATTGCTTAAAATTTAAATAAACAGCTTTTGAAAAAATCAGTATCATTTGTATATATATTTACTTCCCATGTATATTTTAAATATAATACTGTGAATGTGCAATGAGAATTTTATATTAATCTACATGTATAAAAATAGAATGCAATTTTTGTTAACAATGATTTTATTTTCAGTAATATATTTTTACATACATATAGAATTTATCGTTATCTTTAACTGAAACAAAATATTTTATGGACTAGTATTTTTTGTATCAGAATTAAAATACATAATTCTTCTGAGAATGAGTTGTCTTGTATCTAGAAAGAAAACAATTTTCTTAGAGTGTTACATTAATTATTATAGTAGTCCAGGAAGCTAATCATTTTTTATATATTTTACAACCAAGATATAATTGATTCTATACATATTTTACTTTATAAATAATCTAACATATAATATTTTTAATTTTATACACTGTACTTCAATAAAATACGAAATTATCGTATAGAATTTGTTTAATTTAATCACTATATATTTGTAGTAAGTTCTAATTACAATCTATTGATTGATAGAATAGGATATAGCCAGTTTCAGAACTTTTCTGAATATCTGATGTAAGTCCATAAAAGTCTTCTATTGTAGATGCATCAATTTTCTAAAATGAAAATTTAGTAATATAAATATTTATATAAAGATAAATAATTCTTACATAATATAAATACTTATAATGTAAATTATAAGACTTACATCAACCATATCATCATCAAAAAGTAACCAGAACCCATGGCTTTTTACTATTGAAATATAGTGTCCTCGGTTAGGCCCACTGCCACAATGTATCACAACTGCGACCAAATCATATAATCGATCTGGATTCACTGCATCATCACTCTATAAATGATTATATGTATACAAATATAGATTAGAATGTTGGAAAGTTAAAATAAACAATCAAATATATAACAATTGCAAATTATTTACCGTATTAAAGAGCCGGAGCTCTAGAGGAAAAACTACCCTGTGAGAAACTTTTATATGACGATTATATTGCTCCACATATTTAAATCTCTTTAGATGCAATGCTAGTATCATTGGTAATTTTTTAACCCTCATCCGTTTCTAAAATAAAGGAGTATTGTTAAATTCTTTCCTAAATTTTATTAATCGTAAAGCTTTTTTACGAATACCTGAGCTTCTTGATAACTACTACAGTGATCACATTTGAATTTGTTGTCGCTACAAAGTGTCTCAGTATTTGAGAAACATCTGAGGCAGTGTGTGATTGAAGTATTTTGGTCTACATCAACTTGTAAATCAAAGAAATCCTCATCTTTGCTAGATACAGTCTCACAATTAAGGCAGCGTGTTTCTGATGTTAAAATTCCTTGAAATATTTCATGAACCCATGTAGGCTCTGGTGGTGAACCAGCATCACCTGCACCACATTTTCCTCCTGTTGGTTTGCTTTGACTTCTCTCTGCTGGAATATCAGACACATAAAATTAATATTGTAAGGATCTGCTATTATATACATGTACGTATGCATGTACATATGCAAAAAAATTTGCATACCTAAAATAATTTCATTTATGTGATTTATCAAAAAATTTAAAAATTCATGTGCATCCTGTTGCATATAATTATCAAATTCCTCTGTAAAAAATTATATACATACATTATAAGTAGCATGCATAAACAATCTAAATACTTAAATATTTTATAGAATATATCATTATAATTGCAAAATCAATTTTTATATTAGAAATATGTATTCATATTAACCTTTCTCTTTTCTCAATCTGGCAATAAATTTTTTTGGAGCAATAGATCCAACTTTCTTTTTTTGAGTTGCAATACTGTAGAACAAATCTGCTAAACATGTTAATAATGTTTCCTTGGTTCTCTTATTTCTAGCTTTGTATTCTAGAACTTTTTCTCTAAATGGTCGACAAAAATATAAAGCTTGTAGTACAGAATTACTATAACAGGTATTTCCAAACTATAATAATATAAATATTAGTATTAATAATTTTAATACAGAGAATAAAAAATAATTTTATAATTTTTAAATATTTGTACAATTTATTATACTTACATTAACTAGACCAAAATAATGTTCATTAGGAGGAAATTGATCAGAGCCAATATCTTTCTCCAATTGTGATATATTTGTACCCTATAATAATTATAATATATAATATATAATCATAAAGGAGTGATAGTAATAATAGAAATTTGCAAACAAATGTTTTATAATTAACATATACATATACATAACATAATTTGTATCACACTGGCATATAAATAAGCTCTGATGAAATTTCTTTAAAACCTAACCTGATTTTAGAAATAAATTCCTAATTTTGTATAATTACAAGTTATTTCTTATTTTATTATGAAATTCATTTAAAAAAGATACAGTGTATGACGATTTAAAACAAATATAGATTGAGTGTATATGATGGTATTCATATTGATATCACACAATGACACAAAGCTATTAAACATATTTATCAATTATAAAATTCATTTCAACTTACCATTTTATGATTTAATAACTGTTACTGACCACTGACAAGCAAACAGCATGGATTTTGATGACGGAACCTCCATGGTATTCTAATTTAAAAATTTATTGTTTAGATTATTATAATTGCATAATTGTCCAGGTTTTTTTACGATAGAAATGAAAACAACTGTTCGATAATGACAATTTGCACAATATTTCTTATATATGTTCACGTGTGTTATTCGACGTTTTCATTAATATATACTCTGAACGGTATTTGTCTCGAGTCTCGATTAAATTATTAGTTTTCACGAAATTATCAGAAGTTATTGATGTGTGCTCAAAAGCATTAAAAAGGGTATTGATGTTGATTCCTGAAAGCGGTTTTTCAACGAAAGATGTCTCTACATAGGAAATATATTCGGTTATTCGGGACTCTACAAACAATTACTTCATGATAAAATCTCTTGAATATGATATCCGTGGTTTTATGATCTCTATTTTTGTAGTATTTCGCGCCAATTTTTTTTTAGAGTTTTCGAGAAATAACAGCTCAATGTATTTTTATGATATATTATACTTTGTATACGTATATTGCATTTGAATGATACACATAGAAATATTGTGTTTTTCAGATATATTATGAAGTATGAGCTCATTTCATGTAACTATTAGCATCAACTTGAAGAAAGTAGAGCGTTGATGTTATACGTATGTTGAACGTAATTGTATTACTAATTGAGTTTTTGAAACGTAATTGAGCATTAAATAGAAAAAAGAATAAAATAAAACGTTATTAATTTGTGTGATGGTCTTCATCAAGCTGTTTTGTTTATAATTTTCAAAATACATGTTTATTTAAACATGTCTAAATTTCATTATTATTCAATGTATAATTATGAAAGAAAAATGTTACTGACAATATACATATTTCTATTTTTATAATCATTGTAGAATATCACAGGTAATATATGAACAAACATGTTCTTTTTATCATATGATCTTACAAATCATTTAAATATTTAAAGAATATTCATGTATTTTTAAAAATATGGAAAATTGATAATTGTATATAATTTTGATTCATTTACTTACATAATTCAATTCATTTTTTATAAATCATGTCAAAGTTACATTTTTAAGTAAAACATCACAATTCATATAAAAAAATATATAAATATTAAAAGGAGTTGTTTTATATACATTTTTTTATATTTGTTGTAGGAATATGGATAAAGAAGTTCAGCTTAATATTCATAAAATTCCAAGCGGCAAGATGACAGCTTGTAAGGGTATAAATGTATTAATGGATTCTACTATACATTCCTCTCCATCTTCTTCTTCTCCATTGCGACGGAAATCTGTAATTCCACAAAAAATAAACAGTTTTGCTTTATCAGAAAATGATGATGAAGCAGAACGTTTGGCTCGTCGCAGAGAAATTACTGATACTGCATCATCAATTTCTACAAGTTTAAATGATAGAAGACGTTCTTTGGGACTTGGTTTTCTAGTGAATATGCCAGCTTCTCAAATGGCAGAACGTATATCACAGTGTATAAAACTTGGTACAGAGAATAAAATTAACTCCAAAAATGCATTTAGCTTAGAAATGATTGATTTTATGACATATATGATTAAGAAAAAAGATGCCAACATGTCTAATTTGCAAGTAGCTAGTACATCTTTGGATGTAAGTACTAAAATCTATGGATATCGTGTTGATGGTGTTCATATGGATATACTCAAAATGATTGGTGGACTGGAAAAACAAGACAAAGACAGTAAAAACCAAAATAATATGGAAGAAATGGATTGTCAAGAAGCAACAGAGAACAGCCAAGATAAACAAAAGCAAGAAAAAAGAAAGAAGAAAAAAAATAAACAAACAATATTTGCCACTGTAGAAGCTTTAAAAATGAATGTTGAAACTGAGAAACCTTCTTTAATAACTATGGAAGCAGATTTACAAACCACAGATATGTTGTATCAAGTGATGTTACCAAACCATGCAAATTCCAAATTTTATCTACATCCTTATAATGATATTTTAATAGATACGGTAAATAGCAAAGACTTGCAACATAAATATACAAGGTGTGATATTCCAGAAATAAGAGATTTTTCAAACATGCAAATTGGTGCTCCTTTATTCTATTTTGATTTTCTTAGTTGGACGATAGATGAACCGAATGAGGTAATTCCAGAAGAAAATAATGGGAGCAAATTTCAATTTGATATTGATGAAAACTCAGTACATGACAATGAACATGTATCTACTGGTATGAATTATTTTGATATTGAAGTGACAGAAGAAGAAAATGTAGATAGATGTGCTATTATACCTAATCAGGTAGAAAATATTGTGGATTTTTGTAAAGTTTTAACTAATACAGTATCGTCAAAAGTTTCAGAATATTCCTTTATTCAAAAAAGCTTAAATATACATTGGGCTGGCCCATCTCACTGGAAAGCAACTAATTTTAAGAAAACTTTATTTAGTAATAATTTTGAGAATCAACTATGTCGTCAAGCACAAGCAAAGAAGAAAAATAAGGAAATGGAGCTGCGTTATGATGATAAAACGATTGAAAATATGAATACTAAATTTTTACCAAGTCAGTTAACTAAACTGCATACTAAAACTGTTAAAATAGAATGGAATGAAGAAATATTAACATTACCTCCAGATAAACATTATGATATTATACAAGCTAGTAAATTATATCTTCATACAACAACACTTAAAAATTCAAGAAATGCAAAAAATATAAATGTTACTACTTTATCTGATAACATAGAAAATTATAATTATATAAATGCGAGTTATATATCAAGCCATTGTTCTGAAAACCACAATGAGGAATATGAACAAAATGAAGAAAATGATGCAGTTGATAACGATATACAATATGAAAATGAGGGTATATTTGGAATACAAATGCCTTTTACTGGAGACAATCTAGTTGCTATACCAAAACTCACAAATAAGTTGTCTATTGCTTATTGTGTACGTCCCAAAAAAGTTGACATGAGACAATTAAAATATTCTATTTGGAAATGTTTAAAAGATAATACAGAGAAGGATGTACAAGGAACAGAGAGTAGAAAAACAATGCAACAAGATAGAGGTAACAAAATGAATAGTAGTAAATATTTTAGTGATATTTATAAAGTATTGCCAGATATATTAACTAAAACTAATATTGAAGCTTTAAGCTTTCCAATTTCGTTCGTATCTTTATTGCATTTAGCAAATGAAAAAACGTTAAAAATAAATTCTTCAGATGACATGACAGATCTTATTATAGAGCAAGGATAAATATATTTATATAAAACTAAAAAAAATTATAATATTTATAATTACGAGATTATAAAAAATTATATAAAATAAGAATTGAATATGAATTGAGAAGATTATGTAATTAACAGTTAAACGATATCTTTCTTTGAATAAAATAGATATGTGTATGATAAATATTGATTAACTTTTATATTAATACAATATTGTCATAATGCGCAATAAATTTGTTACATTTTTAACAAGCCTAGTACTTGATTATTTTCAATTTTATATTAATATTCTCCAAAATTCTTCTATTGAGTGACAATATTAAAAAAGTAATGTTAAAGGTAAAAAAAATTATATGTAAAGAATGAGGTTTATAAAACAGCATGTATTCAAATTTTAATAGTGCATGCAAAATTCCTGCAATACCATCTATTAGATACGTATTATAAATTGTTCAACGAGTTCAGTTCACGGTCATATAAACAGATCTGTATATTGCTATTAAGGTATCAAACGGGTGCCAACCCAATATTTGTAAAGTATCAAACGAGTATTGGCACCTTCATACGATATCAAACGGTTATCGATACTCGATGGCTTCATGAAATTCAAACTGGTATCGATCCTTTATGAAGTATTAAACAGGTTTTAATTTGATACAATATTGATTTGGAATTACTTTAAGAACTATTGCATCTAAAAATGATACCAAATACGTAAAATTTCAAACGTATCTTCTACTGAGTACGTATCTACTTTGGATGAATCGAATTGATTGAATATGATTAATAGCAGATTTCTATTTCCATGAATAGAATCACGATCAAATAAGCAAGTCTCAACACTTTTTCTTTAACTAGACACGACTCAATTTTCGGATGGTTTTCCCTAGGCTTCGGTATATGAATGTCGTTTACGTAATCTACTAATAGAAGCCTGCGATATTAATTCATTTCTAGATTATAATGTTGGCAAACCTGGAATCGCATTGAATGAAAAATTGATGAGCTGTGGCCGCTGTGGGTATCTGCAGTGCGCGTTGTCTTGTGTTGTGAATGTTGTTGTAAATAACTTTCAACTGAAAGCTTGCTGCTTGGCCTATTACTTCTAACCGTGAAAATGTTTACGCAGAACACTTAAAGTCAACGTGTATACGTTGCAATTCCGTGTTAAATATAAATGAAGAAGAGCTGCATTTCAATAGAATAGACGTCGTTCTGTCTTGACGATATAGTCGTGTTGCTCATAGAGCGGGAACCATTGAATATTGCACAATGGCAGATTTCGATGCAATATATGAAGAAGAAGAAGAAAATGAACAAAATTTGGAGGAACAGTACGTGAAAATGGTGCCAGATCCTATAGTTATTCGCGGAGCTGGCAATATGACTGTGTAAGCAAATTTCTGTTATCCTTTATATTTTTTACATACATAAACTCAGTATTTCATTTCAAGAACAAAGAAATCAAAGCTGTGAACTATTTTTATACTGAGTGTGATTTTATCTGTATTTACGACAATCCTACTTTTGTATTAAAAATAATACAATTAAAAATATATAATGTAAGACATGATTGCAGGACATAAAATTCAATAAAATTTGTTTTTTATGATTTTCCTGTAATCTTATTTTTATAACAAAGAGCTCAAGCGGAATAATTTTTTATGTCGTATAATTTGTGTAAATTACTTATAAGTGAATTAATATACTAAAATTGTAATTATTTATTTTAGATTTGGACTTAGTAATCGTTTTGATTCAGAATTTCCAAATGGCTTGGTGTCTCGTATTGCTCCAGAAGAATTTAAAGCAACTATTATGAGAATAAACAGTGTACTGAAAAAAACATTACCGGTTAATGTTAAGTGGTTATTTTGTGGTTGCGTTTGTTGTTGTTGTACATTAGGATGTTCTCTTTGGCCTGTTATTTGTTTGAGTAAAAGGGTAAATATTTAATCTTTGTAAAAAATATACTTGTTTTGTGTAAGTTTCTATCTACGATGAAATTTTGTAATAAAACATATAAGTGTGCTTGTAAAAAAAAAAGGCTTTATAATCGATTTTTGTGGGACTGTTTTATGGGGTATGTTTTAATTGCTTTGTTTATGCCTATAAACAATTGGAAATTGGACTCAGATCACCTTCAAAAAGATAAAAAATGTTCAGAAGTGAAGAAAAATAGAGGAAAACTTGAAGTGTTGTTGCTAAAAGAGAGAAATTTATATAGATCCCTTAAAGATGGCATCATGTATAAATTACTATCATAAGGGCAATGTTGGCTAACTTACACTAGCTAAAGATTTATCTAATCTAAATTAATATATCTACATGAACCATGAACTATGAACCATGAACACACACACACACACACACACACACACACACACACACACACACACACACACCTTAATAAAAATTTATATTAAAAATGCAATATGTATTTATAAGAACTATTACATTTTTTAAATATTTTTTCTCAATTTTTCTTTTTTGGATGGTTTTATTTTTTTGGAAATGATCTGGACCCAAATTCTCAGTCTTTTTATTTTTTCCATTGTTTATACATATAAATAAAACAATTAAAACAAATCCTATTAAAATAGATGCTGAGGCCCCTTTTTTGTAAATTGACCAATATATGAAATATAAAATGAGATATGTAATATATATATATATATAATAATATAAACAATTTTTATCTTACTATTTATAGACACAACATTCTTTAAATAAATTATTAGAGTGGGAGAATAGTAGGCTATATCACACACTTGGATTACATTGGAGATTAGCAAAACAAAGATGTGACACTTCATCCATGATGGAATATGTAAGTAAGCATAAAGATAAGTTAAAATTAAAATGTTATATTTTTATATTTCTTGTTTTAAGATTTAATCTTAGTTATTTAATTTGTATTACAATTAGTTTCCCCATTTAAATTCATAGAGATCAAATCTGTTATTATATTATCTATTTCTTAAGGAAGGACACATATACACACAAATTCAGTTTTTTGATTATGTAAATAGTTGGAAGCTTATTAGTATAAACAAGCTTATACTTTTAGTTACATCATCATCTGAACTAGTCTTAAGCACAAATCCAATGTTTACATATAAACACGCACTTATTCGTTTTCACCTTTTATATTTCAGGTTCTTTTAATTGAATTTATTCCAAAGATACCCATATATAAACCTGACTAAAGAAAAGATCTGGATACTTGTATGACTTATGCACATAATAAATTAGTGCAACTCTAAGATGTAAAAAGCCAGCAGCTTCTGGCTTAATTGTAAAATAAGAGAAATTAAGTGTCATTACAGAAGGCACTTGTGGGATGCTTATTTTTGTAAATATTATATGTAGGATTGCACAGTACAATAATGAGATACGAATGCGGATCAGTTATGATATATTAGTCTTATTCCCTAACATCTATCTTAACAGGTACAAAATCACAACAATTTATGTACTCATCTTTTATAAAAAGAGATCGATCTGCTTTTGATTTTCAGTTATTTAGTGAAAAAAAAATATTAGCAAATATTTATCAGTTTGCACAGAAAAAATTACAAATGGGATTATAAACGTATTTTAAAAGCACTGCTTGATATCTAGTTTACTAGTCATTAAAACATAACTATTTTGAACAATTTTTGCTCCCTTGTTAATAATTTTTTAAAACCTACATTTCAATTAGATATTAAGCTTTCAGGTAAGAAATTAATCTGATATAGTACAACGAATAGTTTACAAAGTATTTGTGATTCAAGGGTGAGAAATAACTATCGCATAGCCCTTATACCATTAAAAAATGCAAAATACAGATACTCGTTTGTACATATTAATGTATACAATATAAAAATTTGTTTTGTCTATAGGTTGATTTCTTACCAAGGTGATATTAGAGAATACGATACATATAAATATGTGTCTGTTTTACTTTTTGACATGAATTTAATATAATTTAAGATAGTAAACATACTGTTGCTATCAAGAGATGATGATATTACCTTCAATCGAAATATAAGTCTTTTTACATATAATGTGGGATAAACTATTTTGCATTAGAAAAAAAGGAAGAATTAATTTTTTGATTGTTCATAGCCAGTTTTACAGAGAATGACTGGTTTTGAAAAAATAAAAAAATACAATCACTGTACAGTATTAAAATTCATTCAATTGTCAATCATTACATTGTTTACTTAAAATTTTAATGAATGCTTTTGTTCTGTAATATTGTGTATATCACATTATATGGTTCTGTACAGGGATTTCTCTATATAGAAACTCTATTTTATAAGCGAAAATTTTCGTTGATACATAAGAAATAAAAATAAGCTCTGAATATAGATATAATGAAGTATAGAAAAATTGTAGAAAAATGGATAGGACATATGTTAGAAATTTGAAAAGCATTAGAAGTATTTTTCTTTCTATTCAGTGGCTGTGATTGAGAATACAAGACTAGTTTTCAACTTAAACATATATCCTACATATGTCTCAAAAATCACATACATCTGAGTTTCTAGCTTAATAAACACAATAAATATCTTTCTAAGGGATGTACTTAATTTGCAAAATTATCAATTATGATGCTTCACATTACAACAGTAATTTAGTATCTGTACAATAATTCATGTGAACACCAGTTCGGGAACATAATTTTTGACTTACTAATAAATAAATATAATGATTATTTCATCGAATATTATGAAATAGTAGAAGCTACGTTAGTTAACAATATTATTCCATTCCAAATTATATGAGTTATGTAAATTGTTGATACTTCACTTGAGATGTACTGTGCAATGGAACCATGAATGTAAATATCCTTGATGTTTTGTGTGTTTAAAAAATATAATTAATGTAGAATTGTGCAGAATTGATAACTGTAACGGTCAACATGCTTTTACACTATATATTAGTAATTTATATGTTTGTAATTATCAATGCTTATTCATTCGTTTTACTCCTTCTTTCCCCTTTTTTATTTGGATAGTGCAAGTATTTCTTAATGTTTGTAAGTATATGAACTTAAATGTTTTAGAATCTGTGTTTTGATAAACAAAACATTAAAAAATTGTTTACAAATAAAGAGATATGGATTTATTTTTTTATTAATTGATGTTACTGTATTTAATAACTCAATGGAAATTAAAACTGCATTTTTATTTTCTTCACACACACATATAAGTGGAATGCATAGTTAATTTCTTGAATTGTACTTTTTTTGTAGATAAATTGTATTGCATATATTTACATATGTGGTTGTAAATATGTTAAGAAACTTACATATTTAAAAGGTAAAATGCTATAAATAATTAATAATTTTAAGGAGGAGAATTTCAAAATGAAGAAGTAATAAAATTGTTTTGAAAAGTACATTGGATTTGACGAATTTACTAGTATATGGAGAAGTAAACATTATTGTTAAAAAGAAATTATTCCTTGAGATATAGGTGAACTTATTTACATATTGGTATTATCATAGACGATAGAAAGGATTGATGTGAAAAAGACAGAAGAATATCAGATATGAAGCCAATTTATATAATATTCTTAGGCAGATACAAAATTTATGAAACGAAGGGGATATATTTTTGATAGGCAGAACAAATGATTAAAAGTAATGTCTTTAGGAATGTAATGTCATTTTTGTTGTATTTACCATAGTACATTGAGTGTGTTTCATAAGAATGTAATAAAGAAATTTTTAGAAAATTGTTAAAAACAAATAGAATTTTATTTATTGAACCTAATGAAATAAGTTTTCAAAGAAGTATGGAATACATAGAAACGTTAGAAAGTTTGTTATGAATAATATATATGGTTTATAAAATATATGATTTATTACTATTACAACAAAAGAAAAACAGTGTTCAATGTTTTTACAAAAATGACTATCAGTCTACTATGATTTTAATGTGCCTTTCTGTTGTGGATTATCTGAATTCTATATGTATACACTATATACAGAAAATATATTGCAAATTATTTTTCCATAAAATGATGATAATTACTACCCAACAAATATATCTAATTCTTGAAATAAAAATTCTCATTAACTAACTCTGTCTTTTGTATATCAATATGTATTAAATTTTTCATTATATT
The DNA here is from genome assembly GCA_014825925.1 of Bombus breviceps. NCBI lineage: Eukaryota > Metazoa > Arthropoda > Insecta > Hymenoptera > Apidae > Bombus > Bombus breviceps. Next base: position 463,768 of record JACXIW010001316.1, on the reverse strand, counting down.
AATTTTACATTTAACTATTGCCTATAATTTAAATTAATAAATAAAACTACAATTTAAAAAATAAGCTATTATTTAGACCTTTATTAAAAATAATTCATTGATAAAAAAATAAAAATTCTTTTATTGTATATCAGATATTTAGCTCTGTTAAAGGAATTTTTTTTTAAATATTATTATTTTTTTATAACAAATAAATACATTATTTTACAATATTTAATTTGCTGTATAAAAAACCTTTTCTTATATATATAATAATATTAATTTCTTTCATTTTATCATATCATTGTGGCTATATTTTAAAAAAGGAACTTGTCAGAAAGTTAAAAGAAATATACATATGTACATATATATTATACAAACTCTCATTATTGGATATGTAGATCTGTATTTAAGTGTACACAAAATGCAAGTCTGTTTCTAGTCATATATAAGTCTTATAAGCTGTTATCTGCATTGAAATGATATTTGCTAAGAATAATTCTATGTTATGATAATTGACGACAGGTGCCTTTGCAGATCTTAATGAGAAGTAAGACATCATTATTAGTCATGGTAGTGAAAAGGTGTTTGACAGAAGGTGGTATATAAATTTTAAGTAAAAACATATTTTTTGAGGCTCTCACGGACTAAATTATCACAATTAATACTTAACAACATATTTTTTGTAATATATATTCATCATTAAAATATGTAAAATATATATTTTTAGATATTACAGCATAATATTTTGTTGTATCTTCATAAAGTACATGTATATGTATACAAATGGTTTCACTTACCAATATAAATCTGCAATCCGTGTTAATATTAAATGTATTGCTACAATCAATAGAGTCTACTGAAATTTCAGTAAAAGATGAAGTCAGGTGAGAATTTTATAAAAATTGTGAAATGTAATTAATTAAAAATATAATTAATAAATAAAGATTATCGTATGTTTCCATCTACATATTTATATTTGTTATATAGTTCTTACATTAAAGGAAATTTAACATGCCCATTACCAATAACAACTTTGGATTTTCTTTACAATTTTTCACAATCCGATTTAGAAATTGTATGGCCTTGTGAAATCCGTTTTTACTGGTTATCATTACAACCATTTGTTAAATTTGTACGCTTTTTACTTAGCTACGTAACACCATTTATTATAATGCTCGGTGAGTAAAAAAAAAGGAGAATAGTCTTCCATCTTATTATTATATGATATATATATAAAGTTAATATGGTTTATTGTACTGTAATAAATAATTTATTTTTCACATAGGTGTAATGTTAAATACTATTTCCTTTGTAATATTAAGTACACCTATACTTTGTGAATCAAATTTGTCACTTTATTTAAAGGCACTTGCCTTATCTGATAACGGAGCATTAGTATTTAATTATGCTGTAGGTATTGCAAAGTCACATTTTATATTTGTTAATAATCTTTTTATGGTAAGCAATTATATTAGATAATTACATACATCTTACGCATATAATTAGAAACTCAAGTTTATCATTTTTTTAGGCTAGTAGATTTCTATGCAGTTTGAATTCTATTACTATGGAATTCTTTCAATTTACATCTACTTGGCTAGTTGTAGTTCTCACATGGACACGAGTATTTGCTATAATGTTCCCTTTTGGAATATATGGTCATTATAACAATTCTTCGGGAACAATAACTATTACTATTTTGATATGTGTCAGCTTTATAATATCATTAACAAAATTGTATTCAGGAGGTAAAAATTCAAATTTCAGTACAATGTGTTATGTCAGAAATGTATTTCACTTAATTTACAGGCTATGAAACAGACAGTGTTTTTGAATTTATACCATGCCAAAAGAAAATAAAACCATGGGGTAGTGCTATGTATTTTTATATTGCATTATCAACTTGGTTACCTTTACTTTTTATATTTATTGGAAATATTTTACTGATTATACTCATGAAAAAAACTGAAAAAATTCACTGTCAGTTAACTCGTAAGTAAATTATTTAAGTAGATTTATGTAATTAAAGAAAAACGAATACATTTCATGACGTTATTTCTTAGAAAATTTCAGACATAAAACAAACAAAGTACATCATACTTTTAGAATACTATTTGTAGTATCAACTGTTTATTTAGTATTACTATTACCCCTTGGTATAGTTGAAACTTTGGAACTTTATTGGGATGTCATTTTGATTAAATTTCCCGGTACTGAGATGAAAAGAAAAGCGGAATATATACACTGGTATAGATTTTAGAATATGCGTATAATATAAGCTTGCTCGTTATTGCGTATGCGTTTAATATAACTGATAACTTTGTATCTTACTAATTATTAATTATTTTTCAGGTTAAAAGAAAAAATGTTATTAAAGTGGTGCCGCGGTTTATGCTTTCATATATATCATTGGAATTTTGCAATTAATTTCTTTTTATATTGTCTGACAGGTGAAAAATTTAGAAACGTAGTCATACAGACATTAAAACGGCATAAAATTGTAATCTTTTCAATCTTTTCTAAACATATCAACAAACGTATATTGTGTTCAAAATATCCTACACATTTAAAACCCGCACAGTCTCCGAACGTATTACTAATAAGAGCTATCACGCTTGGTGAACACCGTACCTCTGGAAGTGTTTCTGCGCAAAATAATAGTACCACTATTGCAAACACTTAATGTAAAGAATATATAAATCAAATTTATAAAGACTGTTAGCATTAAACATTGCAAAAATGTTTGTATATCCACATATTTTTATTGAATATGTACACTGTTATATATTTCATGTCAAATTTTATCACTTTACTTATATCACTTTTGGTAGGAGTATTCTTCCTTGTTTATATTTTCACTAATTTTATTACATATTTTCATAATTTACAAAACTTGAATTTTCTATTATATATTTGTAGAAAGTATATCATATTATTAATATTATGTATCACATTAAATAATTTATTTTACACACATGATAAAAATGATGGATGTTCTTCTAAAAGAGATTACAATGACCGATCGATACGAAATTTGAGAGAGAGAGAGAGAGAGAGAGAGAAGAGGAGGGGTGGATCCCAAATTAAAAATTTCAGCTGTGGCTATTTATTAGTTTTTGAGTTATTACTAAAAGCTTGCGATACTATATACTGAATGGTGTCTATATAGATCTTACTAATTACTAATCAACTGTCTTCGCTGGTAGTTGTTCTCTGGTAGTTAGTTATCCTCAATTGTCGAATAGCCAATGATGCAATAGCGATATCACTTCAGTATCTATACGGTGTCCCAGGTAAAGTAGGTTATTGTAGCTTCAGTTGTCCAAAGGATGTTTTATTTTCTATTTAATTATTTTTGAACTGTTTAAGTAATCAAATACTAACCGTCCGCTGTAAGGCGATAGGATATTTTTATATATTATTTGATAACTAAGGTTGATCGCTGGTTATGTAGTACACACACCACACGCAAACACACACACACACACACACACACACGCGCGCGCGCGGTATATTAACCCAACATTTTACGACCACAGAGATTAAAACGTAACTTAGTCTAAAAACAAGCGGTCGGATTTTAGGTAGGACACCGTATACATACTGAGGTCGATATCGCTGTTGCGTCATCAGCTACTCGACAATCAGCACTCGACATTCGACGACGACTACTACAGCGAAAACAGTTGCTATATATATGTATAGCATCGAAAGTTTTTTTATCAATATTTCGGAAACGAATAAATATCCGTAGCTAAAATTTTTAAATAAGATCTACATCCCCTTCCCTCCCTCAATCCCTTTCAAATTTCATGTCGATCGACCACTGATTTTTTTCAGAATTAGAGCCAAAATAATTACTAATGCAACCGAATATCACATTGTATATGCTGAAATAAGTTTAGAAACTAGAATTTTTTACATTATGTTAATAAAAATGAAGATATAACAAACTATAATTATTATAATTCTGTTTGTTTAAATTCATTTTATAATTCGGATATCTGACTCCAATATAAATTATAAAATTGATAAAATTATTGCTTGCTAATACCGCAATTGAAATCTTCTACGAAATTTCCAAAAATTTTAAAATAATCTACTACATATTACAATTGAAGAACATCTATTTATACGCACACACGTTTTAGAATATATGATATATCTTCCTTTTTTAATTACTAAAATATGCACAAATTTGGTTTGCAAATATGTTTCATTGTAATAAACGTGTAATTAAGTATTTACATTAATATATGAGATATTTAACTATAATGAATAATTTAAATTTGACATACTCAGATTCTATATATGCTCAGTATATGTGTAATATATGGATATTGCATATTCATATACTAAACATAAATCGAAATACATTTTAAATACATATTATAAAATACAATTTGATATGTGTAACATATTTAAGTATGAAGTTAACATACACATGGTTATCAATAGAAAAATTGTTGTTACCTTTTTATTACCTTTACTAATTAATATGTAATTTTGATCATTCTAACATAATATAGGATACGTTAAACAGAATATTTGTTGAAACAATAATAGTGAAACATTACAGGTTTAATTATAATTCTGCATTAAACCTAGTAAGTTTTAAATATTTTATGTACATATGAAAAAATATATTTATTCGTTTTACATGTTAATTATATTATGTTGCATATTGTATAAATATTTATTTGTAATTATTATTTATTAAACAAATATATTAACTTATTAAATTTATTAATAAATCTAGGATTTATCTACACTTAATAATCAGTTAGAGAAATTTACAAAGAAATGTTATTGGAAAATATTGATAATAGAAATGTTACTTTCTCTATTACATAAGAAATAAGAACTTAAATAAAGTTTAAATTATAAAGGCAAATAGGATTTGCTGAAATTCGATATTAAAATATCTCAATTCCAACTCTGTGCGTAATTATATTGAAATTTCTGTTAAGAAATAGGAAATTATTACAAAGTTTCATATATACATTTTTTCATATTTTTACACTAAGTGCATTTTAATTTAGGAGATGATCTCTCTAGTTAAGCCAAAGATAATATTGCTGACCATTTCATAGATATACATATTATTTTATCGTTTGCCATTACAGATTACGTATATGTATTGACGCTACACGCATATAACACCAGAAGAGCGTTAACGTTTTAACATCATTACCAGGAATCGGTACCGCCTCTGTTTAGGAAAGAGGCTATCATGTGTACTTATACATATACATATATGAGATGATAACAATTGTATTACGATTGTATACGATTGGATGTACGATTGGCAGCATTGTCTTTAACTTAATTAGCAGAAGAGCCATCCTGTATAAAAATATATATTACACAATTAAGGAATAATGTTAATGCTTGATATTTGAATACTTTGACGATGGTAAAATACGTTTTATTTGTATTACTAATTTTCTTCGGGAAAATAATATCTCAGACATATCTATAAATATTAGTGACGTAAAAATTAGTTACTTTTGAAAAAATTGAAAAGCGATATTACTCTACTCTTTTGATCGTAAAAAGTTTCAAAATGTAAATCTTTCATTTTTAAAAATCCAATTTAAAAATCTAGTAAAAATATGTTCTTGAAATTCTTTCTTTCTCTTTCACAAGGCAATGCATACTTGCATGTAATTCAGTCTTGTTGTAAATAGAGATTCTACAAATTTAGTCTCCATTTAGTATCTATGACTGAATAAATCCTAAATTTTTCATTCCCTGCTTCATGAAAATACCATTACAAAAATATTAGTAAGAATGAAATTAGCAATATAGAAATCACTTGCATATAATCATTTATAATATGAGAAAGCATGCGAAACATTAATTTTCCACGTGTAGAAGAAGATTACATGGGATTCTATTTACGTAATTCACCGGAAATTGTCCTTTTCGATCTTTACACTCACCATATAGCCAATCTTGTGATATCCTCGATAAAACTGTAATTTTTTCTCCTTCCTACAACATATATATGGATATATAAATAAAATGAAGTTAAGATAACTATTATACAGTAAGATTCAAATATGTAAGTGTAGTAAATGTGTAATCAGTAAAGGTAATGGGATTTTTCATACTTCAACAGTACAATAAGTTTGATAAAAAAAAAGTGCAGATGAGCAAAATAATTAATTTTTAATGATAATAAATAGCAAGAGAAAATAGATCGTCGTTATTCTTTTCTGCATATTGACAAAATATTTATATTAATATTTATATTAATCATATTAATTATAATAATGTACATTAATATAAGAATGATGTCTAAGCGAGCAAATGATAATCGTCAATTTTGCATCAAACTAACTTACATCAAATACTAAATCTTCTGGTGTTTCACCTTTAAAAGGGTAGATAGCGGTAACTATATTGTCTGGGACACCAGGCAATGGTACTTTTATATCAATAAAATTAATAGGAAATATTCCTTGTTGATTTCCTACTCTACCCTCCATCCAATCTTCATTAATTTTTCTAATTAAATATATTATATCACCTTGCTTGAAAGGCAAATCGTCCGCATGTACTAATGGAAAATCATATAGAGCAATGCCGTAAGGTTCTTCATTGCTGACCTAAAAATAGGACAATACTAATTATTTTGATAAAGCAATAAGTATGGAGCGAATTATAATTACTTACTAAAAGATCGTTATTTATCTCTGCTAAATATTCCAGAGGCGGTGCAGGTGGTGGTATTGTGGGCATCGGAGGTGAAGGGTTATCTTTAGAATCGTTTTGCCATGAATTAGATAAATCTAATGTCATTGGTTTAGCAAAAGGCACTATTTTGTTTGAACATCTTGAGTCAATTTCGATGTTATTAATCTTTTGCTGTATTTTCGCTTGTAAAACTTTTGGAGCTGGGGGTTTGGGTGGTTTCACGCGAATTATAGTTGGCATTGATTGAGTACTTTTCAAAGATGTTTGATTGAAAGATGCTTGGTTATTTGTATGATTATTTGTATTAAAAGCAAAAAAGCTTGCATCCCCCACATGTTTTACGGATTGTAATGTATTATGATTAGTTATTTCCAATGGTCCAAATGGATCTGTTATTGAATTAATTTTCCATGGATCATTTTGTGACGCTTTTTTATTAGATATTCCAAAAAAATCAAAATCATCTTCAAAGGCACTTTCCGTTTGAGATGTGTTCCCACTGCTTGTAAATGCAGATGGATTTGAGTTTCCATCACTGCCAAAGCTATCAATGCTAACACCGTCGCTACTTGATCGAGTCGTAAATGTTGGTGATCCAGGTGGACTAAAATCTATTAGACAAATTGGTCCATTTGTGCTTTCTGATTGTAATATTGTATTGTGTATTTGACTATTTAACTGTGTTATGCTTGAATGTTCGCTTTTCTTTCTTCCGAAAAGATTATTCAAAAGTTCTGTAGGTCTTACCTATTCAAATACCATATAAACAGCATAAGATGATATTTATTAACTGTAAAATGTTAATTTTATAGACGTCTACATACCGGCTTTTTTAACTTTTCCTTTTGTGTTTGCGAGTAATTTTGATTAAATTTTGGCGGTGGTGGCCGAGGTGGTGGCTTTTTCTTCTGAATAGGTTGTTGCATTAACGAAGATCCGAAAACATTGTTTCTATGAATATTAAAAGACAATTAAATTTTGCAACGAATTCGATAATGTTTGAAATCCTACATGAACTTATAACATGCGTATTGCATGAAATCCAGTCAATTACATCATATATAATATACTTAGATTTGTGTAACGAAAATATTTACTACGAAAATGGTAAAAAGTATAAAGAATCTGTGTTAAACCACATAATATCGAACTTACGTGCTATTCCAAATAATGTTGCTTTGTGCCGTCGAATTTGGATTAATCGGTGGACGAGGGGCAGATCGTGTAGGAATTCGCATTTCTGAAAGCAAACCATGAAATGAAGCAATACCTCAAAAAAAAAAAAAGTTCGTTGAGATCCAGTATTGCAGCATACAATGCACGAATAGATACTTATTGTATATATTCTTTTCTATACATTCATGCACACAAATGCAAATACGTAAGCACGAACATACAGGGGAATTTACGAAAAACAATACCCGTATTGACAACAATGAAGCTCCTGCGTTCCGATTATACGCCCACTACCAAGTGTCAGATATCTTTTGACGCGATATGAATTCAGAGGCGCCACGATAATAATTAAAAATTTCACGAATGGTGGTGTATATTGGATTTGACGTACGAATGAAAAACATGACGTAGTAATGAAATTTAATTATAATTTCAAACATATGGATAAAAAGTTATATTTGTATTTTATTATATACATATGCTTTCTTCAATTAAACAGATCAGTTAATTTTCTTCGAGTGATGGTTTATACTATCGGCAGGTTCGTACACAGTACTCACCTGTTTTTACGTTTGCAGCCATTTTTCATTCAACACGATTGCAACTATATCTTATATTGCGATGTGATAATACGTTTAAAAGAAATTGATTAAACAACTAACTTCTACAGTCTTATAGGCGAATAATTTATATATCGTTGGAAATATCTTGTTTGAAGATTTAATGTTAATAAAATAAATAAATAACTGTTTCTTCCTGTTTCATTTCGTTATTTTTTTTAATGATTTCATTTGTCAAAGAAAATGAATCATTGTACCAGTAATGTTTCGTTTTTGTAATTAAAAAGGACCCGTTTGTCTTTATAAATGTTATGACTACCAACGGAACTGTTTCTTAATTATACGCTTATCGTTTCACATGTGTATAGACATGTGATCGCTTTAGAATTAGAACAATTACCAAATAATTTATGACGTATCAAGCATTTATTTGAAATTTGCAAAATTACGATTATAGATTACCATTAATGTCCCTAGATTTTGAAGTTTCTAGGTACGTTAATTTTATTACAGTGGTTATACTACTGTAATTTGTTCTATTAACCTCTATGATAGTTTAAATTGTTATTTATTTTTCGTAAATTTGATCGTATAATATAAAATATATTTTTTTATTTTTATCTCCTAGTATTTACAATATTTCAGTAAGTTTTATATTTTACTTTATATATTACTTTAGATACATGCATGCATGTTTTAATTCACATAATATATTCGTACACAATAATTCCTGTTACTAGCGACATCTGAGACATATGCAAATTACAGATTTTGCAATACCGAATTGTGCAGAATGATAAATAAATCTTTATACATACTCGTTTTATTGTATGTACGCATATGTAATTATTTTCATTATTTAAAAAATGTAATAAAACACTTTTGTCATTAAATGCCTGGTTGAAAATAATGCATCTGTAAAAATAATTGATTCCACTACTCCATTTATTATTGAATGTAATATTTAGCAAAAAAGATTACAGCTAGATGGAAATATGATTTTCTATCTATATCTTCTAGATATAGAACAACGGTTTGATTTGACCATCTTTTAATACTTCAGTTGCTTAGGAAAGTATACACGTATATACATACATGTATGCAATTATATTACATTTATATATAATCTGTTTTAAGGAAAGATCTTTTTTAAGAAACATACACCGTTGAGCAAGGATTTATCATAAACGCTATATTTATTTGCCTATGTACATAACTTTTATTATTGTTCCTAATGAATATTTATTAGGATTTAGTAGGACTTAATGGACTGGATTGAACTTATATACATGATGTTTTAGCGTCAATGAAACGCTCTTACCACTGTACCCTGACTCAAATGATAGAAGAAATCATGCACTGAAAGCGAACACAGGGTGTATCCAATGCATGAAAAGAACTGCATTATAAAATATAAAGGAAAAAAGTCTCTTATACAAACGTTCGACACATACACTTGGTGATTTTGGACTTAACTTTTCTTTCGCAGGATAATTGCAGCATAATTGTATAGATATGAAACAACTCTTGATACTTTCCCTGAATCAAACCATCTGCGAGGATTAGAGGGGGGGGGGGCGTTTGATCGTTCGAGTTCTTATAATGGTATATAGCTTTACAAGAATATTGTTTTTTGAAGGAGGAAAAAACACGATAATACGAAATAGAAAACAAACAATGTTAGCGTTTACGCACTGATAAATTCTAAGTCTATTTAAAATTTACATACAGCATATAGACAAAAGCTTTCGTGTTTCGAATCGTCTCAATATAATTTTGTTTATATATAAAATAAAAGAAATGATCCCTTTTGCACGAGATCCGAACGAGACTGAATGAAATGACAAAACAAAATGGATTTCTAAAAAAAAAGTAATTGAATAAACAATACTTAGAACTTATCATTAGGCAGGTAGATTTTGCATCATTAATATTTGCTCTTTGTTTTCTTAATGTTGCCGGCAAATATATGTACTTACGTATATTTCTGTTTCAAGAGGGATCACGCATATCAATTTTTTGCACGTACAGAACGTAGTACACTGATTTTTAATATTTCAAATGGTTGCATATACGCATAAAAGTGTACGAACAAAGACTCACGGATTTAATATAAAGAAAAAATAAATAAATAGCTAAAAAAAATGATATAAGAATGATACTTCTTGTTAACAATGTATAAAATGTTTTTAATAGTATATATTGAATTTCAGAACGGACAAACTAAATTGAGATAATAAATAACTACTCGTAAGTCTTTGCTAACCATCAAATTTACGCAACGATCATTCCGTTAGACCTGTTTTTGATATTTCCTAATCAAAATGGTTGTATGCATGTATCAGCTTGTATATTCTAGGCCGTCCTCCTTCGTCATATCGACGACACAAAATGTCAAAGAAGGAAAGAAAAAGGAAAAAGGAAAAAGGAAAAAGGAAAAAGGAAAAAGGAAAAAGGAAAAAGGAAAAAGAAGAGAAACGTGAAAGGAAGGAAAGAACGAACGATTTGGAATCGGAACTATCCCTTGATGCGACAGCCAATGGTTAACCCTTTATTTGGTATTCATTTGTAACATGGCTTTTATGCGCAACTTGCGCACGCAAGTATTATCATATACGTAAATATGTACGTGTATGGAAGAAATACGGTGTGGTTATAAGTTGGTGATATTTTCATTCGGTGAATCGGAAAGATCAACTTTTTGTTATCAAGTTTATATACTCGCATAGATATATTTTCCTAGAACGAGAAATTCCGGTTTAACTTTCTTTTCACCTAAACCGTAACGTTTAAAACACAAGTTACAAGTCTATAAAGAGAACTCTTAAGAATTATTTAAAAATTCGGTCTTCATACAGGAATATCCGTTGTAATTCGCAAGCGATGGTATATCGCGTATTTCAGCGAGAATTTTGCGATAAAGTTGAAACAACACATATTTTATCACTAGTTTCCGAACTTTCTGACGATTCGCTCTTAACAACAATCGATTACAGGAGGATAGTTCAACTTTCTCCATCTTATCGTTACCATTTTGTACGTTACGAACGACCATGCCGTTGATGGCGTGTCGAACTATCACGAACAAAAGAAATTTTGTACCATATTGTTAATAACCGATTGTTAATCGTATTACAGCTAATAGAAGATTACATAGGTAAGATGCGTTGTTCTTTCTTTCAATGATTCTCGTCTGTTTGAAGCATGTTTATCGTAACCCGTAAACAATTTTAAGATCGCACTATATTTCTTCCAAGGAGAATTACGTATTTCATCGCATATGAGAAGGGGGGAAACGTATGGCAATTTTATCAACATTCGCGTTAACATTGTATACTAAAGCAACAAGTGAGTTAGAAATGCTCGGTTGTATCAACGGACATGGGTTTATTAAACTGCATAACCCGAGAAAATATAATAAAACGCGGACTTCGTACTTTCACTTAATCCTTATGTGGAAGACGTTTCTTAAATATGGTTTTTCTAGTCGACCGTTATCTTCCCTGTCTCTATACAAGATATTCTGTATCGCATAAACAGTGTACAATCTCGAACGAATTATCGAATTACTAAATTTTGATTTCTTATTACTCGCTCCTCGTTATTCGTCTTCTTTTTCAGTATATTTGCTCCATGCATAATAGAAATGGTAAGTCTAGTTTTCTTCGTTTTTCTTTTCGATGCTTTTCGTGCAAAGTAACCGAGCGTTTATATCTAACTTCAACGTATTTAATAGAAAATAAAAAATTAAGATATAAAAGCTAAGAAAACACAAAGTAGGAAAGAAAAGCCATGTTAAATAGAGGGATGAAACGCCCTCTGCGCACAGAATTTCCGTCCAAATAGAGGATTAACAAAGAAAGCTGGGTCCAGCGCACGCGGAATATATCTTTTTCTCTCGGAAGAGTCAGTCTTGAGGATTGTTAGGTAGCTCTGGTACGATCTGATCCTGACAAGAAGATCTGCCGGACGTGGGGCAGACTCGTAACGGTTTCGCGAGCCACGGGTGTCTCGGCACGTCCTCCGCGTACGGCCTCTCGGACGGTTCCTTTCTCAGCAACGAGCGGATTAGACACCGAGCACGCGGGCTTAGACCCTCTGGTACCGCGAACTGGCCACGCGAGATTTTCGCAAACAGGGACGCATGCTCGGCGTCGTTGAACGGATAACGACCGACCAGCATCGTGTACAGGAGTACGCCAAGCGACCAGATGTCGGCTGCCTTCCCGGAATAAGCTCGTCCTGAGCGTAGTACTTCCGGCGCTACGTATGCCGGACAACCCCGTCGATCGGTCAGCTTGTCGTCATCACCTTCGACGATTACCGCATCTTCCAGGCTTTCCAGACGAAGTCGTGTTCTAAAATGCAGAGAATCCAGATGTTAGTACGTGTACGATCCGAGTTTATATAAATTTGAAACGATATCATTGACGCATTAACTAACCACTTCATATATATATATATATATATATAGACCGATAGATGTAGCGAGAGTAAGAGAGGATAAACTTTTTCCTCGACCGGATCAAGAACGTTCGCTCGAATAGAATCGCTATCCGTTTTCCGACAATTACAACGCGGTCCTCCGATTTAATCGAATTTAAGCCTAATAAACTACCGTACTTGGGATTAGGTGGGTGATTGTTTATACATATCCTGTTCGATATCTGCCATCGACTTTACCGTTTAGCGTTTACGTTTATTTACTTACTTATCGCTAGTCATTTTGATACGTCAACGAATACGTACGAGATGAAAGTAACTCACGCTACATCGCTTTCGACTGTCAGATAATACGCAGCGACCGGCTGTCGCGCCGGAAATGTTAGATAATACGTGAGCGTGAAAATTTGAAGAACGAATAATTAGTTACTCTGTGTAGATAGAATGTTTAAAGATTAAAATAATTAACGTATTTCGCTCGACGTTCTATATACATAACGAAGCAATATCAAATTACAAAGAGATAATTTCCAATCGCAAAGGGAATTTATCTTAATGAAACGTGCGCACGAAATGTTGTTTTTTCTCTTTTTTTTTTTTTTTTTTATTGTTATGCATCGATTAAAGTTTTATCGCATAAATTAGAATTTAATCGATCAGGTTACAATTTTGTAAAAAGTACGCATCGAATTAAAAAAGATTTGCACGCATAATATTTGAACGAAAGTGTGAGAAGCAATCGGTGGTAAGCAAAACCTTAGCGAGTACTGAAAGAAAGATAAGAGGCGAAAAGAGATGAAAATGATCGCAGCCGGTCATATTTAACGGTTAAGTCCCCGATGCTTCTACGTTCTTATTTCGGTTTCATCAAAAACATCGTGCTTTATTCTCTTTATAGGTACATCCTCTGTGGATGCGTCATCCTCGCGAAGAATAAACCGAGATCGTTGTCCAACTCTCGGCGTCGTATCGTCGCTCGCCATCGTCCGAATAATTTATACCGAGTCGATGATCGCGCGGAACAGCGAAGAAAAAGGCGGCAAGAAGACGTGGAAGCAACCGCGAGAGCGTGTGCAACATTTTACGTACGGAGGTATTTTCAGTTTAGCAACGGAGGAGGACGTCGCGATTGAGCCATCGTCGCGTAATCCACCGCACGATACGGCGAGACGTCGTGGAACGAGGCAGAACGAAAGCGCTTGGTGAAAGAAAGGAGAGTGTGCGCCCGGAGACCGTATAGCCACAGTTGATCAACCTGTAACGCGGAAGTCGCGGAACGCGTCTACGTAATATTCCTGGCTCTTGAGTAACTTTAAGCTTTTCACGATGCTCCTTCTCACACGTTGATTACGATATCCGTTGATCGATATGCAACGAGCATGACAAGTAAATATCGTTCAACCAAGCTTCCTTTTTGTCCAGTATTCGTCTTTCGTACTCTATCGACAGATCGTCGACAGCAGCGTCGATTATGTAAAAATCGTTTCTTGTACTGCTTTCGCCGATGAAATATGGAAAAGACCAGAAGGTTACTGCCTCGAATCGATGAATTTAAACGTATCTATTTATAAAACTCTTCTTTTTAAAAAAGCGTTCGAGTCACTGGTCGACCGTAAATTTTCCCAATATAGAGGATTAAACTGGTCTGATGCTTCGCTTAAAGAAAGGGGAGGAAGCTGGATATCTCGCGATGATTCATTTTCAGCTGCGGCTATTACCAATCTTCGTACTTAAAGCTGTGCCATGATTTTCTCAAGATTTATTTTTTCCCTCCACTGTATACGTTAACCGAGAAGAAAGTTAATCGACGAGAGTTTTGCATTAATAACATTTTGCGCCTTCTTGTCTTCGTACATAGTCGTATTTCTATTTAAAAAAAAAAGTTCTATTTAAAAAAAAATATATATATATATATATACACTATATATAAATGGACATTCGCCATATGATCGAATATTAATTAAAAGGATTATGGATTTTCGTGGTTAAAAAGAACGGTTGTATAATGAAACTTCGTAATAAGATTTTTGCAATCTCGCGAGTATTCGGAACAAGTGCCTATTTTATTCAGGGATTTAAAATTCACGAACCAGTTGTTTCGTCAGATCCTTCCTTTCTCAACAAATCTCATCCTTTCCAAATTATTTAGAAGAAGAATCCTTTTAAATTTCAAATAAAATCGACATACAACTGCCAACTAGATAATATCGTGTAAATGATATGTTGATTAAGAAGCGCTTCGAACGAAATGTCGTTGTAATACCAAGCTGCGAAGCGGAGGGAATTTGGAGTCAAATTATTGCCAACAGTAACGTTCTTAGAATACATTTAACACAGATTGGCCAGCGTGCGTGTACGTAATATTCTCGAGTCTTGAGCAACTTTAAGCTCTTGATGCTCGTTCTCATATTGGCCGAGATATTTGGTCGATATGTAATGTCGTAATCGTTTGGGAAGTGCACACACGCGGAGAGCAGAAACCGTAATCGATGCCATACAACGTTTCAAAAGATAATT
The DNA here is from genome assembly GCA_014825925.1 of Bombus breviceps. NCBI lineage: Eukaryota > Metazoa > Arthropoda > Insecta > Hymenoptera > Apidae > Bombus > Bombus breviceps. The sequence goes on along the minus strand of JACXIW010001316.1, from coordinate 448,388 downwards.
AATACCACGTGTTGTCTCTTAGAATAGCAAATCATTTTGATAGATTATTTCGAATAAAATTTATTTCGACAATCTAGTTTACAATTTACGTCCTTTTGTTAGATCATTTCCACCTTAAAAGATACGCAGTTTACAAAATTATAATCGCTCAAACTTGGTAGAGTACAAAGCTGATTTTTTGATTCACCGATACAAAGTATCGCGGTAATTCTTTTCGTTTATACGAAATTGTGAATGCAATTACACCGTCTTCTATAAAAAAGATAATTATCTCGTACCATCTGTAACGATCCCGTTTTTTTCCCCCATTTCTGTTAACATATTCAAATTTTGATATAACCTCTACGAGACGACTATCGAACGTATCCTAATCTTAAAATTCAAAGTTTACGTTCCACAAGTTCTCCCAGTACCGTATCAACCATTCGAACACCTACATTTCAGAGCCGACGTTTTATTTTATCGCGCTAGAGGGATTAGTCGATTCGATGGACGGCTATACCCATTAAGCTATTTGTAGCATCTTTGAAATAAAATTTTGAAATCCAATTCGATAGTTACGTATGGCTTAGCGTAGGGTCGGCACACTTTCGTCGAATCATCTCTCGTCTCGATTTGCCTCAGAGGGAGAAGAGAGAAGAAAGGAAAGAAGGAAGAGAGAGAGAGAGAGAGAGAGAGAGAGAGAGAGAGAGTCTGGCACGATCTTGAAAATCCGAGCGAGTGTCAACGGCCTCGCGTGTCGTTTCCTGCAAGGAACTCCGTGTCGCCCGTTTCGATCGCCGCGCGTGTTCTCCGCTTTGGACGCGGCGAGGATAAGCCGGCGCGCCGCGTAGCTTTCTTCGCAAACTTTCACTCGTAAGTAAGCAAACGACGACGATGACTCCTACGACAGGCTGCTGGGTTCAAGAACCCCGTGTCGCGCGCACCGTAAATTCTGCCGTAGTGATTTCCTCCGGAGACTCGTTTGCTCTACGATAGCGTGCTCGAGATACACGCGTTTCGTCCTTACTGGTCTATACAGGCTGTGACAAAAAAATTACTCGAAACTTCGCGTATAATCTTATACGTCAAAACGAGGAACAAGGATTGTCTTATCTCACGTGCTCTTTACACCCTTTTACACGATCTTCTAACGGACAAATTCCTTGAAACGAAAAAGCTGTACACCGAGCTGTATGCGAGGGATTCGTGAATTGTACGGTCTATAGCCTTTACAAACGAACAGAGTAACAATATTAACTATTCGTCGGTGAAATTAGAGATGGCAAAGATCGCTGTAGTTTGTAACGACCGATACAAAATGCTTTTTTGTTAGGAATTTTTGAATTAAATTTAGAAGAAAGTTGAGTAAATGTTAAGACGAATCGGTCGCTTTGTTCAGAGTAATTTTCTAGCACGTGCGAGAGGTAGCTATCGAGTTATAAAACTCGAATAATTATTTTCTCAGTAGCGTAGTTTTCATATATTCATAGTTTATTGTTTTCGTTAGATACGCTATACCGATGTTGCGATATAAATTTCACACCGATTTGACAGAGACGATGAAAGAACAAAGGTATCGATAAAATATCTTACGGTCGGTTTTCGCGATACGAGTCACGAATATGTTAAAAAATTTTCCGAATGTAACGATCTTGTATATCCCAACTTGATAATTCGATGATAGTTTTCACAGCACGTTTCTTTTCAATCTAGCAATAAAACCGAATTTAAGAAGAAATATATCTATGCTGTATCGGATCGATTGAAATCGGATTTCATTAATACGTCCATCGATACGACAAGCTCGAGAGACTTCCGTCCGAAGGAAACCGAAGGAAGGAGGAAGGTTCCTCCTCCCTCTTCTAACGTTGACTGACGTATGCATCTCTTTGGTATTATCGGTTAGTTCGTCGAGACGCCTGAACTCCGTATAAAGGCATATCCGGGAAATGGGCCGATTCGATCGATCGATCGGTTCTTGCTAGTGGGAGAGACGGAAGAAGGAACGACACGAGCGTTAACGACTCTCGTGGAAATGAATTTCTGGTTGGCCTTCGTCGACCGATCGATCGGTCCATTCGTCTGAAAGGCAACGGGAGAAAAAGCTCGATCGAGAGAAAGAGAGCGCGAAGAACTTTGCACGTCGATGACTTTCGTACACCAGAATTAGACACGAGGGCGTCGTACGTCGGCTAGCACCGATATACGTATCGCGTCGTGGCTTGTTCGACCGACAAAGATCTCAACTTGTAAGGATTATCGACACGTATCCGCTTGGCTCGAACGATCCAAGTTGCCGGCGTTGTGTCGCACGCGTACAATGGCGATAGCCATGAATGCGATGGAACGTTCGAAAGCCAACGTGTAAGTACGACGTTCGTTGTTGGCTTTCCTTCGAAGATCAGACGAGTACAGGAAACGACGAATATCTCTCTATAAACTCATTTGTAGAGCCGTTTCATCGTTAGAAATTTGATGACATCAAACGTACTCGTTTTCTCTTTATCGTTGTTACAGCGCGTTGGTAACGAATTTGCTTAAACTTTTGGCCGCTTTTGCTTAAACGACGCTTATTTTCAGCAGTCCCTAAGACAGCAGACTAAGAAACGATACGCACGAATCGCGTAACAACTTGGTAACAACTTTATCGGATAGAGAAAATATGCAACGAATTTTCGATACTGCGAGGAAAGAGGCGATGCAAATGCGAGACGAAAGGAAACGCAAGGATATTTGCATAAGCGTGATTGCGGCAAGATACAAGGATAGTTGTTACGTATCGGTATTGCGCACTGCAACCATCGTGATTATATTTGTAACAAAACGACTGACACGAAACCGATGCATATCTATCGGAAATGCATTTTTAACGACACTCCTTTGTAAATCCATTCCATTACCGGAAGCGTTCACCTCGAAAGCGCTTTAAACTCGAGGGGATAACACACTTTTCCAATTTCTTGCTATAGTAGTATATCGTATATATAGTAGTTTCGTTTCTGCATATACAATACACGCTTGTCGATCGTGAGAACTGTTATACCTAATTTCGCATCTTTTACTATTTTACAGAGAGTTAAACAAGATATCGATTAACCCAATAAGAAACAGGTTCGTAATTTCAGGAAATAAGAAGACTTAGAATTACTACTACTGTGTACGTGTTGTATACATATATACATGTATATACAGATTTTATCATTTCTTGGTTGCAATTATATTTATTTCTAAAGAATTTCCCCATTGAAATTTGGACTTATATAACCGACTATGTACAGAAATGTCCACTTGTCGTTCCTTGATCCAGGTTCGGATCCTCCACCGTTATCTTTTTCGATTTTGCTCGGTTTTCGAGCTCGTCGGAGACAAGGGCGAGAAACGAATCGCATAGGTGTTTCACGATGCGCGTGCCTCAGCTTTGCGACTTGAAAATCATCCAAGTATAGTCGCGTTCCGTATGATCTTCATCGCCTCGACAATTTCGTTAGAATAATTTCACCATTATAAGCAGAGAAATGAAAAATTTTCATCCGCTCGTCGCGTTGCATCAAGTTACACGAATATCATTATCGTCCGAATCTGAAATCTCGATGTTTCGAAGCATTTTTCCTCGACTTTCCTAAATTACACACCGTTAACAAACCAAACACAAAAAGGAAAAATTCACACGTCGTGCGATGATTTCAAGTATCGGAAAATTTATCGCGTCCGGGGTTAACGTATCTACACGGTGCAAATGCAATTACGCGCGCAGGAAGACGCACCGTACACACTGTTATAGGTCTGGATGTCGCGTCGCGTCGCGTCGCGTCGCGTCGCGTCGCCGAGTTTCTGGGAGGTGGAACGAACCACGCGTTTCCTAATTATACCAGCGTTTCAAAATCTCCCCAGTCGATAAACCAATATGCTTTTCTGGCTTACGACATTCCCTCTCTGCCCTCCCCTCTATTCCCCACTATGATCGCATCAGCCCTTCCTCTTTACTCGCGACATGCAACCCGCTGCCTCGCCGGCCGCTCTTTCCTTCTCGCTTCTCTCCTTATTTTACGCGAGGGAGCAGCTCACCGAGCGACAGGAATGCGAGCGCAACGCGCGATTGGCCAACGCTGAACCAACAACGCGCGCAACACGCGGCACCGTGGCTTTCTCCTTCTCTTGGCCTTTATCGCTCCATACGCTATGCGCTACATACGGGAAACACGTGCATACGAAATACGGGTCAGGATATAGCGAAGTTGTAAAATCGGTCGATAGTCGGCCGGTAAAGTAATCGTCGTGTCTCGCGCGTCGGAACAAAGGAATTGACAGAAACGAAAGCGCACACGGAACTTGAAATTTCGGTCAAGGCCATATAAAGAAACGCTTAAGTTTAAGAATCAATGTATTTTATATACGTTTCAAATACGTTATAAACATTTATATATATATACAATGTCTCGATCATTTGTTTGGTTGGAAACTCACGTGTAGGTGCGTGGTATCGCGCGAACGGTCACGTTCAGCCGCGGGAACACGCCTTGCGAATAGCTTGGCGTGGCGTGGCGTGGCGTGGCGTGGCGTGGCGTGGCATGGCGTGGTCTGGTGTGGCGCGATCCATTCGTTCCACAAATTCATTCCATGTATTCTGCATATATTGTGCAATTCCATATATACAATACGGTGCAGCACGTTATCGAGATGGCATCCTTCCGCGGGAAGGGTTACGATACGTGAAACGGAGAAGGCTACGGTGCAAGTCAGGCTTCGCTAACCAAAGGTTCGGTGTCGTGTGACACGACGCAACGGCGACGCGTCGCATCGTGGAAGGTTAGCAGCAATTGTATAACAGGACGGGCGGATAAAACTGGCTACTTGCACGTTCGAATCGAGTCAAAATAACCTACGTTACCAGCTTTATAACAGTCGGTTGGTCGATCGGCCGAGGTTGAACGAAGATTATTACGTTAGACGAAAGAACGATGTTGCAGAGTGTTTCCAAGCTACGCGATACAGAGTCTGTTGCGAAACGTTGCGCGTTACGAATAAAATTATTTTTATGCAAATTGTACAAAGTATTTATTAGAATCTGACGCAGTCTAGTTCACGACACGATCGAAACCTCCGCTAGGAATGCAGCGGCGGCGGCGGCGGCGGCGGCGGCGGCGACGGCGACAACTTGTCAAATTTCCAATCGCAATAAATAATCGGGTTGAAATAAAAACAAGAAAATAGGACGGAATTCATTAAGCGTCCAACAAGGGTTGCGTATTGTATCGGCTAGTGAAGGGGAAATTAATTTATGTAGGCGTGGAAGTATTCCTTTTCCAAGATATACACCTCCTGTGTAACCGATGGTGCAGAGGAATTACGGGCGAATATGGAAATGAAACGAATACGAACTGGTTTTCCGTGGCTCTGCAACGCGCCTTCTCTCACTCGCACTAAGAATGCCACGAACGATACGTAGGCGTGTATCGTGTATCATTAACAATCGTATCAAATTAACAGCTAGTTTGTCCAGACTGTAATATCGCAGCGTTTAAATCAATATCGTAGCACATTCGTAACGAGAATCACTAACGCGCACGTGTAATCCGTTTGTAGGAAATTTCGGATCAAGCGAAACGCTCAAGAGTGGACGGAACGGACAAATTAATTTCACTTCGCAATATGATTTCGCTAAAAGCATCGTAGTTACGCGATATCATAAAATCCTTTATAATCGCTGTATAACGATAATTATTAGAATAATATCACCGATGATATATATCGAATGTTCATTATTCAGATAGTTGTCGTCAAGCTTTTACTTCTTCTTATCCCACGTGTATAGGACGTGTATAGACACGCGTTAAAGAGCCACGTAACGAATACCTTTGGCGCGAAATCTCAGAAAATAATGAAAACGGTCCGACTTTCGATCCAAGAGCGTCCGATCGATCGATCGATCTTACTATCAAGATCCATATTATTCGACCTATCTTCAAATCGTTCTGTACACACACTGCCTCGAAAATACGTTTTATATGTTTTTACCTTGCTTCGTCAGCGAAAACGAATTTCCTGAGTTTTAAATCTCTGAGCACGACCCCGTACTCGTGGCACGTAGCTACGGCCCTGGCTGCTTGCCGGAAGAGTCGCCTCGCCTCTGGTTCCCGCAGTCTCCTGCGCGCCCTTACGTAGGCGTGCAGGTCACCGTGGTGGCCCTCCAGCAGGAGGTAGCGTCGACCTCCAGGTGCTTCCACCACGCCTGCAACGCCGCTCGCCGCTCCGGTACCTTCTAATCGAAGGTGCGCCTGTAGTAGTGCCTCGCAACCTTTGTCGCCCACGGTCAACGCCTGAAATTCAGGAAAATCGTTGCGTCACTCACACCTTCGTCGTCCCATACAGCTTGCCGATGGTGATTAGGAAATAATCTTCCAGGAAGGACAAACGATTCGTGCTTCACGCTTGTGCTCTTGCGCTTTTAGAATGGAATTAGTCGACGGAATACGTGCTCGAGATTACGTTATCGTTCGAATCTATTCAAACGCTTACTGTACTTATCCGCGTATAGTAAAGCGTGTTTAGGAAACGAGAGATCTCGAAAAGAATTTACAGAGAAGGAAGAATACCTTTTCGATCGACTCGAGTTAACGTGGCAAATACTTTTCAAATCGCTTAAAAGCAAGGAGAAAGGAGAAAGCAAGAGGAAGAATAAAAATCGAACGATTAATTTGAGTCTAGATCTCGTCCTTTGTATCGAACTGTCCTACCGGTTCGGTACATGCAAATTTTTCATCCACGTACCGAATAATTTTTGGCGCGTTCTCGATGACACGCACGATATCTGTCATCGCGCTAGATAATCGTACGTTAGCATCGGCCGGTTAATACGGATATCCGCAGCGAGCAGACAATACAAATATCCGGATCCCTCGAACCAACTACATCTGCTAACGCGCGCGTTTGCTCGCCTTTCCTTTCCCATTGTGTCGATCTTTTCCATCGTTAGACAATCCGTTTCCGCTGCTCTATCATTTTCAGCTTCTTAATTACGAAACCCTAAAGATACCAGCGATGACCGTCGAAACTCATTGATGGTTATCCGTTACATTTAACTTAGACTTAAATTTAACTTAACTTAAAACCATATACCCGCGTACGTATCTTTACGAACATCATCGAACTTTATTTTCAATATTTTCGACCATGACGCGTTTTAATTAATAACATAATTTCTGTAGATCACGTTCCGTCCAATAATTTCGTTCCAATTACGTTGCCAATTCATAATCGGTAACTTTCGTCTCGTACAGAGGAACTTATTTTTGCAGGCATGAAAAGAGACATAGAAAATAATTAAGGATTAGCTTTTCAAACGACTCGGGATCATCGGAAGGAAGGCAAGCAATTTTTCAAAGAACTTGACAGCGATATTATCGCTTAATCGCACGTTCGTACGCGAATGCCCGACTCGAGTCGATCATGGTCAACGTTCAAGGTACTGTGCGCAATCGCATCCGGTTACCCGGGATACCAAAGCAGCGGTGGGTTTTTCTTCCCAATGGTTAATCGGACTAATTGAGATCGAACTTGCCGGTTCATCGATCAACGTAGAAACAACGTCGAGACCAGTTCGTAGGCTTATCCTCGTACATAAGCTAGCGGGCTAGTAATTATATCTTTGCAAAGATTCGATCGTACAGAAGCAGCCGCGAAATACGTACAAGACATTCCAGAAATTCCGTTTGATCGAACGAGACGTAACAATCGCGCTAAATCCATTGAAACAACCTTCGATACGCTTTGAACAACACCAATATCTTTTATATCTTTCGCCCTTGTCATCCGCTTTTTGACCATGTTTAATCGTTTCGCAGACTTTTCTTTCCACCTAGTCGATAAAAAAAATTACCCCCTTTTTTTTTTAAATAATCCTAGCTTCGATCGAATTTAAGCTTGGAAGGATATCTGGAAAAGCGATTTCAAGATACTTGGTAGAACGACGGAGAGACTCGCATTCGAACGTCTTAACTTTTAAGTCGATTAGATGGCAGGTTTACGCACGCACGTTGGTTTTAAATCGCGCGAATCTGACTGAGCCTCATCGATCCGCCCCCCATCTTCTAATCGCTCGCGACGATGCGCGTGTCGCGTGCAAGACATAGAAATGTAAGAAACGCCACCTTCTTCTCTCATAGCGAATCCGAGTTCATCCTGATCTCTTTTAATTAAGCCATCGAATCCTTCCTTCGTCGTTCATCGTCAAATAATCGTGCAAAAATTGTGGCGTATAATTTGCTTACACCACCGAGCGTCCTACGCTTTACATACACGTTAAGACGAACTTAATCTCACACGTGCCAAGTTTATAGCGGATGAGATGCAATTTGAACACGCATCGGGACAAAATCGGAATAAAATACCGGCATCGGTAGTTTTCCAACGACTTAAATATTATTTTATCATCTCGCTTCCGTTTAACAAGATTAATAAAATATATTATATGCACGTAATATACAAAATCATAGGAACTTGCTTACAGAATATTAAGTTGTTTACGTCAATATTAAGCAAGAAACGGAACTGACTTTACGTAATTAAACGCGCGAACACGCGTGTATCTCGCTTGGGCCGGACGAAGAACGGGTACGACACAGTGATACGTTAAACGGGCCTTTACAAAGCGGCTCGATAAAGGGGCACACGAAATCTTGGCTACTTTGGAAACTTTGTTCGTTCGGCCGTTCATCTCGCGTGTCGAAACCTGACACGGTTTCGAAACTTGGGTCCCATTAGTTTAATAAGGGCACCACTGCGTTCTTTACGAAATCGTCCGCCGCTATACCGATCGATCGTTACTTTTACGATATTCCAAGTTCGTATAGCACGCAAGTTTCGCACCCGATCAAAATGACATTTCCCCGATAAATTATCGATCGAACGTTTTACTTTGCGCGAACTAATCGATTATTATCGAATTTATTTTACGCCGATCGATTTTTTCAGAGGCAAATTATCGCGGTAATTAACCGCGTTAGCCCTCCTTCGTCGTCGTTCTAACGCGATAAACTTTTTTCGCAAGGTCTTTCGAATTTGCCTTTCGATCGCATCACGTGCCTTCTATCATCACACCGGGATCGAATCGGCATGGGACCGGCATCTATGGTTTTCGTTGTGTATGGGTCAATGATCGAATGGGTCTCGGGTAGAAGCAAAATTACTTCGCGTTTTACACCTTTAATCGTTAAAGCAAACAACGAAAACCTCGAAAAATAAACCGAGAGATCCTTTGTTTTCAAACGCGCTTCCAACGAAGCAATTGCCACATGATTTCCAACGAACTCTTCTCGCCAGAGCCGACTTTTCTTTACAAAATTCGCCGCACGAGTGCCACCGATTGCGACACGTCGACTGCTTAATCACCGTGTAAATATACCATTCTAACGTATACGTGATGAATTTTCAAGCGCGGTGTTAAAAAACTGAATTTTAAGTTGGGTTTTCGGCAATGTAAATCTCGAAATAATTCACACGCGATAAACGCGTCGAATAAATTACCGGTATTCGATTTATCTATGGAAAAGTGTATCGCGAAGATGAACCACAGCTCGATCGTAGGTGGTTAGACCAAAAGATTCGATGGTTCAGATACGGCCGATACAGTAAACAGAAAACGATGAATTTACATTTGGTCCAGTAATTAAGTAAGACGATCAGCGATTAAATAAGACGAAGTAGCCGAGTAACTTGCGCGAAGTTAGTAAAGCGGTCGCAGTCGAGTCGATCCAAATTTTTGGATTTTCCGATCGAGCAGACCGCGGCTAGTCGCAGTTGAGATTTATACTTTTCAAAATCAGGATGTTCGATGATAGAAGAGGAAAAGGATTTTTCAAAGGGCCGAAGAAGATGAATAAAATCGGTAAATTCTGCGTTTCCGTCAAACGTTAACAACCAACCGTGCGCGCGTAACATCGCGGTAGAAGACTTTCTCGTCGTCGTAGCGTTAATCGTGTATTCGTCGTTTAAAAAAATCTGTTTTTAGCAATGCCCGCGTAATTCAATCGATAAAAACGTTACACGTCGTATTTTTGGCCATATTCGCGCCACTGTGCATCCACGGGAAATTCCGCCTGTCTAACGAGCTATCCGGACAACTCCGCTAAAGGAACACGCGTCCAGATCGATTTAGTTGGATAACAGCGAGTGGCGAGGGGGGAGGGGGGGGGTGTCAAGGTTCTTCCGTTCTCCTAGTCGACCAGAAAATCTGAAAATTTGAATCTACTCTGTCTGTCTACTGTGTCCGAACTAGTCTTAAAGTTTGGAACTGGATTCAATCTTATCTAGTATCGGATCGAAACTTATCTACGAACCAAGTTGTTTAATCGAGCGTGTCTTTGTTCTGAAAGCTATCGTTGTTAAGACGTCGTTTATAGGCTACGGAATTTTCCGCGTATCACGAGATTTCGTAATTATGTATCAGCTAATTACGAAAAAAAAAAAAAAAAAAAAGTAAAAGTTTTTTCGGTTATAACAAATACATCTGTTACAACTACCGAACAGTACCGATCAAAATCGTTCTAAAGGTATCGATGAAGAAAGTACGCGCTCGGTGTTGTACGACGATTATAACTGTAATAAGAAAAGCTCGCAAAACTAAAAATATTTTCCACGCGAATGCGATATCATTATGAGAAACTTTACACTTTCTGAAACGGTGGAGAAACCGAACGGTATTAAAAATCCGTTATCTCGATATTTCATTGCATTATTAACGATATCGGACTACGACGTGCGTTTCGAATATACCACATATACATAATTACGTTTAATGCGATACGGCGATAACGAACAAGCGTGTACGAGTATGTATTTCGATCTCGATAAAAGTCTGCTTCGATTTTATCGCAAGCTCTCGTACGTTTCTGACCGAATTGCACGAATAAAGAGCTTGGAACTCGTAATTTTCACGAGTTTAACGATAATTCTATAGTTGTCTATTTCTCGCGACTAACGACGTAGAATGTCGTCGGTATTACGCGCAGATAGAAGAAATAGAAGAAAAGCGAATATCTGCCAGAACGTGAAAGCTGATCGTCGATCTTCGTAAAATAATCGAACAGTCGAAATAATCCTAAACTTGGTTAGCTCTATGCCGATGTAGACTCGTGAACGTGTTCGGTAGAAGGTGGTCGCGATTGCGCAAGCATATCACGCAAGGCCCGATGTAATCGTCGATTAAATTAAACGGCCCCGGCTTTAGAAGCGATTATGAATAACGGGCAGTGCTCGGCGATACGAGCAAGTAACGACGAGGTGAGGCAAGGTGCAGCCTTGTATTTGTTCGCCAGGCACACAGTGATGTAAGCGGCGCATTGTATAACACGATGATTGTAAAATGTTAATGGAAACGTGGTGGCAGCTGCTCGAATTCTGCCTTCTCTCTCTCTCTCTCTCTCTCTCTCTTTCTCTCTCTTTCTCTATCTATCTATCTATCTCTCACTCTTATCGTATCAGAGGGTTTCACGTGGCGCCTTTTCGTCTGTCGAACGTCGCAATTATTATCAGCAAGAAGGAGATAAGGTCGGCAGAGAGACACGGAGAGAGACGGGCATTCGTAAATTACGAATTATTTATGGCCACAGTTCGCTCGCAGCTGGCGGACGAAAGGGAAATTTTAAGCCTTTCCACGTGCGGACGGAGGAAAGCGACAGACATAGCGGTGGCTACACCTTACAATACCAGGGAACAAGCGCGAACGTTTTGTCGTTGTTTCAAACTATTCCCTATTACGTTGTAACGAGTAATAACTTTGCGTCGAATACACCACCAACTGCCGATGGAATTCGTTCAGTGGCTACCGAAGGCATTTATCTGCGTATTTCAGTGTAACTGTAGCGTTTCGTATCGGGGCGACTTACCCTTTTAATGCGTGATATAACGCGTACGTATATATTATTTAGGTCGGTTCTGTACACACATTTTTACACCGTAACGCGTTTGCCCGTTCATGTAAATCATGTAAATCTTGTAAATCGCGTAAATCGCGTAATATTACGACTAGCAAAAAAATTAGGTAAAAACCCAAAAATAATCTGGCGATCATTTAGCCAGCTGATATCGATACCACGATACAGGCGACGCAACTAGAAAATTCTAGTTTCTTTGGTCACGTGGATTCGATAACCGTGACTTGTAATGTATAGTGCGTACACACATATATTATGCGTACCTTCTTGCAACTGACTGGACAATGCGAATCGAGATCGCAAATATCGATACGTTATCGCGCTGTTAAAGCACCGACGACGGATTTAACGATAATACGATCATACCGTATTAAACCGTATAACGACGCAATTTACTATCCAGCATTAAGCGTAGATAGATCGGAGTATAGAATTTGGTGGCACGAAGGATAACGTAAATAAAAATAACGCGGAGATGAAATCGCAAGAAATTTCAAACGAATTAACGCGAACCACAAGAACGAGACGCAAGAATAAACTTTCTATTACGATAAATAATTCGACTGAAATTATTGGATGACGCGTGTACCGTTCTTGTTCGCAAGTGCAACGCTACCCGGAAGATCGGCGGTAGGCGACTAAACGCACGAAAACCTCAAATAAATTACTCGAAATTACAGTAGCTAGTTATTACGTCACAACCTCGCAAGTTTTATTCATACGTATAGCGGAAGCAACGACTCATCTCGATGCAACGCGTTGTAGAAAACAGCGGTCCTCGATTCAGATCTCGCGTTTCTCGTACATACTCCGAAATTTGTGCAAATGAAAATTCAAATAATTTTCGCTATCGACGTTTTTATATCTCTTCGTGCTTCGTGTAACTTTCGTGTAACGAAAAGTTACGCCGATTAGAAATCGCTGGCCGAACCTAGCAAATGTCGATCGTATTCTATACGCGTATTTTCTTTTGGTAACCTTGTAACCCCGTTATCACCGATAAAAAGCGTTAAATCCGTCGTAAAATCACGAAAACTGAACACGCGCCGCTTCTTTTTAATCCTTCGACTGGAAATCCATCCAACGATCCGCAGGTACGACTGTAAAAGAGATGGAAAAGCAGCGAGGCATAATACGTTCTAATCCAACTTTGGAGAACCACTGTCAGTCAGATGCTTGCTTCGTATTTACATGGTACGTTCCTCCGGCACGAAGCGGAGAAACGACAAAAAATCCTTTCGCGGAATTTTCTGTACTTTGGTCTTTTTTCCGTTTAACGGACGAAACGGACCCACGATCGCCTCGAGCTTCGTCTATTCCGATCGCTCTACGTTGTACGATATGACATCGTTGATACAGCGACTACGGAATTTCATAAAGGCCCGTTGTGCGATTGCGAACGAGTTAAATAACCGTTTAAGACGCGAAGTCTCGAAGGATCAAGGATCAACCGAATCCAGGATGCGAGTACGCATGCCGAATCGCTAACGATGATTTATCGCTTTCGTAAGCCGCTTCCATAGACAGTTTGATCGTCTGTAGGAGAAACTTACGTAAAGAAGAAATAATCGTGTGTGCTTCGACGATCACCGGTACACGTTACACGGTATATTCTTTCAGGGACATCACGAACCGGGAAGTTGCGTTTACGGTTTGCCGAGAATGTTTCTACGAATTTTTACCTACCAATCTTGATCTCGGGGGGGAAAAAAAAAAAAAGAATTTATGAGTACAAAATTGAGAAGAAGACGCAAATTTTAATTCTCCGTAACGGGATATTCGTTCGCGCGTCAAAGGGAAAGATTCGAAATGGGTGGATCGATGAGAAAGTCGGACGCGCGTAACTTTTTTTCTTTTCCTTTTTCCTTTTTCCTTTTTCCTTTCCGTTAACCGTAAACGGTATAACGAAATGTAAATACGGGTTATTACCGGCTGTTGTCGGCTGTCGAAAATTCCAAATAAAAAGTCGACGTTGTGTACGGAATGTTTTGGACCGTGTTGCGCGATAATTTAGCAAATAAACAATAACAACGACGTCGACGAGTTTTTACCATCCTACAATTTCACGATAAACAGAACGATCAGGCGACAGCACTTTTGGATCATCCCTGTGGAATTCCAAGTGCTTCGCCAGCCTGGGATAACAATAATCGTCGTTCGAAGGCAAAACATTGCGACATATCGCAACGGCTGCGTCCTTAAAACAGCAACGTTCATTAGAAATGCAACAACTATGGGATTTAATTGCGAGAAATGCGGTGAAGGTCGACGCAAGAATATACCGAACAACTTCTCTCGGAGAGTGACACACGCGTTCCTACCAATGAATCTCTTATGGCACCGATGACAATAGAAATAACGGTTGCCCGTTTCGCGAGAAGAAACACCGGATATACCAGAGGATCCGCTACTTTTCCTTCTAACCGGTGTAACCGTACCTACAGCTACAGACACGCTCTAAAAAGTGCGATTTCTTTGCAACGAATATCGCCTCTCTCGATTGTCACCGGCTACTGTCTCTACCTTTCCGGTATCATCGTCTTTAGTCTATTTTTTCCAGCTAGGTCGTTCGCTATTATGGATTTATCATGTAGAGTAAAGTGCAAAAGAGCGTTAGGTCGTTTATGTCGGCGTTTTCTTTTTTTTTTTTTTTTTTTTTTTTTTTTATAGCTGCCGTTAGATATGCCTCTAAGAAACATATTTCACATATACGTATGTAAACTGTATCTATATATACGCTGTGGTATATGGTTTTACTATCGTGCTTCGTTCAATTCGTACGTTTTTCGAAAGTATCGAAACGCGAATCTACGTATTTATTATAAGATACACGTGGGACCCTGTTTCAACAAATCAGCGAAGCCGAGGCATTGAGAATCGGCTTAGCGAAGATAGAGAATATATCGTGTTCATGGTAAAAATAAATGCGTTAAAAGATTACTATTCCATGGCATTTTCAAAACAAACTCCTGCTCGATAGCATCCTCGATCCCGATGGATAACTTCTGTTTATTCCTAGAAGTAAACGTCCATTTGGTAGACGATCTAGTTTCGAGGTAACCGTTCCCGACGAAACGTTCCTTCTCAATCTTACTCCTGTTACGAGTATTAAAATATCTACTGGTTTCGCACGAAATATGATAATCGTTCTAAGAAACCACCGATTAATCGATCTCGTACTCGTCAACCACTCGATATCCACTCGATATCCACTCAGTGTCACCAAGTATGTATGTATGTATGTATGTATGTATGTATGTATGTATGTATGTATGTATGTATGTATGTATGCATGTATGTATGTATGCATTTTCTGGAAAAATCGAGTTCGACGTTTCGTCGATTACACGTGCGCGTACTTAGTAGACTGCTCGTGGAACGGATATTCGAGAAACGGATATTCAAATTGAATTTTTTCGACGACGAACGTTTTAAAGCGACGAAAGTTTCCTCTTTGATCGACGATACGCAAATAAGAATCATGGACGCGTGTATTCTCGTAAACAAGAATGAAACGGCCATCTTACGCGGCATACACCGCAGACCACGAATCGGTGGCATTGACCGATAACGCGTCAACCATTCCCGATCGGCCTAAATCTCAAGCAAATACGCCCTTAAGCGACAGTTTAGAAAGGCGATTTTCATCGATGCATCGTGCAACGCTTTATTGAACGTATGTTTGCACGTTGTCGCGCACCTGCCTTCGAGTCTCGCGTGACGCGACACATATCCCGCAGGCAGGATGCGTTTGCCCTATCAAGGATGAACGGTCAAACGCGTTGCGAAATCCATTCGCGACTATTTTTCTTCGTCAGGCAAATTGTACGAGAGACATCACGCTAGACGCCAGTTTCTGTACGTTCGCACGCTCATCTTACGATTATTACCGAGAACAAATACCATTCTCGACTCGCCCATCTTTTTCCAATTTATCAGCAATTTGCCACGAGGTAAACGACGAATATCGACAAGTCTATCGACCGTTTAACGAGATGAATTAATTTTCGTTATAAATTTTAACCGAGTTACCGACTTCTAACCCTTTCGAAAGACGAGACGATACGCTGCGAGATAATTTCTATGAAAGTGAAATTCTGTTATCTCCTGCTACACGCGATATTTCGTTCGAACGCTTACAACAATTAACCTATTTTATCTTCCAAATGCCAAGGCGTAATTCGTTGTTTAAAAGCTACGTTAAAGAACATAGTTCTTTTGTGCGCGACAACTTCTATTAACTTCGTCTAAAATGATACAGCATTGGCAATTTTTAAGACGCGTTCGCTCTTGTCATTCCTTCCATCTCGTTTCGAATGTTGCAACGATGCGGATAAAAGAGGGTCTCCGTATCTCTAGTAAAACATTCTCGACGAACAATTTTAGATACAACGTTTTCCTACGTAATATTTTTATCGTTTCGTATTACGTTATTGCCTTCGCGCAACGTATTGTAGATAACTCTAAGAATATATCTACTTTTCGAAGAGTAAATCGTCGGTAAATATGTAAATATGTAAATATGTAAATATGTAAATATGTAAATGTGTAAATATGTAGGGGACGATGGTTTAATGAAAACACGTAAAAGTTGTAATTATTTACGATTCTTTATCGAAATGATTGATAATCGGCCGCTAAAAATTGTGTGCGCGACAATGACTAAATGGACCGTTTTATTAGAGACGACCAAAATACGTAATTCGACGATACTTTGAATAGCAAATGTAGCTTATTATTTACGCGATAAGGACGACGAGCGTAATGCGTTTAACATTATTGTCGTCCGAAATAGAAATTCACGAGAGTCGCATTCTGGTAACATCGGATCGGTTGGCTCGTCTTTCATTCAGTGTGCAGACGATTCATCGATACGATACGCGCCTGAATAAATCTCCCTTTTACGATAATTATGATAATTATTAAGATAAATGTATACAATTTTTAGAGTTTGAACAATAGCCGCATTTAAATAACGTAGCAAAATATTCTGAAAACAATGCTACCGTCTTTAAATATTTTATTTGAAATATCCATAAAAAATAAATTTCATCATTAATGTATATATCAACGTTTCTTAACCTTAATTGGTTGGAGTTATTTTGTAAAAGTCACAGCGAGAAAGATTACATCAACCTTTAACACGTAACGTGTGTTTTAACGCTACGTTTGTTCTAATCTAACAACGCTCGATGTACGCTCGTATATTACATGAATCACGTTTTCCGTGAATTAACCCCTTCACCGATTTAATTAACTCTCCTTTCGGTATATTTCAATAAAAACATTTAAAATCTGAATGATCCGCTGAAAAACATCAACGACCATATTCTCGATAAAATTAAGCGGCGACATTTAACGACAATTTCTATATATCTATGTATATAGGAATAATATGGATCAACGGGGTTACAAAAATCGAATTGTCGTTATATTTCTACCTTACGTGATCAAAACGCTAGCGTAACGATCGATTATTCAAGGTAGCTTAAAACTGTCGTGTACAACGCGTCACGCGCATGCAAATGGTAAAAGAATCAAAAACCGGATATTTATCAAATACGTTTATACGTTTATTTTACGCGTTTACGTAAATACGAAGGAAAGGAATGAAAGATCGTCGCGAATGCTCACCTTTGCGACGAGCTGTTGACCAGTGTGTACATCGACGCATCGGTATAGAGCGCTGCCCTCGGCCGGTCCAAGAAGCAAATACCGATCACCGAGTATGGTAGGTCCATGATGATCGGTAGGCACCGGTTCGTAACTAGGAAAGACAACCGCTGGTACCGAGTTTGTCTCGTCGTTTGTCGGTTGTTGACCGATGTCCTGACTATTGTTCGGACAGACCAGGAACTTCCCATTGTTGGTACGAGCCACTTGTAGATGAAGAGAATGCTGTCTAACAGCGGCTGTCACTCTCATATTGTGCCGTTTTCACACACACCCACTCTTTTACACTCGCGACACTACCACCACCTCCTTCCTTGTCTTCTTCCCTTCGAAATAGTACGTTTTAATGTTAACGTTAAACGAAACACGCGTCCGTGTTTAAAAGTTCGATCGATTTTTATAATTATTCGTAATTATTGTCAATAAACCGTTAAAGCAGATAAGCTTTTTGAACACACTTCACAAGATTACCGAATCCGGCTGCGACTATCGATTATCGATTATAACCGAGCCGATTTTAACGACAGTTTCTAGGCTTGATCCGTATAAACGCGTATATAGCTATGTATTAATTATTAGATAAGAATATCACTTGTGCTTAGGCCCACGCAGCGTTGCTTCGTGTTACCGCTGGGTCCTTGGACGGAGATCTTCGTGGGTGACGATCAATCGGTCACTTTACGGGAAAGCTCTGTAACAGATAAGAATGAAAACGAGTTTTCACACGATGCGCTATTTCCCATTCAGACATGGTATACACTAAGAATCTGTACTGAATCTATAAATCACCCATTTCGTCCATTCTCCGCACCCACTAACCATAATCTTTTTAAAGTTATATAAATGGCAGAAAAACCGTTTCTCGCTTTTCGTATAAATCAAGAAGCTGTAAACTCGTTGAATCGAATAATTATTTACATTCGTAATAGGGATTGAACGACAGGGGTCCCGTTTATCCTCTATGTGATTCACGGACAATTTCAAAAGATCATGTTTCGACACTCGTCCTGCCTTGTGCGCAATTTCTATAGAGAAGGGGATATTGTAAGGTCAGGGATATCGCTGTAAGGCGGTCGTTGCGCTGTAACGTTCTAGCCAGCCAAAGAAGCCAACTGGCAGAAAAATTATAAAATGTGACGCAAGAAAATCTCGACGGAATTATTAACGCCTGCTAATCATACGACGAATTTTTATCGATTCCCTTCTCCTTTATTTACACCTTGTTGCGCACAACAAACGATAACCTCGCACGGCATTTATCACGTTATTTCGTTTGAGGTACGTACACATTATACATTTCGATACATAATATCCGGATTTCGCGTTAATTTTCTGTCTTGTTAACTTGCTTTTGCCTTTGGCGCCATAACCTCGGTTATGACATCTCCTCGGCATGCAATATTTCGAAAATATTCATAAAATTTGATTGCAAAAGATTGCAAAATAATTGTTAAACACGTTTTCACAAGCTCTATCGTAATTTCAAGAAGCAACCATCTGCTCGCGAAGATCGGTTTTCCAACTACAATTGTTGTGATTCAACGATATGTAAATTTCGCGTCCTTGGCTGTATGCAACGTAAGATACGCTTCGTATATGTATGTAAATCGTACGAGTACAAAAGTATGCAAAAATTATAGGTTACCGCACCTTCTATATTCCAAATGAAACCCATCCGTTTCATTTTAATTTCTGTTTATTGATGTTTCCCAATGATGCGAAATCTAAAGGTTAATCTTGAAATAGGGAAAAGATACGCCGGCGGATAATCACAGACTCAAGACCAGAGCTTACTCGATCGTTCGATTTTGTTCGATTTTGTTCGATATCGTTTGTACGGATGTTGACTATCGATATTCGCGAAATCGCGCCATTACGATATATCAACGCACTTGCGCAAAGCTTCCACTACCCGTTCCAAAGATCAGGAAAGTGTGTGCGCGAGAGAGTACACGACCCCTGGTTCTCTCCATGAGAGATAATCTTGATCCTAATCCGTCATTTCTGCTCGACGATTTACCGAGACGCGCCTTTTATCTTGAATTACTCGAACGTTTGGAACGTTTGGTAAGACCAACAGCGTAACGACAGGTACGGGAGCCCCGTGCTGGAACTCGCGTAAGCGAGTCCCCTATGTCCATGTTTATTGAATGAACGAGGATCTGACGAAATAGCCAGCTCGGAATTAGTAAAGGATTGCGTCCACACGGTAGCGCGTGTCGAAACGCATGTATATGTATGTTGTTCGCACGCATACTACCACCACCGAGTAGATAGCAGATATCCTTCGGTAAGGTCAAAATGGCGGAGTTCCACGGTTGTCACGACGATACTGCTAGCACCGGTTGCATTAATAGCGCGCGAGAACGTGACGCAATACCGCGAAATAAATTGCCTAATACGTCTGGTCACGTAGTCGGTGGATCGTACCGGCGTTTAAACGATTTCCTATATGAATAAGAAAGAAAGTAGACAATGACAATAAATTAGAGTTGGCGAAGATCTATCGGGTTAAGCGGCGAAAATTTATTCAAACATTGTATGAAAATACTAGACGAAAAAAACGTTTGTAAAGTTCAGTGGCGTCCGACAGTATGCTAGCGACGAGTATCGATTGTCTAATCCATTGGTTGTTGTGAAATCGTTAAATTCTGACAAATAAACGGCTCGATAGGAAAGCTAGCAAGGATTACACACTGGTATACATATGTATATCAGGGCAAGCGCACCAAAGTAAATATACGATACAACGAAGAGGCTGACATCGATCCGGTACGCGTCGGTAATAATCACTGCACTTTGCACTGTACTCGCGTGAGCCTGATACGCTTAATACGTGTACGCGCACACACACTTGTCAATGTTATTCCTTTTTCTTCTAAATACATTTATCCTGGTCTACGACAGCAAGGTGAACACACATGGATTACCTTAGTATGATGTTCTTCCTGTTGTCGCCGTGCGTTCCTGAACGGGAGGCTGGGATGGAGAAACGGTCAGATGTAATCCGAGTTTCCCCCAAAGACGTTGTTGATAACCGCCGTCTGCTCGAAAAGCGAACCCCCGGATTCTACCGGGCGTATTGGTTTTTCGAATAGCGCGCGCGTTGGATAAAACCTGGCCTTCTTCCTGGATGACGGTCGGTCGGTCGGTCGGTCGGTCGGTCGGTCGGTCGGTCGGTCGATCGTAGTGGTCTTTCTATTCACGGTTCTCGGGATTCGTCTTCCGACCAGCCGTCGTTGTTACCGTTTCTCTTTCGTCAGACAGACTACGAGAATCGAATAATTCGAGAGAAACGAAGAAACGTGGAGAGCTGAGCGGTTACGAACGAGGGAGACTGTGCGGTAAGATTTATATCCCGCGCAACGGACGGTCCAACGTTTTGGGCCGGCCCTCCGCTCAGAAACGACGGCGCCAGCAGGGCGAACGAGCACAAACCAATCGCGCCATTGTGCAGCAAACGACTAAAGCTGCGGTCGCCGCCTCGGCTTAACGCTTAACCCGACAGAATCGGTTAGTACGTGGTGGGGGAAAGAGACGTAAACGCGCATGCGTGTTTAACAGATTTACAGTGTCGGCACAAGTGCGTCGCGTTGTGCGGTGCCCTCGTGTGTTTATCGTGCTCGTAAAGACGTGATTCAAATTTAGATGACAAATTAGAAAGAAGGACGCGTCCTTTTGTTTCGGGCTTCCTGCGGTGAGTTACCTCTTTTTTCTTAATCATCGGACGACGGATACGGTTCAAGGGACTGGGATGTATCGGGCGGATGCGAAAAAGAAATTTCTTTTGTTGCACACGCTGAAGCTGTATCAGTACGGTCTTATTCTCTCCCGCATAACCTATATTGGTTGTAAATTTCAGTTGTACATTTCAAGACACGAATATGGGTTTCCTATGGTTTCAGTTACGTTACTGATTCAGCATTTCGTTATTTAGCTCTTATACGCCTTACAGTATATCCTTCGTTTACGCTTAATTTGCATGATGATGCAATATATGAGAAAGTTACAAAACATCGTACAATAACGATGAAAGAAAATATTGGGAATAGTTTGTTCCTTTGGAGCATGAGATAAAAGGGCCTCGACAGCTAGAGCTGCGCTACTGGCCACATCAGTGCGTACGTGGGCATCCTAAACCGCGACACGCGGTCATACACGTAAACTTTTTGTACGTTTACGACAGACTATCCATGACACTAATTGCTTCTACATTAGCTTTTGCGCTACTACCGCATTACGAGTTGCGTCGATCGAAATTCGTTATTGAAATTTTCCATTTTCCCATACAGAATTATGTTTCATCTTGAAAACAAAAGTAAAGCATATACATACTTATTACGTGAAAACTTTTAAGGCTAACGAGTGGATGGTACGACTGGTTCTTCTAAATTCCACATCGAATTCTCTTTTAATCGGCGAAAAGTAGCCAGCGACGGAGCAGACACATTGGTGGTATTCGTTTCGCATAAACGACGTGCCCTTGACCTACCTTAACGTTCCTTAGCAACCGCGGGAGGCACGCTTAAACAATCGGTGGCAACTAAGGGCACGTAACCTCACCCACGTATACTTTTCGCCATGACGATGACCGTGAGAAATCGTATCATCGTTGCACGTACTTTTTGCCACATAGAGATACAAGTACCCTGTTCTCAGGTCATTTCTTGAAATGACACTTAGCTTCGCAGTTTTCTTCTCTTATACACGCGAAGAAATAATACTAAATACGAAGACAACCTATTCGCTAATTGATAACAACGTTATTTAACAACCTGTATTTTCATATTTCGGGACAAGAAATCTCATTATTTCCGAGGTAATTTTATTTTTACTTGATCAGTGCCAAATTTAATAAACGGAAGATCCACTTTTAGTCGATTCTACGTTAGTTAAAAAAAAAAAAAAATGTAATTTCCTCTCTTGTATTCGATCGAAAACTATCACGGAAGCGGCATCGAAAATTACCTACGAAGCTTCTCACCTTGAAGATCGAATGTGTACGCGATCGTACGTACATCTCTTCTTTTCTTATTTTGTTTATTCCCTTCTTTTTTCTTTTCTTTTTTTTTTTTTTATTACCTTACAAGCAATTAAACGTAAATAATACGTACTATACGTAATAACGGTAGAGTAAGCTTGGGAAAAAATGAAATGGGAACGAATCAAACGTCTTCCTTCGATCGTAAAGACTTTTAATTTAGACCAGTTTTGCGTATTAAGGATATCGATAATAATATCCCGATTGTCTCGCTTAGCAAAAAAGCTAAATACATTCTGCTGCGTTGTAACATACCGAAAAACGTTTATTGTAAAAGGTATATTTATGCACGTAAATATACACGCTGGTCTGACGAGATACGGCGGATTGCGTGGTGGATCACGGCCGGAGCCGGAGCAGGCCTTCGAATTTCCAAACGAGCTCAGGCCCCAGACCGGATATTGGCCAACATAATGCTTTTTTTTAACGCACTCGATTCTGCCACTTACGTGGGTGCCGGTTGCTTCGTTTCGCGGCTCGATGATTCAAGCCGATCCATGTACGTCAACGAAAAACACGGCGGCTCGCCGCGTTCCGGAAACGATACGTCTCGATAATATACGTCAGCCGTCCGATAACGCAGTTACGTACACGTGTCTTACAAAATTTTATTTTAAATATCGTTTATTACAAATCGAAGTCGTCCAAGCGATATCCGAGCGATAATCGATTTTCAATACTCGATTGTCGGGCATTCGCGATCACATCCGTACTTCACACCTGTGCTTGTTTCACCCGTGTCTCAAAGCGAACTGCAGAAGATGACCAGAAAGAAATCTCAGATGGACATGGTTCTGAGAGTTCTATCTCGACGGTAAGCCTTTGGCGAGCTACCTTTTTGCTACCTATTCGACGGTAGAAATCCTGCAAGATTCTTTTTAAATATCCCGCGATTTAAAAGCAACGACGTGTAGTCGGAAGGTTCGTGTCTACTAACATCGGTCGTCCAAACCAAGATGTTTCAATTATGTTCGATCGTGTTGCGTGCTTCGTATTCTCGCTATCGAACCGAAATCGCTTCAATCTGAATAATCCGACTGTACAAACGCTGTTTTGAAATCAAGTTATTTAAATTCAAACATATCTAATCCGGATAAAGATTAAGAGGAATCACGATATATATATATATATATATATATATATATATATATATATTTACTAGTTTCGCATTCTTATTTTATTTGTCGGTTTGTCATATTTTTATCTCACGCGTTGGTTTAACGGTTGTTAACGATCTATGGATATAGAAGCGGAGCTTAGCTTTGCCAATTGAAATGTTAATCGTAGTTGATTCCTGTTTCTAGAATTTAAATTGCGATTTCGGTCCTTTCGATTCTCGCGCGATATTTCGCCAGCTATCGGCGCAGAAATTTTATCTTCGTATACGGTCTGAAACGTCTTCAAGGCTGAGGTATATTTGTTACGAACAGAATTTTGACAGCGTTGCTCGTAACCGCCGCGCCGTTCATCTTCCAAGCCTTATTTTCGACGATAAAAAGCGTTTCGGATGGTTTTACGAGTCGCTCGGGCCTGACGAGATTTTCATCGTTACGCCTAGCGTTTTCCATCGATTCCCCAACACATTTTCGCATACGTACGTCCTTCTGTTTACGTTTCGTCTGTTTTCGTTTCTTAGATAAAAGACGAAAGAACCCACCATTTCGATCATTTCGTAAAAAGCTAACGATTTACTCTGGGAAGAACGATACTTACGCTCGAGGAATCGATAACTCGGGCTCTGATAGATCGGATACGATGTTTAGAATCGTACCTACCGTAGGGCGAAAGTTGTGTAAATAAAACGGATATCAACGAATTGGGAAAGTCATCGACCAACCGTGATCGCGAAAACTTATCGTTGATTCGAACGAGTACGCTCGACGCGCGACCTTCGTTCTTTAACAACGAACCTCTTTTTTCCCCCTTCTTTCCGATACACGTACGTACGTACGTATCGACCTCGTGAAAATATTGAAAAAAAACGCGATTGCCCGTAAAAGTCGTTGATAAAGATATTCTCGCAAATGGCAAGGTTTGTCACGAGTTACGTACGGAACGAGAAAAGTTGTCGAGCTATTTATGTCAAAATTCTCGTCGAAATTCGATCGATTAATTATCTACGACGTCATCTACGAACCACTTGTTTCTGTTTATCCGGTTTACAACTCAGAAACCGAACTGGTCGAGGACTGGTTAGAGAACTTTTAAAATGATATAAGATCGTTGCGCGATCGTTTTACACTTTTACGCGGCATTATAATATTCAACGATATACTGTACGTCGATACAACGATGTCTGTAACTTGTAATTTTATCGTTAAACGTAATTATGCCTCGCGAGAAACAGACAAATAGCCGCGTACTTTTGTTTACATGGTCTCCAAACCCGAAACGTAGATCGTCGCAAACTCGATCCGTTTCGGCGCGAACTAACGACACTTTACCGTAACAGCCGCGATTCTCCGAACGAATTAATGCTCGAAGTCGAGTGGATGATTTGAATCGTTGAAACGTTAAAATCGTATTTTCGTACTACGACGAACGAAAACCAACTCTAACGACGAGTCGATCGAAACGGGATATATACCTCTTAGCGATACGCGTTCGAATTACGCGCTATACCAGTGAAAAGTTTTCTCCTGAAAATAACGATGGTTTCCGAGCGTGTCATAAACGTGCGCCAACGGCAAGATCTAACACGGTTCCCGAGTATTTATATAGCTTTACAAATTTCGAAGGTATCTGGTGTTCGAACCGACAACGATCGTCCGGTAGATAGGTGGAATATCGGCGGAGAATACGCGACTCGTGGATTAGCTTAGCTGCGGCTCCTTGCGAGGCGCGTACACCGTGCACGTACCAAAATGATTTGCTCGACCGTGATTCAATTATACCCAGGAAACTTACTCATCGAAAGGTATGCGACGCTGACTCGTTCTTCGAAGACAATAGGACACGGTGACGAAAATATCGTTGTCTCGATGATTCAAAAATTCGTCAAGTTTCGTAAATATTTGAACGATTTGTGCAACGGAGTCGGACGATTTCCTGTGTCACGAAGACTCGTTTTGGAAAAGTACGACTATTTGTAATTTCCTGGTATCGCGTATTTCGTATTTACGCGGTATCGCGCGAGATCTATCGCCGATTATTATAGATAGATAAAGCGAGTTAGATCGTTGGTCGTTAGATCGTCGATGAACCAAGATTTTGCGGCGTTTGAACCTTCGCACGATCAACTGCAACGACCGAAGAACGTGACAAATCTTTACCGGTGGTTAGGTCGACGTAAAACTAGACTCTCGTCGCACGCTGTCGAGAGACATTTTACGAGAAATTGCGTAAGATTCGACTACATCGTTCGTAATGCTTTTGTTTTTAATCGATGGAGTTTAGACAGCGATGCAGATAAAACGAGAGAGAGAGAGAGAGAGAGAGTAAGCGACGAAACAAAGAAAAATAAGTGCCGTCCTTTCTCGGAAGAATGTAATTGATTACAATTTTTTTCTTACTTTATCCTATATAACTTTTATGACGAATAGTTTGCTTCGATAACGATATAATGACAAGTCGAACAAATTTACAAACTTTACGGTACACTAAAAGTAGGATAAATCTGAGATGAAGATTTCGAAGAGAAAACACGCGACTAACGTTCGAACGTTATATAGCAAAGTTCTTCGATCTGATCTTTCGATTTTTATAAAAATTCTATACTGCCAACTTTATACGTAATAATAATTCGCTATTTGCATTTACGTTTATATATTCCCCGTTTAAGGTGACATACATATCTACATATATACGTATTTATCGTGTAAAGTAGAATAAAAAATTGATCCGTATACCTTTCTGACTTTACAAAATATTGTATCAATTCTATAGAAAGTCGTTCCAGTAATCCTGGATGTATGGAAAAATATCGGGATGTTTGCCAACTCTTTGTCGTTCAAAAATAAAACGGTGTATCGTTCTGTTTTAAAGAATATTATCGTACTTTATTGAATTTCTTCGCAAAACATCTCTCGAAAGAGATAACGAAATGAAGATTATTAAAAAAAAAAAAAAAAAAAAAAAAAAAAAAAAAAAAAAAAAAAAAAAAAAAAAAAAAAAAAAAAAAAAAAAAAAAAAAAAAAAAAAAAAAAAAAAAAAAAAAAAAAAAAAAGAAAAAAAAAGAAAAAGAAGAAAAGAAAAAAGCGTGAGACATTCGAATCATACCTCTTACGTACCGATTTTCGATATTCGATATCGCGCGAAGGAAACTGTAACGAAACGACAGAACCTTTATAGCATTCTATCCTAATTTCCTACGGAGACCGTAGAAAGCATAAATAGCAAAGAAATTATACTTTACACGGTACAATGAATTTTCGCGCAACGTACACTTCTCTCGTCTCGGTACTAACATGTATTACGACGATAAATTATAAACGGAATTGCGTGTAATCCCAGTTAGAGAATCACGTTTGAACATTTTCTTCAAAATCTGCAAGTGTTATTGAATTTTTATGTGGAAAAAAAATCATCGAAAATGGACTTGATATTTTGTACGATTCGCATCTTCGCCTCTCGATCAGTCGTTAATGTTAACAATTTCAAAGATAACGAATTTCGTGATTATCGTCGTTTCGCGAATTTTTGCGATTTCTTTCGCAATGGCTCGTACGAACGGTCGATCGGACTGCAGACAGCAGTCGCGCGGGCATTCTCTCATGGTAAACGAGCCGGACGTACGATTATGTTCACGGTCGAAACTATTTTTGCGGATGCCTCACGAGACGGGCCGATGCGATGGAGAGGAAAAAGTAATGACGTGGGCGATCGTTGTAAAAATTGTTACTTCCGACGACTACGAGCTAAGGCGCTTTCGTCGCTCAACTTTTATAAATAACGCATGGCCGATCGAATATAACGTTTCGATCGGAAAGGGACGAACGGGGACGCGATGCTGATGAAAAATCGTCGATTAATTTGTAAGAAGAAAGGAATAAATCGATAAATCGACTTAAGCGCATTTTGCGTTAAAACGTTTGCTGCTATTTCAATTTTGTAAATTTTATTCGACGCTTTCGTCGTTGCCGGTACGAGCGATGAATTTTTCGAAATATTTGTATTATTACCTTGAATGCAATTTATCGTTATCTTATGTTCGTTTTATTCGATAAGTCGTTATCGGTCGATTTATAAGAATCCCGAAAAGTATCGCGAAAGAAGAAGAGAGATACGCAAGAAACAAACGTGAATTCGACGTCTATCAAAGAAAAGCGTACGAGAGAGGCCGATCGCTTCGAAAAGAAGAAAGAGATTGTTACGATGCGATTGATCGACGAAAATTGATCCACCAAACACGACGCTCCGATAAAATAATCTCACGCAAGCCACGAATGATCTTTCTTCTTTCTTCTACGTCCGTAGTTAGTAGAAAAAATAAGCAGGCAGATAATTCAAAAATTATTCAATAACGTAATCGTTTAAATCGATCGCGAAAAGAAAGGAACGAATAAAACGGAATACGATTCGCAAGTCTCAACTCGGAGGTAACGACTTTGAACTTTCCAGCAAATCCTCTCCCCGCATTTTTCCTTCTCGTTGCCACGTATGAAATCTGCAAGAAAATACGCGAATAATTTCACGTTTTAAAAACTCCAAACTACATTTCCACGCTATATCCGATGTTCCAATAAAAATTCATCGGTCGCTCGGATAAGTAAGAGGAACGATGCTATCAATTACGACTCGTTCGTCTAGAAATTGTTTGAATACCGGATCCTTCGATTCTTCGTTACATCGCTTTATTTTCCGCTTTTTCTTAATTTTACGAACGAGACGTTTGAGACAACGCGTATTTTGCGTTATCGCTGGAAAATTATGCACGAACGCGAACCTGCGGAGAACAAAGACGCGAAACGATATTATGATTATCTTCGTGCCTGTTCCTGACCTTCGATTACAAATTTTTACCGACGACGCGCATAAAAGCGGACAATAACGACCACGGTTACGAGAGAAGTCAGGTTAAAACTTGACCAAGAGCAAGACGACATTTGCATAGAAAACGTTTATATCGTAAACCTTGTTGCGTGTCTATCACGCGTCTAGATCGGCAAATTTGTAATCCATAATTTTTTACACCGCTGGAAATTAAGCAATTTCTAACGTCGTTGTATGAGCGACACTCGAGTTAGCGACTACGATACGTTCGAGGATATTCAACTTGTTATTTTCGACATTGGTTGGCATTGCTGTTTAACGTGTACGGTACTAAACGTGCCGTCTCATCGAAGAATACACTCGTGATTTTTTCGTTTACGAACCCGTCGTCGGGGCGGCCATAAATCGCGAGCAGGGAATTATCGCGAACAAAGGAGCGGAGGTTTGCAACGGCTGCGCGAAATTGTGTAACGAGCCGAGTACAGCTCTACCACACAATATCGAAGGTCTGTTACTACGCACCTTGCCGCTACGTGCGATACGGCATGCGTGCAGACAGCGGCTGTTTGATCTTTCGTTCCGTCGCGGTATCGCGTCGCGTCGTTTCTTTGACGCACTAAAATTCACACCTGTCAGGCAAATTAGTATACCGTCGTTTCTGTCATCGATCCGCTCTCGAACGCGCAGATCCGGAGATCGGTTATCCGTCACCGAACCATTCGAAAAACTGCGACCGATAAATATAGGCACCGAATGCGACATATGGTGAACACAACGGAAGGGTCCTTCGTCGTTACGGGGTATGTCGAACGTGGACCATTACAATTACCGTGCGTCGATGATTACAATTACCGCTTGCTGATCTATCGTACAGTTTTCTATCTTTCGATCAACGAAGGAAATGATACGTGCCGCTCGAAAGCCGATCGTTCCGTGCCCCGACTACTTAGTTTTGAATTTTAGTATCGATATACGCGATTAGTACGGTAGAACTCTGTTAGTACGAACTCGACCTATCTGAACGAAACTTTGGTCAGTGCGCGATTCTACGTTGACGCACATTCGTAAAAAAAAAAAAAAAAAAAAATCCGTGGAAAATTGGCGAGAAGACATGTACAGGAAAATCGTCTTAAATTTGATCTGAAATCCTCTTTCGTCGTTACAACGTACGATCGTGCGATAGTTTCTATACGTTTCGTCAAATATCGATTCGTTCTAATTACGTAACAGCGACTTTGCGTAACGTACTTGGTTGCTTCTCGCCAAGTTGCCAAATTTTCCAAGCAAACTTCTATAATTCGTATTTCCACTTTATCTCTGCTACCGAACTACGCGGGATAGTAAACGATTACCGCAAATCCTTCTTTAAATATCGTCCGTCTTGTCAATTGCACGATATCGACTCGTGCCAATCGTAACACCTATATCCCGTTGCCCGTCACCGCATCGCTGAATATTTCAGATAATTAGTATCTGCAATTTCCAGTCCGCGGTTTAGTCGTCGGTGCGTCTTCGAATCTTATAAATGATTCTTAAAAACTTTTTGTACGTTTCTCTAACGTTAAGCGTTCTTTCATAAAATATCGAATGCACGACTTACGCCCGACGATATGCAGACTTTGCCGTTTCCTGTTATCAGCTTACGCGAATTTCCTTCGACCAAGTTTTTAGGTCGTTGTCGCCCAACGACCATTCCTATAATATTCAAATATCGATTCGATCATCCACGCGTAACACCGACTTGTATCGATTACCGTTTCTCAAGCTGGCCGATTTCGCAAATAACTCTTCGCAATTCAGCTTGCAACTCGATCTTGCTGTTTTCTATATCTCTACGTTCAACGTAAAAGACGCTCGAAGACTTCCTTTTTTAATATCGATTCGCGCCAATTACACGAGACGCGGCGCATCGCCCCCACCGTGCGAGTCGCCGAGCTTGCTTTTCGCAAGAGGGAACAACTATCGTGGTGCAACGTCTCGTTTAATCAATTCGGATTGCATCCGATTACAAAAACTGGCTTTTAGATATCCGATTCCACTGAATCGTATCGTTCTCCTTTTTCGCAACTCGGAGCGCAACATTCTGTATAAGCGGGTATCGAGTGAACGTAAATAACAAAATAACCATAAATACTAGTCTCCGTCTTCCGTAAAAAATCTCCATCTTTCGCGATATTACAACGGTTATTGCGATCATCTTTGTCGACGTCGCGATACGATTACAATTCTACGTGAAAGTATCG
The DNA here is from genome assembly GCA_014825925.1 of Bombus breviceps. NCBI lineage: Eukaryota > Metazoa > Arthropoda > Insecta > Hymenoptera > Apidae > Bombus > Bombus breviceps. The sequence goes on along the minus strand of JACXIW010001316.1, from coordinate 417,588 downwards.
CCGATTTATACATAGACGAATAGGTGTACGTACGTACGTACGTAGGAAATTATCAGCGATACTTCATAGGCTAGTAGCGATGATTTATAATACCAATCCCGACAACTGCCACTTCTCTTTTCCTCGATGTTTATTTGCTTTGTAATTTATTACCTATTTATTGCCTGTATCAACCCGGAGTTTTACACCGAAAACTATCACGTGTCGTATTAAGCGGCTAATATAAAAATATAAAATATTATCGCGTCTAATAGTTTTCTTCCGTTTTCTTTTGCATTCTATCCGATCTAAATAAATCTCGAGTACGCGATACGATGAAACGCGATATTGCACTGACCAATTAGTCCGATACTTAGCAGATATAAGGAACGCTAAAAGAGAAAAAACTGCCGAGAGGCAATTTTCATATATCACGGGTGAGCATTTTTTTTTTTTTTTTTTTAGAACGAAATACTTTCGGCGAATATTAGAAATCGCATTAGAGACAGGTATATTTCTGCAAACAAAGATAGAAACGATTTACGAAAGACGCTTCTCCCTCGTTGGACGCGTACTATCGCCGAAGAAAACGTGTTCGCGCGGTGATTCGAATATGCCTTTTCTACTCCGCGATTGCATCACGCCGTACAACGCGTTCGTGTAACTTGGGACATATTTCGTTCGACGATGATCGTTGAACGTCGGAATATAAATCGAGATTACGACGACGATTGGGAAAGTGTAATCGCGTTAACGAATCGGACACGAAGAATCGTTAGCTTGGAAAACCGGCAGATCGTTGAAACGTGGTCGTAACGTCGGTATTGCCAACGACTGCCTTCGTATAGCGCTCGTTGCGCTTATAAGATGCTAATCGAACTTCACGTTTGCCACCTATTTTCGTAACGATACTCGACGGGCGTATCGTCGCCCAAACAAGCTCGTTACACGCGTCACTGAATCTATCCTGAAACGTATAACGAAACGACAATGGTAAAAATATTTACGTCCCGCCTCAACGAAATACATCGACGTCGAATTCTCCGCGTAGATTACAATTTTATAAAATCCAAATATTCCATCGTATTTCGAACCTTCGAAATTGCCCACTCGCCTGAATCTTATCCGTTGTCTATGAACGAAAGCGAAATAAGCAGTTCGGAGAATGGAAACATCCAAGTGGAAAATAAATACGTGGGCTTAAATAATGCGCGTTAAAGCAAGTTTTCCGGGACGACCGATAAGGCGCGCGATATCGCCGGAAGCGAAGCCCCGTAGCACGGCCAGGGATTTCCTGTGTACGTTCTTTCTCCTGACGCGCGGACGAACCTCCATCGAGGACAGATAACAGTCATGGCACACCATTTCCTTGCCAGCGAGCCTCCAACCATCGCTCGCGAGCTTGGTCATCGTCGATGGCTCGTTCGACAAATTTTTCTCGGTTTCTTGCAGGTAGTAGCAGCGTTTGAATACGTCGAAACAAACGGGAGTTAACGAGTGCGTACGAAATTCTCATACGCACAGTCAAGAAATTGATTTCTCGCCAGTCTTTGGAAAAAGTCTCGATGCGATCGATCGATTTTTCTACGGTTATAGCACTCGGAAGATAACGAGAGGACGCTGTTTTCGTATATACGTAATAATATATAGCATTTGCGTAATAGTTTCTTCGACCTTAACAATTAAAAAGATCTTGGGAGATCAGTCTCCGTTTATTATTCCCTTTGTTTCTTCCGATGGTAAAATAAAAATATCGACTTTCCAAATACTCGTACGAGCATCGGTGGAAAGACGACAGAAGGATAGATACGTGCGAGTAAAATATAAGAACATACGCGTAACCTTCTAATTTAGCCGCGATACGATGGACGAATTTTCCGAACAAGCCAATACGTAGAATGCCTTTAAAGCGAAAGATGGTCACGGCGGAAGCCGGCTCCGCGACCGCCGTCTTAATCGAGCGAACGTGACCATTTTCAAGTCCATGACTCGCAAAGACGCGTCTCGAGACTGTAAGGCAACCACGACTGTTTAGGGGTCATACAAGCAAGTATCTTTATCGCGATTACTCTTTGAATATCGATCAAGACTCGGAGTCCTCGACGACCCTCCTTCGGTTAACCGTTAGGCGTTAAGCGGTCGGTGGTTAGACCGTTGTAACGAACGAAACTACCTGAACTGGTCGTAAAACGCACAGGACTAAGCAACTGTTTAATAACAGGAAGATGCAACGTTTCCGGTGTTTTCACGGAAACTCGATCGAGCAATTAAAAGAGAAACAGGTTAATTTTTGCTTCGATCGTAGAACGGCGGTTGGAATCGTTAGATTCAATCTTGTCCATCGTATATACTATATATATCGCGAACATAGAATTTTCCAAGAAAATTTTCAACGTATGTACGTCTGTGTGTACAACGTATTCGAGTATAGCGTGGTGCGTCGTCAAGTCAATCTTAACGGACACAATTCGTTGGCATATTTCGAGTTGGAAAGCGTACATAGCGTTCGATTTAAAAAGAACTTGGTTTCAAAATCGCTCTTCGTCGTTCTAGTTGCAAAAACGTTTCTCCCCTCCCTCCGTGCCAAACGACTTTTGTACCAATCTTCTTTACATCTTCGGTTCCTTATACCATAACCGTATAGGAATATACCTATTCCTGGCGAGATCCTTTACGAAATTGTTCGATCGAGACAAACGTCCCGTATAGCGCGTATACATCTTGTCCACGACTGAACTACGACTAAGCTAAACCACTACGCGCGAATGAACGTAACAAGTTTCGTATCGTTGTTGCGAGTGAGCTGAATACGGAGGCAAAGATCATTCTGTCGAACGAAAGCGGAAAACGTACGAAATTAAAAGGAAGATACGCGTTCTTGTTTGGTGGCGAGTACGTACACGCATTCGAATCGTCCAGAGATTAACGGTCTTTTCTTTTCTCAAAACAAACTCTCTCGATGAAAGATCGCGCGTGACCTCGTCAACGACGTACAAGTTGCAAAACCGACTAATATCGCGATTCGTTATCGGTTAACAGCGAAGGAGATAGTTGCGCGATTCCAACGAAAAATGCGATCGCTCGAACCATCGTGGACGTTGCCTCGCGGTGATACGCGCTAGACGCTCTAGAGAGAAAAGAAAACTTGCCTGATAAGCCGATAAGTTTATGTTTTCTGACAGGGACAAAGGAAGATACGCGACCAAGTAAAGGAAAATCTTTTTTAATCCTTATCTTTTCATCCTTCGAAAATTCATCGACGTCGAGAAGACGAGAAAGATCGAGGTGTCGCAACGTTGCCTCCGACTCGACCAGCGCGTAACTACGCAACCACCATTACGATCGACTTTGCTCTAACGCGTTATACTTCGCTCGCTCTGACATTTCACGCGTATTGCTGCTTCCAAGCGTCGATTTCTTCGATTTATTTGGCTTGTTCGGTACCGGTAGCTACGAACGGGTCGACGATTCTTCGAAGTTTCCCAATCTCCGCGTACGAATTATTTCTAGAACGTAATAAGATAGATCCTCGTCAGTCGCGTCAGAATGAAACTTATTCCTCCTTCCAATACCTGCATATCGCAACGACGTTCCGCTAAAAACAGCAATAAGTGGAAGATCACGACTCGCCAAACGTTGGCCAATTTTTAACAGAACGTCGACAGATTCGCAATAGGATTTTTGAACCGAAGCGTAACACGACTTTACTACGCTGTATTTTCGATCGATTTACTACGGTTTTATTTATCAAGTGCGTCCGTTGTTAGCGCGATACGTACGTGGTGAAGTAACGTTCGGCTATACAAAGACGACTACGTTTATCTTTTGCGTGCTTGTTTGTCCGCTTTCGTCGAATCCGAGAAAAAGTCGGTACCACTTGGCGGCGATACGTATTTCGACCCGTCAAAGAATATTTCCAAACGCGCGGAGTGGTTTCAAAAATCTGATCGACGCGAAGATCGCAGAGAAGCGAGGTAGATACGATCTCGGCTTATGGCCACGCGGCAGCCGCGTACCTTCGTAGGGAGTTCCAAGGAAGGACGGATCTCGAAAGCTCGCGAACGACCTCGCTCCAGCCGGATCGTCGCGTTTGACAATGGCGGACGAAGCCATTCACCGCAACATCCGTGGAGTTGGAAGCGACCGCGCTTGAGCCTTAATTTCAAAAATACCTACCGAATATACGCGTATGCCGATGCAAGCTCTCACGCGACGACGATTCTCGGCGTCCCGAGATGGAAAATCTCGATCGCCGGCGATACCGCGAAGTGCGGAGGCGACGGACGAAACCTTCCGACGGATCGCGTATCGCGTCGTTCACACGGCAGATACAGTATCGCTATCGCTGTTTGTTCCGTTCGGGATACATTGGACGACGGTTGTAGCGCGCTAGCTAGATTCGACGTTCGATATTTCGTAATTAAGAATTATTAAGAACGTTATATAATCGTCCTATCGATAGGATCACGGTTTCGAAACGAATACGATATATTTCGATATGTTCGCGACGGAAAGCGAAAGCCCTTTTCGCGGATCAATCGACCGCGCGTGCAGTAACGCGCGCTTCACCGACCCTTCGGTACGATTAAAAGTCAGCGGATAAATAGCAACGCAGCTTATCATCTCCGGTAGAGCTAGTTCAAAACGAGTTTGTATTTTAACTCTGAGTCAACCGTGATAAGTTTTAATAGTAGTGGTAGTTATCGTCTTAAGTAAAATTAGATTTTATATTTTGGTTCGTAATTACGTACGTACGTGTACGGATCGAGGTCACGGCTTTTATAAGAGAAAATCTTTCTCTTATACGTATCTATGTACGTGTTAATATCGCGTAATTCCTCATTAAGATATTTATCAAACACCGCCTCTGCCTAATGATTTTAGTAATATTTTTAAATTACATTTTTCGAACGTCTCTTCTCGCGTGCTTTTCGCACGGTGGTCGATTATCGTACAATTACCACGTAATACTACGCGAAGAACAAATAAATCTTAAAGTTGAAACGAAGATACCTGTATCTAAATCTAGTGTTTCTAATTCCTACTACGATATAACTTTGTTTTATTTTTTTTTTTCGACGAATCAAAGACCATCGATTATCCGAGACCATGCGTTTCTCGCATAAGGCGATGTATCGTCTCTCGATTTAGCCGCGTCGTATCAACGTCGTATCAGTGTCGAATCCGTGTGAAATCTGCGTCGCTTTGACCTTTAGTTCAATTTTATCGTGACAATACTACCGTTCGAACGAGCGATAAATTTCGAATCGATACCATTTAATACCATTAGAATATTATTACGACAAAGGTTTTATCATTAAGATTAGAAGGTTAAAATACGGTAACGATGATATTAAAATATGTTTCGTTGATTTTAACATTACTTAACGCGAATCGACGTTAGTCAAAAAGTTTACAGATTTCTAGCGACGATGCGGCGGTGGTATTCCTAACAAGTTAGAAGTGGGATTCGATAAATAAGCAAGAAAATTAGAAATTCCATTTCATAAATCGAATAAACGAATAAATGATTTAAGCCAATGCCAGATAACAATTTTTACAGCGAACGTTTCTTTGCGCTAAATCCGAGATAAGAAGTGCTAGAAGTGTTTATAGCGCTGTAACAAGCCGGTGCTTGTTCGTTCGCACGCGCGCGCATCCGAGACACAGCGACGCAAATCTGTGTTCCATGGATGGAGATCGATGAAAGAGTATCGCTGTGTAGAGCCTGCATTGCGCAAAGCGTACCTACGCTCGGGAACCGTTCCCTTCCAAAAGTACGGGATATTGTTTCTTGGGAGTTCGCTAGAGAAACCCTTTGACGTTTCTTCTCGAGAAACACTACGACGTAGGAGTAAAGTTGGACGCTTTGTTCGGTTCGTGGGTTCGGAATTCACGAATTTTGAACGTAGGAAAATTGGAGAATATAGCGATACAGATATATACAGATAATCGATACGATGGTATCGAGATGTAAAACCTGCGTTCAGATCGGCATGAACGCGGTAGGAAAATTCGTCTCTTCCACTTTGTATTTAAATTGTTGATTTGATATTCGATTTACGTCCAGCGAGAACGTTAATTCGTATTTCTCTCTCGTGCGATGGAACCATGCCTATTGCGAGTACGCGAAATGCAAATAAATATCTGCATAGATCGATCGCGTAAACAGAACACTCCTCCGAACACCTACAGATAAACTGCGACACGTTGATTCGCAAATCTGCGAAGGAACACAAACGCTTTCGTTTGGTTTAGTCGGAAAATATAACACCGATGATATGTATTCTGCCGTAGATGAAGTCTTGCCGTTATTCGCGTTTTCTCTACATTTAAATTCGTCGTTGCGTTACACACGGACATCTTTTTCGATACATTTTTGATCCTGAAAGACAGAAAGTACAAAACGGCTGTGTATCATCGCTGGAAAAAGAAGAACGGAGTGAGAAACACAAAGGATTGATCGGTAATAGCAATAGCGAAAGTAATACGATTCAGAAAGTCGGGAAGAAACGAAGAAAAACGAACGAGCCGGCCCTTCGGAATTTAACTTTCGGGTTACATCAACGTCGATAAAAGGCGAGCGTCGTATTTGCAAGCGAGATCGTTCGCCGTTACTCGGCAAAGGTCGAGGAATGCGAGCTCGCGAGGAGCCTTTTAATACGCGACTGATAAGGGCCCGTAGTTCCAAGAACGATTATTATTGTTCCGTTGCTTCTTATTTCGATCGTTGATAAGAATCGCGGCGTATTCGTCTTGCGAAAGATTTCGATTAGACGGTCCGTTGCGAAACGATCCGCCCGATATAACTCGGTATTACACCGTGAAACGACAAGTTTCGGAAATCCAGTTACCAACGCGATTTTTTATCTCGTCACGAGTATACGAGAATACTCTGATTCCATGGGTTAAAGTATAGACAGAGAGGAGAAACGAAAACGAAGGGACAAACGGGCCTCCAACGAGCCTTCTGGCCCGAAAAGTTTTTTATCGTCCAGATAAGCGTCAATAAGATATAGCGAAGGAACCTGCCAATGTCCTGATCGCTTTTTGCCGAAAACCTTGGCGCGGGTATTCGAATCGGTACGTCGATATCGACGCGTCCTCGGACCCCCGGCGATGCTAGAACGCTCCTGCTATCTCTGTCGTTTCCGATCGTACTGTGCACTCGCGCCAGCGGAAGCTGGCGGACCGGTACGCTTGCTCGCGATCGATGGTCCTTCGTATACGATAGTATGTCTTTACCTCCGACTAAATGAAATCTGAAAACATCTACGCGTATTCGACGAATTCTCGACTGGACGAAAGCGCACGATCGTAAAATAAATCGACGATATTCGACTTAATTCGAATCTTTCTCTCAATCGCTGAAAACGCTATCGCGAGAACGAGAAACACGCCTTTTGCAGGGGACGTCTGTTTAAAAAATCGAAACGTTTAAACATTTCGCGTCGCATTTGATATATCTTAGGGCGTCGGTGTAAAAGATACGAGGAGTAACGGATTATTCGTTCGACTCAAACGTTGCATTTAATTTTCGCTTGCATCGTAGACAACGAGTCGATGGTCGCGTTGTTCCTGAAACGCATCCGTCCGCACGGCATACAATTCGCGCGGCATACACGTAGCTGACAAGCGGATACGAGCGTCTCGTATTCGTGACACGAATAAGTGGTACGAATTTGCGTATCCGGAATGGATACGGTGATTCGCGAGATACACCGCGAAACGGCCTACGCATCCTGCAACGCGGAGGAATACCGGTCTCTAAAGTCCGGGACGAGGAGTAGACGAAAAATTCAGGAACCGGTTCGCCGGCATTTTCGCTCGTGTCCAGGGCACGTTCGCGAAAGGATAAATAGTCGAAGGGAGAAGCGAGCAGGAAAAGGAAGAAAGTATAGGAACGGATAAAACGCGCCTGTTTCTTCAGCGATGGGAACGAGACGCGTCGAATCGTTCCGCGAATATCGAATTCTGCGAATAAAATGCAGTCTCGAACGAACGATGACCGAACATTTATTATCCGACGAGATCGAGACTACGTCGAGTCGTCCTAACGATTAAAAGGACCGATCGAATCGAATTCGAGGGAATTTTATCGTCGATACGCTTCCGTTGATAACGGAGTCGTACGGGAATCAGCTGCGATTCGCGCAGTTTTCGATTTGAGAAAAACGAAAGAATCGTCGGTTGCGTGAAGGTATATTGGAAAGATCGAGCTGTAACGTAAAACGGTCATCCCGTATCGATGCCGATCCCTAGCGAGTTTCGATCGAAGGAGAGGAGATAACATGGAGGCGAAGGTCTCGAGACGGAGGAGAATAGGGACGAAGGAACTCGAGCAAGGATACACGGACCCTCCCACGCGTAAACGGTGCTCGCGAACAACGGAAAGGCGGTACCGAGATAACAGCGGCAGATATTCTGCCGGTTCGTCCCGCGATGGATATCCGTGACTTCCAGTTATCGATCCCGGAACCGCTCCATGCTCCTATACGTTGTTTTCTCCTTTCACGATCGTGCTTTCTCCCGCGGACTTTGGGGAAAAGTGCGCCGATCGCGCGCTGCTCCTTTATCCCGCAGCGGATCCGTGGCCTCTTCGAACCGCGGACACCTGCTTTCTCCGCCTCCGATCCCGGCACGATATGCTCGACCATCGTTTTCTCGTAATTCGCAGCTCGTCTTCCCGCGATATTTCATTGCGAAATGACCTTTTGTCGAGCCTGTTACGCTATATCGGCGTTTGGTAACCGCCAATGACGTATTATATTTTCACGTTTCCACGTCCATCCTCGTTTGTCGAGTCAGGCTGCGTCCACAGGCGTGTGCGCTGGCCAAAGTTGTTCGAGAACAGCAAAAGTATCGAATCGCCCCCATTGGAGCGAGCGGATTCGCCAACAGCATGGAAATCAGCATGGAAACGGCTGGAAACCGGCCGTTTGCCGAGATTCCGTAAACCTTTTGCGACCTGTCGGCGAATACGCTCGCGTCGTTTTAACGAGCGCTGCTCGTAAAAGGTCCCTAACCCCAACGGACACGGTGGTGTCCGGAGCGCAGATGGATTTTCGAGCGGATACGAACAACTTTTTACGCGAGGATCGCACGGTACAAGAAGGGCACACGTTCTTCACCAAGAATAGTTATTCTTCTACACTGTTATTTCTCGACATACGAAGGTAAAGTTAGACGGAATTATATATATCCTTCCTCGCAGGATTCGATGCCACTTTCGTACGTACCATCGACTTCGATTCGTTATCTTTAAATTTACTTTCATCTTCAAATCTATCGATCCTGTTGATCACGCAGAAACATTGTCGACGATGTCTCGAGTGCCACGCGTTGAACGTTGCCTCTCGAAACGGATACGAACGGTCCGTGTCAGCGACTTATCGTTGCACATACTTATCTTTCCGTCCTTCTTCCACCGTCAGAACTAATAGATATCAATGAGTATCTCCTTCAAGAGGCAATACGTTCGACACGTGACACCCGAGGTGCGAAAAGATCGTCGACTGCTGGCAAAACTGCTGGTCGAAATTCTTTCCCTTCTGGACGTTGAACGAAGCATGCTTAAACGTATCGGTGCTAAGTGTAACAGCGTGTACGGCGAAATATCGGTAAACGTCGAACGTTAAATAATCGTAAAAACTGTACGAAATTAATTCACACGACGAAGCGCCTTAGTAGAGAAAATTATCGATGATCTAAAGCGCGTTACTTCGTTTTATAACGTAAACTGTTTCATCGTAATATCGTTGACCCAGCGCTTTAATCTTTTTTAATTACGATCGTTTCTTTCTCGTACACGGGCGTGCACGCGTCTCCATTATTATCGATGATTTTATCGATATTGTTCGTCGCTCGACTAAAAACTATTACGATCAATATGTTTGCGGCGTAAAACGACTTTTCGTAACTCTGATAATTTTTGTCGGATAGCATTGTCCGATGCTACGCGTTGTTATACCGTCGACCTCGCTCCTACCCTACCGAAGAACGTTCCGTCGCTAAGAAATCGTGCGTCGAATAACACCGTGTACGAGTCTTCCCGAGTATACGAAAACGATACGAGGACGTAAATATTTTCTCCGCGTTCTCGGCATACGTTCGGAACGGATAGACTCTTGGGATTTGTTAGCGAGGCTGAAGGTAATATGGCACGTGCGCCGATGCGTCTTCCTCCCTGGTGACGTCGCTCGCACGCGTTTCCACGGGGTTGCGGTTAAACCGAAGCGAAACAAGTCGGATCTCTTGTTCGCTCACCTCGTTCGTCAGCATCCCCTTCCTCGTCCGGTTTCCTTCATCCAGCTGCTCGGCTGTGCAACGGAAAATAGACACCGGAACCGGGCAGGATGCGCGTATCCTTTCGAAAATCCGTTTTACGACGAACGTTCCCTTTTATTACGATCCGTTATATCGTTGTTCGCTGCAGGTACAATGATCGTTACCGGGCACGTTGACAAACGATACGTTTCACTTTGTTGCTGCAACCTTTTTCCTACGCTTTTATTTTGTTTCATTTTAGCGTCTTTCACCGTGCAATTTTTCGTTATATAGATATACGTATATATATATCGTCATTTATCGCCAGAAAATCTTTGAGTTTCCAGCCGATGATCCATGTTTCTCGACTCGAACGTTTCGTATTTTTACGTATACTCGTGTACATTGTATTTATACTATTTCGTTAGACGAGCAATTTATTTTCCCGTCCTATCGTCTCGCGTTATCTTGCAATTACAAATATCGATCGATAGCGAATGAAATGTCGAATGCGATTCGAATCGGAGAAAGTTAAGTGTTAAAACACGCCCACTTTTCGTCGAAGGAAAACTCGTTGGATCTCTCTTATTCGTATTCGGGTATTTGTACGTATTACGCGACAGTTTCTCTATTATAAAGAAGAAGAAGAAAAAAAAAAGAAAAAAGAAAAAAGAAAAAAGAAAAAAATCATGAGACAAGGAATTACGAAGAATCGCGTTACAAGTAATTCCCGGCTGTAAAGTCCCTCTTTGCCGAGGTTTGCTCGTATCGAGAAGCGTCGTTGAAAAGTTCCAAGCAGGATTCCCCGCTGGGAATCCATTCTCGTCCCGTAAATTTTCCGTCTGAACGGGACGGGGATCGTGATTTCACGTTCTTACGTAAATATCATTGAAACAATGGTAACGCGTCTGTGACGTTGCCTGGATCGAACGTCGACCATTGTACTCGAACAGGCGGAAACTATCGCTACGGTATGCGTTCACCGATTCATAGTCGACAATAAACGTTGCTTTATCAAAAGCACGCGAATCTATACAACGATTTTATCGGTAATGGTCATCGGGATTGCATCAGATCGTCGTTTCGAGGAAAAGTACGCGCGAGAAATAAAAAACATAGGTAAAAAGCTATCGTTCGACGCGGATCGCGCGCTCGCCTAGAGAGGAACGACTCCGTTTCATCGATCGCTAATCATCGACGCGAGTATATCGATTACGTATCCGGTGACACGTGGCGAATACCAGGAATAAATTCCTCGATTTTCGGTCTCCGCCGTTCGGTGGAACGGGCGAGTCTGTTCTTATCGATATCGAAAGAAACTTTTTCTCTCGACGGATCGGTTACGATTATCGAATCGGACGACGTTTGGTAAAAATTGCACGCGTTTCACCGCTTTTACTTTACCACTGGTTACTTCGCTGTAAGTCTGTTATCTCGTTCGTATCTTATTCGCGCCTTGCGACGTAAAATATCGAATAAAATAAAATTTGAAAAATTGATTACGGCTGTACGGCAGTACTCGATTGAAAAATTGATTACGGCTGTTACTAAATGGTATGCATCGTTGTCGACCGAGGAGGAGGAGGAGGAGGAGGAGGAGGAGGAGGAGGAGGAAGAAGAAGAAGCATCGGATGCGAGGACGGACGCGTTTGAAAATCAGCAGGCCGATATCGCCCGTAGCGGATAGCGTGGCTCGCCGGGACTGGCAATGAACGCTCGATTCGTCGATTTTCGAGGACGCTTCTCCGAGGGGAACGAGCGAAGCGACAGTCGCGAGAGAATGCCGACCTCGACTCGAGGTTCGCATTGCCGTGTCTTTCGCAGCGCCATCCCCACCGCGCGCCGTGTTTACAGCTCGCTTCAGGAACGCCAGCCGATGCAACGTTTAAATATATACCACGCATCGAACGAGCAACGCTTTTCACACCTACGTGCGTATGACAAATGACGCAACGGAGCGACAAAATCTGATCACTTACGTGCTTTCCTTTGCGCAATTATTAGGCAACATTGCGATATCGGCGAGGGAAATAGCGGCCATTTGGATTTCCTTCGTACGCAACGCGTTTCAGCGTTGCAAGACGCGCTGGGGTCGTCTCAAATTTTTCGGATCTCCGATTACAGTTTCACGGTACACCGTATACACGTATATAACGTATAACGAAGATAAGAAAGAGACGACTACGAACGAATAGGCAGGTGCCGACGTACAGGAAAAATTAAAGTTTATTCGTGCGTGCCTCGCGTTTCAGAGAATTCACTCGAAATGCGTATTTGCTTCGTAAACTCGTATTTAAAGAAGCTGCCAACTTTCGGATATCTGGAAAAATTAAATCTAAAAGCCAGCTGGTTACTACGATAAGAATGTCGTAACTGCTCGATAATTCTTCATATTCTACTTAATAAAAACAGCGTCACGATCAAAGGTACGCTAAGTTCGGAATACTAACCGTAACTAACCTCGACTACTGACTCTACTTTTAACGATATTTTATTAAAGATTTTCAAAATGCGTATATACTTTTGCCGTTTCTGGTTACGCGTCTTTCGTCTGTCGGCAAGGCATTGTTCTTCCTTTCGTGTATTCCACTTTGTTTCTTTACGGTTTAAAACGAGATCGAGAGAGCGTTCGGCGACTAGTATCGAGGAACGCGCGAAAAGTTAAACGACAAAAAGCAACAAAGGGAACTGAGCGTCATACATATGCCTATAGTATATCGATTACGCGTAGTTGAGACGGTAGTGACGAGCCGCGACAGACGAACACTATGGCCGTATAGCGGCAACACGCCACGCGCATGCCGTCCGTTACCATTTACACCATCAGTTCGAGTCGAACGCCGTTCCGACACTTTTCCTAGATCGTTGCTTCCTCGGAAATATCCACAGAATCCGACGCCGTCGGAGCAAATTCCTGCCAAATGAACAACTCTTCGTAAAAATGTTAAAATGGTACGTAGAAAGTACGCGCGTCAGCCTTTTTCTTTCCTCGAACTTTGACGCTCGTTCGCAACCATTCGAAACCACGAACCACAATAGTCGTAGGTACCGTCGCATTTACGAACTTTCCCCTGTCTTTTAAGACAAATTCGAAGCTTCTGACGCTTTTAGTTTTCGAGCGACACCCTATTTTTGCGGCAAAAATCGTGCGTTTTTGCAAAAGTTTGCCTCTCTTTTCTCCTCTTTTTAAACCAACGGGGATAGAGCAATTCTGTTCACTCGGTAGATGCGGCGAAACAGACAAGAGCCTTTTTTCCTTGCCGTTATGAAAAATTCCAATTTTAATCGTTAATTGATCAGTGATTTTATTCGTCTTATACGTTCTTTCGATAGATGCAAAATAACAACGGTCTCACATCAGCGTTGTATGTCCACCGTTTGAAGCAAACGCCACCGACACCCACTCGGGGGGTGTAACATCGTGCGATCGGAAAGTTCCTGACAAACCGGTAATCCGATCGTCGCGAACCTCGAAGGTTGCCACGATCGCGTTCGACGGTTAACGCGCTGAAGCAGTTTCGCGAGCCTAGGAAGAATCGCCAGTTCCTTGGTCGAAAATATACCCCAACGAAAATCCGATGAAACGTCGTCGAGCTACTGAAAAGTGTATTATAGCGTCACGCGGACCCTTCTCCTCCGTTACTGCGACATCTTGGTCCGCGCTCGACTTTGCGTCACCTTCCTGCGTAGCTGCAATACCACGCGAATATACAGGGTGACCAGCGACAAATTTAAAGTTAAATAATTTAATCGAGCAACGGAATTGTTTGTTCCAGCAACGCACGTTTGTTCGTTAAAGTTTCTCTACGATTCGAGGTATTTCGGACATTTGAGAGACTACGATTCTCCACTAGGTCGCGTAAATCGCGTAACTTTGTCGCGTAAATCGACGTATCGAAAACACGACTGGATTAAACGGAAATTTGCAAGATTTTAAAAAGTAGCCTTTGCAGCGACTCGTGAAATTACGACGACTCGGTAGTCGTCGATATGCCTGGGAATTATTATTTCATCTCTTTCGCGGATCACCCTGTATACGTGTAACGCAACCGTACGCGCAACCAACCGAACCGACTCGTGCGTAATTGCCGCAACTGTATCGGCTTCGTAACGACTTTTAACTAACATGCACATGTACGTAGAAGAGTCAATCTCTTTCATATCAATCACGATGCAGAAAAAAAAAGAAAAAAAGGAAAGAATCGGTCGAGGAATCGATCGAGTACTTGGTAGCACGTATTATACGTATCGAGGAGTAAATCGGTTATGCGGAACTCGATTCTTCGAAGCAACTCCGATTAGATCAGATCGAAAGTACGCGCTACTTAAAATTGCCCTTTCTTTCGCCAGTTATACGGATATCGGACAACGTAATGCTTAACTTTTTAAATGGAACACAGGCGAGTCGGCGAGTCGAGCGATCGATCAAATTGGAAATATTTCGGACGCAACGATTCGTTCATCTATCGGGGGAAATTACGATCGAAACGAAGCCAATGGAGAGAAACGGACATCGCGTAAAGATCAGACAAAGTTATCGTATCGTTTGTATCAAAAATATATTACGTTATATTTGGATTAAATTTACGACGATAATAAATTTAGTATCGTTTAGTTTTTAATTCCATATTTTGAGTTTCGTTTTAATTTCGTAACTTGGTTTTCTCCTCTTAACGATATTACATTCTAATTATCGCCGGATCTTTTAAAAAAAAAAAAAATTCTTGAAATCTACGTACCGTTACTTCCTATTTTTCCACTCATCTTTTCATTCTACGGTTATTTCGTCGGTCGTAAATCGACTAAGCCTGGAATACGACTGGAAAAATTGGAAATACGACTGGAACAAGCAACCTTCTCTCGGCACACGATCTAACCTACGAGGAGGTAAGCGTCGAAGCTGACGAAGTTGATCAATTTGGTTTCCGTGTAGCTCGTGCGTTAATCGATCCGGAGATGTTCTCGATGATGCTTCGATGGGAATTGAATCGTTTCGAATTAAAATTAATTTCAAACGATTCGAGTTATACGCAGTTGTAGCTGGTAGAGCGCCGTTGCGTATATAAGACGTTGTATATTCCTTTTATAGGAAGAAAATAGGAAGAAAATTAGCGATATAACAAGAGGATGTGTTCATCGAAGACAGTAGGAGAGGAGATAATCTTATCGTAAGATTAAACTCAACGATCAGGAGCCATGGCGCGCGCGCGCTTCGATCGAGCTAAAGTGGAACAAAGTGGAAGAGAAATGAAACGAAATTGAGCAAACTGGCATAAAGTAGAATGAAACAGGAGATCAGGCGAAAGAATTTTCAAAGTGTCGGAATGTCGGTTTTAAGGAACGAAATTTTTAACGTCTCTTGCAAAATATACGGCTATACGAAATATAAGACTATACGAAAATACGATTGGATCGCTGTAAATTATGGAAAACGTGATTACAAACCATAGCACCGATATCAAAATATTTTCGTCTAATTAACGAGTTATCTTCGTTGCAATTTGGCTTCGGCGAACGTTTATCTAATTTGCTCCGATCGTAATTCCCGAAAACGTGACTGTAAAGCGAACGGTTCGTCACGTTCGCGTTTCTCTGGTAATGTTCGCACGCATCGCGGAAGCGAAGTGCTGCAATCGTCTCTTCGGTAGCGTCGTATCGTACGCTCATTCATTCCCGTCGGCGAACTCTGGCTGGTCTGGCCGGTTCTACCTGGCTGAACGAAGGCCAGAAGGAGAGAAGCGCGGATTGGTAAATCGTGCGTCATTGATGACGTTCGATCCTCCGATCGTCCTCGAATATAAACTCTCTCGTGCACGATACCGCGCAAAAGTCGTTCTAGACCAATTTAAGGATATTATTTATTGGTAATATTATCGTAATATTTAATATCGGCGATGAACGAAAAACGAGAAACGCTTTAATTATTAACTCTTGTTAATCTCTATACGATGTATCGCGCGATCGATATATTTTTCGATATCGGCGATACGGCAGTTTCGAGAGGTAACCGCGTCGTATTTTCCACCGACTTATCAACCGCACGATCTGGAACCTCGCGCGAAAATTCTATTTCGAGATCGAATTCCAAAACGAGTGGAATTCTTTGCTTTATTTATTAACGATTTTGCTGTTCGTCGTTCTCGTTGAAACAGAGCGCCGTTAAAAGAGGAGAAGCGTCAGCGACGCGCAATGGACCTTTGGTATTGATCGCTGAACCACGTTTACCTTGAACGTTATTAATTTCGCGAGACGAAAAAATATTGGCCGTGTTCATTGAGAACCGGGGGACGAAATGGAACGAAAGGAGACGAGGCGAGGCGAGGCGAGTTTCGCACGAACTCGCTGTTGCAACACGCTGATGCAACCGGACGAGTAGAACAAAAATATGAATAATTGCTATCATATTATATGTATATCTCATTGGCTATTGTGAAACAGCGGTGCGTGGGTTTCACGCTAGCGTGCATTCCGCTCACGAGAATTCGTATTACTCGACGTAATCTCGATGCTTGGTTTGATTTTATCGTATAATAAATAATAATCGGTTTATTCGTTGATCAAAGGGTGGCGCGAGTCGCGTGACTAACGGTTTCTCGTCTGCTTAAAGATTCGTCGCAAATTTGAAAGAAGACGCGAAAGTAGATCAGGTGGCAACGAGATGGAATCTTCGAACAACAGTGGCAGAGAGAAGACGAAGAATTTGCGGCAAAGGCGAGAGAGACGATGGATTCTGTGGATCTCGTTATCACGTTGGTTTCTCAATCGGTCGCCTCGCGAACGTGGCACGTGAACAAATCGAGCCAATCCCCGGCCCGTAGTTCACGAAGCGGCCTGTTCTTTCGTAACCGCAGAGAACTAAGGATCGGCGCACCATCGCGCACGATAAAAGCATCGTCCAACCTTTTTTCCACGGCACAGACCTTCGCTCGACGGTCCCCAGACACGTCGGATTCGATCGGTCAGGACCGCGCAACCGCGCGACCGCGCAACCGCGCACTTTGCAATATCGTCGATCTCGAGGTCGGCCGGATCTTACGTTTCTAATGTAAGCTAACGAATCGTTGCTTCATCGTCGCGAGCCACCAAGCTCGTGATCGTTGCTGGAGTCGCGCGAAGCGAAATCCCTCCGGCAAACGTGCCTACGTATCGTACGTTTACGCGGCTTTTTCGCCGTTTCTGTCCCAACGTTCGAACGTTCGTACCGTCTTTCCACGTATGTCGCTTCTTTCTTCGATTTTTATTACGACCTCGAAGAGGAAAAAGCGGCGAGAGGCGATCTTTGCCATTTTTTTTTTTCGTCCCGATCCCGATCCCGACTAATCGCGATCGTTGCGGAGCATTTTTCTCTTCTTAAGAAGGACGTTCTTTCAAAATCGTCGTCCAGTCGTTCGGTCCAATTTTAAAAACGTTATTTCGCTCGAAGCGGTGTACGCATACTTTTCCCTCTCGCTGTAGGTGTATCGTCGGTAATGTATCCTGTCGTTGCGAAACATCGCCGACGTATCTATTTCGAACGACTATTAATTATTATTTCCCTTATTTCGTCGGGATAAGCAGCTGCGCTCGGTCGTAATTTATTTTTCACGAGCGAACGAAAACGGATTGTAGGGCGATAAATTCTTTAAACGGTCGAGTAGTACTCGAGTAGGTAAGTAACCGTTTCGCCGCGACGGAATCGCCCGCCACTCTACTCTCTACGCCACAGTTAGATCGTATACAGGGCTATAACGAAATGCGAGTTATACAAAATAGCCGTACAAAAAAGTATCCATATCCAGTCGGTAATTTTCCACTTACCAATAATTCTTCTTAACATTTTTCAACTGCGTGTCCTCGTCGATATTCGAAATATTAATATATCGGATCTATACCTGTCGTGTATCATACATTGATTCAACACGCTAAATGTATTTTATATAAATTCGCTGATGTAATTAAACGGTACGATGAAAATAATGGTATTGACGACATAGCTAATTACGATTAATGAATAAATTTATTTTATGATAATTGGTGGGTGGTCATTTCGTCGTTATTTATTCAACGTTATTTATTTATGTCTCGTAAATCCTACGTTCATATGGTATTTACGAGTGCCTCGCAATCATAAAATTGCTACGATCAACCACGTAAACCTGTAATATCATATTAAGTAGTAAAGAAAAAACATGTAAAATGCTAGTAATATGCAAAAGAATAGAATAATTAGTATTTTATATGCCGCTTATCGTTTAAATTAAAATAAACGGGCTGCCATTTTCATCTTCCATCTTCCGTCGCCCTTCAAATTTATTTTTTATGATACAAAAGTTGTTGCCTCGATACAGACGCGTCGCTCAACGAACATATCGTTGCAAATAGAAGCGTATAAAGCAAATAAGATTCGAGGACGAACGGATGCGCGATAAAAATGCAATTAATTGATGGGAGAATCGGATCGGTAAGAGACGAAATCTGGGTGGCGGCGGCGGCGGACGAGGGGGGGGGGCGTGGAATTCGAAAGAATCGATAGTCGAACTTGACATCGAACGAGGTTTTCCTCGCGGCTCGGAGCACTCGATAAATTGCGTTCGCGACGTATCCTTGCTGGGATGACCCAGTTACACGCTCGAACCCCTTGAAATCGTAATCGTACGAGAATTTATCGATCGTGTCTGAAGGCCGCCGAGAGAATCTTTTCCGCCGAACCAACGGATACCAGTCCACGTATCTCCGTTCGATAGGATCGAACCGAGCGACTAATTTGTCAATTTGTCGAGATTCCGACGTTTCTGTCTTTGCCTCTTGGTTCGAAAAACGCTTGAGAAACGCGATTACGATTATAAGCAGGTTTCTTTCTTAGAAAATTTCGAATCGCAGCCGCGTGTTTATCTCGAGCTTCTTGTCCCAAATTTTCTTATATCGCGAAAATTTCGATCGACTGGTCCGTGTACGTTCAACGTTCGAAATTACCGCGTAATCTGGAAAAATCTTAGAGGTTTCAAACTTTCGAAAACTTGGCGGGCTTGATTACGGAGGTTGCTCGATATATTCCGCGCTACTCGCCCGACTTTCCATGCTCGTGTACTAAATCGAAATTTTGAAGGAACGATTAAAGACCAGAGTTTATCTCGCTGACAGCTTCGTAATTTTCAATTTTTGCTTCAACGTACGCCGCGTATATCGCCGTTCGTCGGTACTAGCAAGTATTGGGGACGTTTAATAAAAATTGAACGCTTCTCGCTCATCTTATTTTCCAACTACGTCGTTACGAGTTCATTGCCGCCTTCGTACCCTCTCAACTTTCCGATATACCGCTTGAAATATTTTTGGAATTTTTCACAAATGTAACGGCCATCAGCGTCGACTTTTATTACCTCGCTGTTCGTCCCAGCAACTGTAAGTATTCCTTCCCCCGGTGAAGAACTCGATGTGTTTTCATCCGTGATCCAGTTTTACTCGTTCTTCCTGTGGACCGTGGGATTTTTAACGACGAATTAAAGACAAACCGGATGCGACGTACGTTTCACCAACCAGCCGACGTCTACGGAAATTGCAATTGTGTGTGATTTCAGACGTTGCACCGTGACTTTCTAAGTCGTTGCCCGTTTATTTACATCTCTTTCCGTCTATATATCGACTTTACGTCCAAACACATAACCAAAATTTTCTTATTTGGAAAAACGCTTTCTTCCGTTTCGTCTAACGGAAATCGAAGTGAACGGTCTGACGCGATATCGCGCAGGACAATTATCACATATAGTAATAGACCGATCTTACGTCTATCTGGTAATTGCACGAATGTAAACAATAAAATAACAGTTTCGAGAATGTCGGACGCATCGATTTATACGGATACAAACAAATTTGCGAAATGTACAACGAATTTACGATCGATCATCGAACGTACGTACGAAGGAAGAAGACGGATACGCGTGTAGTTACGTGTCCCCCGTTCGTAGTTACGTTCACCCGTTAAAACTATGCATTTTTCGTTACGCAAATAGTCGCGTTTCTCTTTTTCGCTCAACGCTTAACATTATACGTTAATTACGTGTTTTGATCGATACGTTTCCACATCATAGAATCGTTTCTGTCTCGTTCCTTCTTCGAACGTTAAATAAACATTTCCAGTTAATTTCCGTGAACTTGAACAAATTCGGAAAATGATATCGCATTGAAATCAATCCATCGAATTTGCCTCGAATCAATCCTCGAAGAACTCAGAAATTCTTTGGTGAATAAACGTACGATTATCGCGTAAAGATCCAAGTTCTACCGTTGATGTTCTACCATCAAGAGAAATTAGCGAGTTATGCTTTGTGATACCCGAGAGTATACATAGAATACGCGTGCAAGCGACGTCACAGATGTTATCGCGAAACAGACATTACCGTAGCGTTTTTCCTTTTCACGGAATACGACGATCGAGAAAACAGAGAGTGCAATGGTCTCTTCGTATCTGTAACGGCGTCTCGATGACCGACCGCAAGTCAGTATGTTTCTTAAACGAGAAACGCTCTCCCAAGTTCTATTAAAATCGCTGACGCGGAAACGGAAATGTTCTAGAAACCGGGGCACCAGAGTGCATCCTCGTTACCGCAATTCGTATCGCGTATACAAAACGAGCGATAAGCGTCTCGTAACAACGACGTGTGTCTATGACGTGGACAGCTTTTTAAAGTTGCGCGAAACGGTATGAAAATCCAGCCGAATCGAATCGTTTGCCATTCAATCGTTCGATTCAAACGCGAATGAAAACTATTCGCTGAACTCTTCGTTCCTGCGTTTCGAAGATTTATTAGACGCGTCCTACGTTTCGATAGGACTGTATTTTCTTCAGCCATGCCGCTCATCCTCAGCCAGCCGTTTCTCGCTGACGCTACGTATCGATGCCATAACATCGTAACATCGATAACGACCGTACAGCATCGGGAACATACGATGAAAATGACACTGACGGATGCCATCCGCGGTTTTCCATCTATTTCGACAGCCAGTCGAACGTCGGCGACAATTTTCACGCAAAGCTACATCCAACGATCATCGTTCGTATCTCGATTTCGAGTCGCGCGTAATCGAACATGGACCGATCTCGTCTTCGACTTATATTACGTTAGATATTTTCAACGTACAATTCCGTTATACGTATAAACGTATCTGTACTGTGCGTATTATATCGTAACGCCAGCGTTAAATACCAAGCGCGTAACACGCTTTCTCGAATTGCCGGGTTACGGGAACTTGAAAAATTCAAGATTCCAGATTTACGAACAGATTTATCACAAGCGCGCGATCGTAGCGACTCGAGATACGCTTCAGAGGCATATCGCGATCCTCGACGTCGATACGTAGCGCGTCGCGCACCACGAGCTAACCGGAGTACGGGCAGGCAAGGTACCAATCCTGCCTGAGAGAATACTTGCTTTAGTTCTTAAGCACGTTTTCGCGCTTACAGGTTTCTGGGTAACCGGCCGTAGTTTCGGTAACGAACGTTAAAGGATCACCGCGTGCTAACAAAAGTACGATAAGATCGTCACTCACCGGTATCCTCTCTTCGTTCCGTCAAGTACAGCGACGATACTAAATACCGCTTCCTTATTCGAAATTAACGTTCACAAACTGCATACTATATACACGCAAACGTATAACGTAGTTTCTCAATCTCTTCGATACGGCGCTTGGCACATACCGTCATACGTATGCGACAGTTGGACGTATCGCCAGACACGTGTACCTACTTTCGTGTAACACCTCTTGACACACGCCTCCCGACAAAGTACCGTTCGTCTCTGGTACCGAACCGACGATCGCACAACGACGATCGGTCAGACCAGATACGATAATAATCTATAAAGATACGGCCGCGACTATAACAGTACGCGGTAATGTTTGAAATTGGAAAAAAGGTTTCAGCGTCTCGATACGTTCCGTACGTTTCGCAGGAAGTGGCAGGTGTAAACGATTGAAGATTATTCCGCTTGTCGATAGATAAAGAACCCTACGTTGTTTCGATCGAAATAACGCTGGTAGATGTAAATTCCGACTGATTTCGATCCTCGTGCTATGTCCGCGCGTATACTTCGATTGCGTGCTAACGAACAATAAATCGAGAAATGTCGGTGTTATCGATTTCGCGACAAATTGCGTCAGATCACGACGACGACGCACCTCGTGTCACCGGGAAACGATAAGCGAACTAATTACGCGACGATATGTCCACGTTTTCGACGACTGTGCCTATTTTACCGTGCTAAGAGGCATGCGTCTACGTATACGCGCGTATGCACGTCGAGTTATAAATAGCACAATAAGTACAACATGCAGGCGTTCCGCCATATACAGACTGCATGGGTCATAACAGTTCAGGCGTATACCTTTTATGGCTGTATCAGCTTCCTTGTACGTACCTGGATGCTAGGATACGTAAGAACGTGGAACTACGTTTTCAAAGCAATATGGTAAAGTGTATTTTTACGTTGAATCGTTCGCCGCGTTCTATGGATAGGTAGCGTCGCGATTTTTTCCTCGCGACGTACGGATCCGTATTACGGTGGGATCCGCGTTACATACGGAATTCACCGTACAATAGCCGATAACGAGCGTAAGGATGGTAGGAGCGGCTGAACAAACAGATTTCAATCATATCCAGCTCGGTCGAATCAGAATTCCTCGGCTCTTATTCCGGATATGACAGTGTCGCTTACGAGACGAGCTTCCGCCGTGATCCTACCGCGATATATCGCGTTACCAGCCAACGACTCTTACTCTCGATTTATCGCGATAGTTAACGATCTTACGTTACGTTCGAACGTTTGGAGAAGCGCGTCCCGTGCAGTAACTTTCGATGCAAGCGTATTTTTACCTCGTCAACGTTTCTTCGAGAAATCGAGAAATCGAGAAATCGAGAAATCGCGGAGTACTCTCATTCGCGAGAAAAACCGCGTACGTGAACGTGGAATGTTCGATATTTTTCGTTCGAATATGTTGAGTATGCGCGTATTGTCGAACGTACAGGGTGTTCCTGTACGTTAAATGCGGCGTCTAAATCGTTTCCGCTGCCGCGCAAGATAAGAAAAAGGAAACTAATTGTAAGAGGAATTTAAGCGGTTTCAACGCGTATATTTAATGGCGATAGAAAACGACCTTGCCAAGGTTGCCTTAAGATTATTCCAAGGTCGTCGACATCTTTCTTTTTTTCTTTGCGTACCGGCACGTTTTCTGCGATGCAACGTCGCTAGTCCTGGTCAAACAAATTCGGCGATCTATCCCGATATCCCGACCTCGAAACGATCTCGAAGAAAAAAAATGAGTTTAAATCGGATAACGGTATAACAAGTAACGAATTAGCTAATTCCATCGGCTTGTTTGTTACGCTCGGAATTCTCGTTATATCCATATCGACGTGTTTTTGCATAAAAATATATAACTTTGCAGTAAATCAACGGCAAATTTATTTTCTCTTCTTCGCTGTCGCGATACGCTTCGTTATTCGACGGTAAACTTTCGAGCGATCTTTGATCAAACGTCGATCGTATCGTCACCGCTGTTCCGAACGAATTATACCGATCCGGATTCGACGCATCGTGATTCAACAGGATTCGATAAACAAGGTATTTTTGCGAATGAACTTTGCGACAGCTAGCTAGCCAGCAGATATCGAGATAATTAAATACGCGTAACGTGCATTATCGTCCCATTATCGTCCTACCGCAACGTGCTCGTTCGATCTAATAAATTAAACTGATTTATTATATCTGCGTTATCTCGAATCAAGCTCCGCTGCTTCTCCTCTTCGAGGTCGCTTCAAGGTTTTGACGTCTCGGGTCGTTAAACCTGTCTCGGCGTCGATCGTACGTATCGAGAAACGGACGTCGACGCGCAAAGCGTGGCAGCGATCGAGCGACGATCTTCAAGACGCGATCAAGGCGATCTTTTTATTTTTGATTATCGGATCGCAACACCTTATCTTTAAGTGCTGTATAATAATTTAGATGTTCGACTCAAGTGAAACACCTTAGATCGAGTATGTCGTAGTCGATCGAACGTCACAAAAATATCGAGTAAATCGTGTTTTAAGACGACGCGGTGTGACAGAGATACTAACCCTATTTTACGGTTATTTAGGCTAGATCTTGCGAGTGATTGCAAGCAATAGCGCCGCCTTTCGATGTAACCACGTTTCAACCTATACAATGCTGTAAACAAACGAGATATTTCGAGATAGAAGAGATAATAGATATCTAGTTCTAGTTAATCGAACGTACGGTAATTAAATTTTCGGTCAAAGAGTTACGTTTTTTAAATTACTCCTGTCGTATCGTATAATAATGGGATAAATAGACTGAGGTAATAGCGTCCTCGATAAAAGTTTCTCACGCGACTAAGAGAAGATTAATCGATCTCGTTTCTTCTGATTAAATAGAAGAAACGGCCAAAAGCCGTAAAAAGCGAAACAATAAACCAAAGACGCGTCGAAAGATCCCTCCAGTCAAACGCGACTGGAAAATCTAAGGAATCGCTCTCCAGCCTTAAATTTCTTTTTAATAAGTACCGTGAAACGTTACGTTTACGAGTAAATACAACGAAAATCTCTGTTCCGCCGAACCGTTTTACGGTTTTACGGGTACCGAGAAAGAACATCCGCTTTAACAGACCTATGCTTGTAGGGGATTAACGATCAGGCCTGACCCTCCTGTCTGCGACAAACGCGGCACGGTAAACGGCCGAAGAAAGAAAATGGTAAAAGCCGGTACAACTCGAACACGAATAAAGTCATGTTTGCGGAGAATCCCCGGGAAATGGTTTCGAACACGTGCTCTCTGCACACACACGAGACGTTCGATACCGATTTTCTCCTCCATTCAAGGTGACAAACACGCTGCACGCATCCCCAGCCCTTTTCTCCCGTTTCGATCTCCAACGGCTTAAAAACGCCGCCCCTTTTGTCGTCTTTAGAGATCGCTAGCTCGTTCTGTCCGATAGGAAAATCCGGGAAAAGCGGATTTCCTCGGCATAGAAAACGCTGGCGTTCGATTCGCCGGATGCGAGAGGATCGCTTTACGCCCAACTTCCGGCAACGTTTCACCGTACCTGATGCGAAACCCGACGGGCTTTCTTCGGATATTTCGGGCCAAGCGACGAAAAGGGATCAAACGAGAGATCACCGGCCGTCGGCTGTCCCTCTCGCGAACCATTCTTCGTCACCTCCGGCGTTACAGAAATACATATCTATTCCTTTTCCGGACGGTCATCGTGCCACGGTGGAAACGTAATTCGCACTCGCGAATCTGGTTTTCCCATCTTTCTCACTCCTCCACGGTTTCTTCCGCTTCTGGTTTCTCCGTCTTTTGGCCAAAATAACTAGTCGACGATTTATCGATTTATACGAGTGCACGATCATCGATTATATATATATATATATTATTATTATTAATCTTTCGCTGTAATATTGGCTATAATATCGGCTTCGTTGGAAAACAGTCAAACGAACTGGAACAGTAGCGTCACTACACAATGGCGTTGATAGCGATTTTATCGCTATTTTCAAACGTTCTACTGTCAACGCGATCCTCGAATACGATGCTAGGATAAATTAAAAGTAACGAATGCTATTCTTTTAAATAAACGTACTAAAAGTGACGGTCGTATACGCAAGTAGAAGAATTTACTACCAAGATATAATCTCACGTTCGATGCAGCGCACACATAAAAATACCTGGTGATTTGGAACGTGTTATTTTCACGACCAATCTTTGGTATTAGCTTTTTTTTTTGGTTTTACTTACAAATTTCTCGCCACTCTCCGCAGTCTGATCTTTCGAACCAATTTCAATAATTTTTCAAAAATACGTTGGGAATTTTTAATTTCAAATTTCCTGCAACCAACTCGCGCCGCGTTTCGACGTGATTACAAGCAAATTATCTCGTCAAGTTTGCCAGCGAGTTCCAATTATACGCACTAACGTATCTGTTTACGTTACCTCTGTCATTGGGTACAATGACGTGCTCCACGAGGAGCACAAGCCAAAGAATGTCGCAACGTGTTAGAACGTCTCGAGGTGTTCCTCGCTTCGGTATCAAATATGACGGTAACGAACGATGACTAATAGTCACCGACTGTGCATCATCGGACAGAACCGACGAGTTCGTACGAGTTCGTTCGGTTCGTTGTCCTTCGTAGCTGACAACTGGCCCTGTTAATTCGCATTTCGGCAGTTACGCATCTCGAAAGCACGACAGTTTGAATTCTTACGAATCCCTGTCGAAATACGGAGAGACGTTTCAGCAGTGATTTAATACCGATCGCGTGGATTAATATCGTCCGATATACCGATATACCGGTATTAGGTATAATTATATCGTTAGTATCGTTAGATCGAAGAGCAGGTTTGTCACGCGAGTCGTGTATATTCGATGTTAAGACGATTTAGGACGGAAACGTCGGACGCAATTCTAAATACGCCTGTACATCTATGGGTAACGTCCGAATTCGGAAGAACGATCGTCTCTCTTTACGGAGCATCGTTGCAACGACGAACGCTGGTAACTCTATCCTCGTAAAAACATATCGCCGATACGACACACGAGAATCACGTATGGAACGAACGAAAGAAGTCTCGCTTCATCGGATCAGCAATGCGAACGAGCAATGTGAATCTCCTGTCGCGTTATTCGCGGAAAGGTAAGACGGCGATGACATTTTCTCAAGAGACAAAACGATGCATCGAGAACAACGTGCCGCGTTTCGACTTGCTAGAAATTGTCCAGAGACACGAAGTAGATGGGTATTGGCAAATATCGAACGCGGCCATGTCACGAGCACGTTTGGCTTCCGCACGAATTGCCAAATCGCCTCCAACCGGCTATGATGTGTTGCCAAATCCTTTGGATCGTGTGTTAATCCGGTACGAAGTACGAACTGCGAGTTACTTAGAGACGGGATAGGGTAACTAACCGGTATAAATTCATGTGCTTTGCGGCTTTCGTAAGAATTACAGGTTTCGCGCGATGCTTACGACCAGCGGTAGCATAATTTCAAAACTAAACGGTCGAAACGATCGATTAAATTTCTACGACGAAAGAGATTCGGTACAGAGGCAGATACAGAACTAGAGGGTGAAATCGGTGTGTTTCGAATCAATCGTGACATTTTTGAAAACACGGCAATTCAGAGCATCGTTCGATGCCGTTCGATGTCAATTTCCAACTGTCCTTCTCAGCTTCTTCGTAATTATCGAACGAGAGACAGGGGGCGAGGGGGTGGGACTTGACATTCGCAGCTTTCGATAAAAGATTTCGACGGACTGAGATTTAAATCGCTTCCGAGTACGTTCCATCGACTATACGCTTGTTAACCCTTTCTAACGTGCGAGTTGAACGATCGTGTATTCGCATTTCGTAAGCGCCGTTTCGTATGCTTACTATGTAAAATATAGCGCGCTATTGTACATCACGCGAGTAAATGTTACCCATACCGTCACCAAATAATCTATTTATATCGAAAATACGAAAAGTCGGGAGGGAGGGCCATCGTATAGCCATCGTACATATGTAATAATGATAAGAATAACGATAAGAGGGAACACGAAGACCCAAATAACTCTCCAAACTGGAAAGAGCGATCGATATTATATTTCCGAAACGAAAGAGCGGTAAAAGTTCGAGTACTTTGACGATTTTCACGGATACCGATCGCTATTCTATCTTTTAGTTTTCTAGGATTTCTTTAGGATTTCTTCCCAACGGGGATCGTGCCATTTTTCCGTCACTTCTGTTTTACCTTTGAACGAACGTGTTCTTTATCTCGCGTTGTTGATTCTACGATCATCGTCGATACGATTTGTATTCCGTTCCTATTCCGAAAAAAAAACATCGATCGTTCGATTAGATCAAACCGGACGACGAAACACTCGACGTCGTTAGAAGATCTCGTTAGAAGAAACATTCATTTTGGGTAGCGTATAGTCGAACGGAGTTCGCGAAGCTTGTTTTTAAATATCGAAAGCTCTACTTCTCCTATTATTATTATTTTCTACGTTTCGGATTCAAGGGGGAAGGTGCGATCGGCTCTGATCCTTCCTGCTCGCGAGTAAACGAGACGGTTAATCCGAGTTCTGCGTACCTCAAGTAATTTTCCAATTCATTAGCAGTGCGTATTATTACGCGTTCTGCTGCGTTAAGCAACGAGTCGAAGGAAAAAGGCGAGACGCGATACGAGTTGCGGCAGCCTGCTCCTCGTAAGGTATTCATCGATCATCCGAGGCCACGTGTCTTTTTAAATGGAAATATGCCGAGAATACGGTCGAAGAAGCCACCTTCCTCTTTGTTATACGAGGTGCCAAATTTGTGTGAAATGTCGATGAAAATGTAACGTTTCTCGTACAAACGTTCTCGCGTTTTACAAAATCCAAAAAGTATCTGGTTTCGGAAAGCAGAAATACCAGCTGGCTACTCGCTATTCGCGTAGCTAGGCCATTCGCTTGGAATATCGTATTTTTATACGATACCCGAAGGACCGTACTTATATCGAAAGTATCGTCGCTCGATTGCCGCGATGGAGAAGAAAGCCGAACGACGACGACGACGACGACGACGACGACGTCGACGACGCTGAAACGAGGCACTTTGTCATTCGTTGATCCCAAGAAATTCTACTGCGGTGTTCGCGTGAAATACGTACGCGTGTACGTACACTTCGATATTTGATGGCCAATGCGGCCTGTCTGGGTAGGTAGAAAAAACGTGGCCTCTGCACGAGACTCGATACTCCCTGGCAGCTTGCCTGCTCTAAGGTCTAAGGTATCCGTCGTATAATCTTGGTTATCTCGTATCGCATGCCTTTGCATCGGCCTGCAGGCACATCTGCCACAGCCGAAGAAAGAGGAAATTGCCGCGACCAGACCCATGATCCGTAGAGAATGGACGTCGTGTTCTTGGACCGCACCGGTGCGTGTACGCACCTAACACCTGCCTCTGCAAGTTATTCCGCTCCTGCTTTTATTTTTCCATCTTCTTCTTCTTCTTCTTCCTACTTCTGTCTCTTTTCCTTTCTTTGTCGATTACCTTATGGCGCTGGCTACTGACTGCGAATCAGAGAGAGAGAGAGAGAGAGAGAGAGAGAGAGAGAGAGACAGAGAGAGAGAGAGAGAGAGAGAGAGGAAAAGAGCGAATAACAGAAAGAAGCAGGGCTCGTGCTGCTCGTCCATCCGACACATCGGTTACTCGATCTCTGTGGATTTTACGGTTAACCCTGGTTCGTCCGAAATTTCTGGAAACCAGCTACTCGGGGATTCCTCTTGTATAACGCGTCACGAAATTTGTACAGTTATAGTCGCCCGATATAGAAAGCGTTTTTAGCATTCGATTTAGTACGAGGATCTGATCGTTATTTTACGTAGACAAAGATGACGTCCGCGAGAATATATTTCGTAAGGAGCACGAAAAGTAATAAAAAGTCAGATGTGACAAACATCGTGTACACAGATACGTACGGTTACTTGTAACATTCTAATTATTCGTCGTATAATTTTAATTACTTTATGTTACTTTATATTTCTTTGTTCGCTTCTCCCGAAATTGCCCTTCGATGAATTTTTTAACGTATTTGCCATTTTTCACGCAAACGACGCGATAGGTTTACAAATTGCAAACGTATCGAGCAACAACAACAAAGAACTAGATATCTTTGGCATCTATCGTTGAACTTGGGAAGCTTTCGCAGTCGATCTTTATCTCGTAATATGTATCTTTGTAACACGTGTCACGATACATATGTTTCTATTGAATTATAAAATCACGACAAACGAATTTACAGGTAATAGTTGAAGAAAGAAACACCTCTCTTAAATCTACAACAGCGAGACATCGATCCAAAAAAATATCCCAAGTAACACCGTCGGGAAAGTGAGTTTCTCCGCGAATGGCAAGACAACGTATCATCGATTTCTCAGACCTTCCTCGTGGCCGAGAGCACGAGCACGAGCACGAGCACAACGATCGAAGGCTGCGCTTATTTGGGTCGTGGACACCGGTGAATTATCTCTTCGATCCTTCCGCTCTTACGACGCCTCTGACCCCCATTCCTTCTTCGTTATCACTCTTTATCACGTATTTACGACCGTCTTGCGGTTACTTGTGCATTGTTTTTAACCGATGCTCGCCAAGTATTGCGAAACCAACGTCCAGACGGTATTACGTGCTAAGATCGTTATTACGAACTAAACATCCTCGTACTCCTCTTTCGTCCATCGATCTAATCGCACGGTTGATGAAGTTTCGATAGAAACCGATCATCGGTCTACCATCGCGTTTTATTATCTTATTGCGTTTCTACTTCTACTCTGTCCTCTTAAAGCTTGATCCAACTATACGTAGAAATATCCGTGAAATATCACAGTATCGATACTCTTCAACGTACTTCTCTTCTTATACACTTATACGGAAGATTATGCGTTATACCGATATATAAGAAGAATCTACCTTTCCTGAAAAATGTTCGACAAAGAGTGCTATTCTTATGGAACTATGTCCGAACAACGTAGTTAACACTTAATACGTACATACGAATATATACACGTGTGTATACGAAGCGTATAACGATGAAAAAACTACGTCTTCATTCACGTTGTTAACGAGCCGATCAATATCTTTTTTCTCTCGTAAATTATGAAACGTTTTACGACGATGAAATTATACTTTTTACAAGTCTCCTTTCAAACAAATTTTCACGGTCTCTTGTAACTATTTTTTTTTTTTTTTTTTACGTATAACAACGTCTTTCATTAAAGGTGAATCTATCCAATGTTGGCTAATTGGTACGTAAAAACATTATAGACGCGTTTTATCTAAAAACATCGAAGATTATTACTAAAATAAATAAAATGCAAAAGTAATATTAAGACATCGAAGGTCCTTCTGAACCGTATATTACCTGTGATAAGAGAACATTTTCTAGGGTTCTTGGTAACTCGTTAACAACAAAAATACATACAACACGGTACGCTTCCCATTTTTTAATCCGCATGAAACAAGGAGAACGTTATGGCTGTTTTACCGAATATCATTCGACATCTTTCCAAGCAACGAGCGTTTAAAGTAGGTTATGGCGTTTAATTATCAATTGCCTGGCGAACCCATCGGTTTCAGATCTTGTCGGAGAAAATGTCGGAGCATGAGGCGCGATCTCCGGAAAATAAGGAAAGACAGGAAGATAAGACGGATCCGGGCGCTAGCAGGCACGGCAACTTCATGAATTATTACCAATTCCATCCTGCGGAAGAGCGCGTGCGACAACTTCCGTGTGGCGTGTGGCACTCGACCCATCCGGACCGGAAATACGTAGGCCTAGACGTTGGCTGTAACGCGGGGGTAAGGCTGAAACAGCTGTCAGACGAAATAGGACGAGTCGTCCGTGATCCGAAATTACAAACGACACAAGCGCCTAAATATAGACGGTGAAATTATACCTTTTCTAATATCGCTCGGAACATAGTTTCTTCCTGAAATCCTTCCGGCCCTATGCTTTTTAGGAAAATGAGAAATATCCGCTTCGTCGCTAATACACGCATACATTTAATTTACCTTATTAGAGACTTATCAGAGACTGCATTGATTGATATCGAAGCTAACGATCGATGCTTGTCTATATTGTGAATAACCAGTATTTTATTTTTATATCGGATAATCACGCGTTATTCGTTAGCCTTCTTAACAGAAGCTATTAATTTAGGTAATATTTGTAGCGAACAAATAATCCGTGATCAAACTATAATACACATCCGTTGCTTTTTGTTCGAAACTATAATTATTTTATCACCACGTTCCAATGATTCGATGGAAGCAATTCTTTGTTCAAAAAGATCTTATTAAAAATCATATATCGAAAGAAATATTCGTTTAATTGGAAAATTCTCAAAGTTCCATTGAACGAACGTACTTTAGTCGTATTGGTAACTTAGCGCCACAAAATCAATTCACGAAACTATATGGGGGCCGTAGAAGAGGTTTCTTGACCAGAGAACGAGCGAGAGAAGTCACAAATCGTATTAATGGTTTCAGGATTTAACATTCGTGTTGCACAACTTCCTCGAGAAAACCTTGTCTACCGATCAAGATCTACCGAAGGAGATTTGTTTGCTCGGCATAGATCTCGATCCTATCTTAATCGAACGGGCACGGGAACGCAATCCACGGCCGAATCGTATCGTTTTTGAGTGTCTCGATTTTCTGATCGAGGATCGTAATGGGATACTGGACAGGTATCTTCATCGATTGGAAAAGTCGCGCTTCGACGTTGTCTTCTGTTTCTCCGTTACGATGTGGATCCACTTGAATCATGGGGACAAAGGACTGATGGAATTTTTGCAAAAGGCTTGTTCCATCACAAACATGATCGTGATAGAACCTCAGCTTTGGAAA
Source organism: Bombus breviceps (assembly GCA_014825925.1). NCBI lineage: Eukaryota > Metazoa > Arthropoda > Insecta > Hymenoptera > Apidae > Bombus > Bombus breviceps. The sequence continues at coordinate 384,945 of JACXIW010001316.1, read as the reverse complement.
TGTTATAGAAACGCGTCGAGAAGACTAAGACGATCAAAGGGTGAAGATTTTCCATTATTGAAGACGTTGAAACTCACTGGCGATCCAGCAGCGCATATTGAACGCATATTGACTGAATTTTGCAATTTTCGAAGAGTCACGGTTACCGAGAACAACGAGTGGAAACGGAGACTATTAATTTACGAAAGGATGTGACCTACCGCTTTCAAGATTGACGAGATTCCATATGTTAATCGAAGTCAACCGACCGAACGACGATCTTTTCTTATGCGAATGCGATTAGATATATAAATACGACGGTTGAAATAATTTTTGATAGCTTCAAGTGACTCGCGATTGTTGATAAGCTGATCGTCATTGCACACGCTCGGTCATTCTCCTCCCTCTCTCTCTCTCTCTCTGTCATAGGTCCGGTAACTGTTTTTTTAAATATATTTTATTATTATATCACGCTGCTTAAATACATTTAGAAAGACAAATTTTGAAGGATTTTCTTTTATACGTATTTTATTTTCTACGAGTTTGCGAGATATAATATTTTCTTTGTTATAAACAATATGTAATTATTCTTAAATATCGGTTTAAATAATATCACTTGAAATATTATATTTACAGAAGAAGACTCTGAAATTTGGAAGATTCTTATGCCTTGCATTGGGCAGTAAGATATACTGTACTCTTTTTTTACTCTATTTTCTATTCTGTGCGATTAAACGTAATTTTTAAATAAATCTCATTATTTTCATACACATTAGTTGTATCTTATATTTATAAATCAAAATGAATCAGCGATATGTATACATATCGGTACGTTAATTCGAAAAGTGAGTTTTATTCCAACAATATAGTAAAAGTATAGTAAAAATATATTATAGTCCACCGCTGCAATGGCGAATGATAAGTAATCACGCGAATAGCGAAATATTTTAGTACTACGTGAATCCGTGCATTATAAATATCGAAATTACTATATTATGTTTTCGTAATTGGTTCCTGTGTAATATGTCGAGAATCAACGCGCATTATTTCAGTTAAAGGTAGAAATCTTCGTTCGATGAGAAAAAAGGGGCAGAAAGGATAAGCGGCGAAAACAAGTTGAGGTTATAATTGTTTAAAGGGAAGGATTCCGAGAACGACGCGAGATGGCAATACCGTACGAATGTTTGTTCCGCTGATGGCCAAGTACCAGCATAACAACAAACTGACATGAATTCTGCGAGCAAGGTAAGCAAAAAAGCAACCATTGTCGCCGATTTTGGGCAGTTTCCCGCCATATAATACTTAATGGTCGTTCCTCCCCACCGCTCGCCTTCCTTTTTCTACGTGAGTCACGTGCTTTTATCCTCGAGTACTCTAGCAATGGAGTCTGTAAGCGGACACAAGGTTAGGTTATGAGCGCTTCTAACATTTTTCTTTTATTCTTTCTTCGATAAAATTGTTTGATAGACAAGTATAAGTTGTGTTCCTCGATGAAAATTCCTGAAAAAATAAATATATCGCTATTAATCATACGTTTGACAAATTAACAAACAAATTAAACGTTATCTGTTTTAGGTTGGTGAAATTTTCACCGCAGCCGGAGCAGCATTTAACAAGTTGGGAGAATTAACGATGCAATTACACCCTACGACTGACTCACCAGCAGGGTAATTAAATAAAACGCACATGTATAATCGCCTTTCGTCATAAGTAGCGGCAATGCGCGTCTAATGCTTTCGCTTAAGTTTATATGGAGCTATGTACTCTAGAGAAACGCGGGAGAATGTCACGTGGTTTGACGTATTTAAGTATTAACCAATCAGAAACGTAATACTGTGCATCTACAGCTTTGTTCAAGTACTATATTAGCGTACATCCTTTGAGTTTGAACATTTTTATTGCTATAACGTTATCATTCGTTGCGATTAAGAAATACACGAAGATATTATTAACTTCTGTTATGTTATATTTAACTTACGTTATATAAAGATAACTTAAATATTGTTTACGTTTGTATTCCCTTTAATACGTTTTACAAGTTGTCGATGCACGTGGATAAAAAAAAGTATTATAGATTTTACGCTTACAAGTGTAGTTGGGAATCAAATAATTAAATACTTTGCATCACTATCGCTTTACCATAAAAAGGATGGCTGGCTGTATTTTTACATAACTCCTTGTGTCGCTTAATCTGTAGTAAATGGACTGACGAGGAAATTGAGATGCTCCGTCACTCGGTAAAGACCTTCAGCGAAGACTTGAACAAAATAAGTGAACACATCAAGGGACGAACGGTGTAAGTGAATAAGGCTGCATCGAGCCCACGGTTGTTCCTCAATTTCTATGCGTCAGTCTCGACCCAAAATTAACCGGTCGTTTCGACGTTCTAGCTCTCAAATTCGGACAACGCTAAAGAAGAAAGCTTTTGAGGAGGCTGGCGTGCCGATCAGGCAACAAATGCTTTCTCAACAGTCGACGCAACAATCGACAGTTCAACAAGTATCGAAGCAACAAACAGGAAATCAAGGATTAATGGGAAAATCGTCTGAAGTCACGTTGAACATGTTAAATGCGCCGGAATCGGAAGTGGATGTCGAGGGACTGCCAGAGGAGTGTCAAGTAAAGCTCGAGTTCGAAGGCGCGACGGAAGAAGTAGCTTCTTAATGAGCCGAGGTTGATCTTTCCATATGCGATCTTTTTTATCTCGATTTCTAAACATAAGATAATTTTCATATAATAATAACGCGCTTAACGTTAAGTAACAAATATGTACCTTCAATAAATTATGTTTCTCAAATAGATTTTTAAAAGTCAACTACGATCATTTACTCCGTGACATTCTTACCGACCGATCTACTAGTGTTTTTAATGAGGGCGCCACAAGCTGAAAAACCAGCGTCACAGACGCGTCAAATTGTTGGCAGCAATTCCGACTGATGCTGATCTTCATCTATCCCATCGAATAGAGACTTTTTTTGTCGATATTTTGGTATTCTCTGGTTTCGCGCACGATCATGCAGTTTCGCGACTTACGTTACGTTAGTTCTGTCGTGTGACGCATGTGATTGACAGATTAGCAATGCGACGACTGACAGAGAGCCCAACTTGTTCAAGTAGTTAATCGGCAGCACGCACGAGCTGGTCTCCTAGTGCATTCTCTTTTTCTTAATCGAGTCGCAGCTGTCTTATTTTACAGAGAGATTAGCTCGTGTGTGTTCGATCAGTGTGTGATGGATCGGTACGGTGAACTCGAGTGAACATTTGCAATTCGGGGCACCTGTGGCTGTGCCAGGCGCTTGTAAACACTAAAATATCGCTACGACTGGAAACGTAACGATGGAAGGAGGCATATTAGAAAGTCCGGAGACCACTCTGGAGAGATCCGATGATGAGATCGCCTTACAAGGATTCTGCAGTCCTAAAAAGCCACTGTACAAAGTTCTTGGCCTGGCATTGATGTGCCTATTGGGCTTTGGTACGACTGTCACTATTATTGCCCAATTATCTTTACAACGTGATCAAGTAACCATTGTTCATTATTTATATCCGATCGCTTTTGTTTTGGTACATTATGACCTCATTAAGCATTTAAAGTCGAGTTTGAACTCAGTTATCGGGCTGACTAATATCTATTATTTCTTCCCGATTAAATTTTTCGTGAAATAATTTCAACTGCAACCTACAATAATTTTATTTATTAAATTTTATGATACGCTGGTTTGATATTATTTTCATGAACATTTAAACCCCTACCTTGACGTTTATTATCTACCATATATCGTAATGAAATGCTAATGAACCTATAAAATTATAGGAAGCGTAAATTTTTTCAATTGTTATTATCATTACATCGAAAATGTATTTAATTATGAGATACTCGTTACTTGACAATAAACTAAACAATCACGTACATTTGATTATTCTAGTTTCCTCTATTGCCATCGTATTTATGTAACGTTTTTTTTCATGACTTATATACTTCATTTATAAATTTTTTTACGATGCTAGGGAAATAAGCATTTTAAGAAATAATGTAAAATTGTACTCTCACTTTTAATCGTTACTTATTACTTTTCTTTTCTATTGATTTGATTTTTAGTAATTGTTCTGTGAAAATTTTATTAATCGTGTTTTAGTTCCTTTCTATTGGTTTCCCAAGTGACATAAAATGCTCAATACACGTATACAACGTAACGTACATTTATGAATGGAATCGGTGTAAGTTGTACAAGATACACCGTCCATTTTGCACATGGCCTGAGATAAGCTGTATCATCTTGTCGGTATTCTTTTGTCCGCGATATTTTACTCTTTCCCCCCCTCTTGTTGATGTTTCTGATACCAACGAGATATGTAAAATGCGTTTGCGCGAGCTCGAATCGCATGTATTCGGTTGGCAACTAAGTGATTGCGGATTTTGTCATCAGGTGGTATTGACAAAATCCGCAATCACTTAGTTGCCAGCCCAATATATTAGTCAATATTAGTCACGTTTCTCGAGCACTCTTAAGCGATCAATGATTCGCTTATCATGCGACTGCACTTCCATCCGGCGCATCAATTAATCGAACGAAATGCCTTTATTTGCAGGTTCTTACTTCTGCTTTGACAATCCTGGTGCTTTGCAAGATGACTTCAAAGTCGACTTGCAGATGTCGACTAGTAAATTTGTTTTATTGTATTCTATTTACTCATGGCCAAACGTGATTTTATGTTTTATTGGCGGATTTTTATTGGACAGTGTATTTGGCATACGTTTAGGAACAATTATATATATGGGACTTACGCTGATCGGACAGATTATATTTGCAACTGGAGCTATGGTTAACGAGTTTTGGGTGATGATGGTTGGTCGATTCGTTTTTGGGTATGTCTTCCTCTATAAGCTTGGAATATTTTATGATTCTTGTATTAATTTCGATACCTTTGCAGCGTTGGGGCAGAATCATTGGCCGTCGCTCAAAATAATTATGCTGTTTTATGGTTCAAAGGAAAGGAACTGAACTTGGTGTTTGGCTTGCAGCTAAGTTTCGCTAGAGTCGGATCAACCGTGAACTTTTTAGTAATGGAACCAATCTATAATTACGTGTCTCAATACTATAAAGGGCCAGAATGCATTGGCATTGTTCTCTTTCTTGCTGCTCTTACCTGTGTGGGTTCTATGATCTGTGCATGTTTACTGGGTATTATGGATAAGCGTGCTGAGAGATTATTAAGAAGGGGAGAGGGGCAAGAAACCGAAGTCGTTAGTTTAACCGATATTAAAGATTTTAAGCTAATATTTTGGTTGATCGCCGTCATTTGCATTGCTTATTACGTTGCGATATTCCCGTTCATCGCATTAGGAAAGTAAGTACGAATAATAAGGAATTTGTATAATCGTATTTTACGTAATTACGTACTATGTTAAGTTATTCTTTCCTTTAGAGTATTTTTCGAACGAAAGTACGCGTTTGAACCATCAAACGCGAATATGGTTAACTCTCTCGTGTATTCCATATCAGCTATTGCGTCTCCCATCTTGGGCTATCTTGTCGATAGGACTGGGAAGAACGTTTCTTGGATGTTTGTCAGTATTCTTGCAACTATAGTAGCTCATGGACTACTCGCATTCACATATATAAATCCTTATGTATGCATGATTCTTATGGGATTGGCATACTCTATGCTCGCTAGTAGTTTATGGCCACTGATCGCACTCGTTACCCCAGAATATCAGCTTGGTACTGCTTACGGAATGTAAGTAAAGTTTAACGCACTCTTTAAACATCTTTGAATTACTTGACAGTTAATCTTACGAAATCCTTTATTTACAGTGCGCAGGCTGTACAAAATTTGGGCTTGGCTACAACCTCAATATTAGCTGGTATAATCGTTGACCGGGGTGGATACTTCATGCTTGAAATGTTTTTCTTGGGTTGGCTATGGAGTATGTCTTTTCTTCGCATTGCTATTTCGATGAGATCTAAATGTCTGTATACTAATAATTTCTAATTAACGCTTTAAATTAGTCTCGTTAATAACCGCTGTTGCAATCTGGGTGTCGGATGTAACAACTACCGGTGGCTATCTGAATATGACGCCGGGTCAGAGAGAAAAATATGAAGAAATTCGACGTACACCGGAAAGCCTCGAAAGAGAAAAGTTACTGGCTCCGGAATCAACTTCCGATTTATCGACTGACGATCTTTTACAACCGCAATCTGACATTAGCATTAGAAATCGTTATCTCTCTCGCATTGGAGGAATGGTAATCATGCAATCTTGTTTAAAAAGATTTAAAAGTACTTTTAATACTGTTAATACGTTGAATACTTTTAGGTACCACCTAACGTAAAAACACCAATTCACCGGCTATTACGATGATGCATTTTATTTAGATGAATTTAAAATATAAATAGCTATATTGATTTAAAAACCTCGGTAAAAGAGTTGCTCACTGTGTCTTCCTCTTACACAGCATTAATCTGTGATAATTTCGTAATCGATACGTTTGAATTATAGCCCGAATTACACATAATTCATTTGTAACAGATCGAAAAATAGATCTTTTATCGACAAATTGATATGCCAATGATTGACAAGTAGCAAAGATATACTTATATATCATTTGTTTTTGGCATTTATTGTAACTACGAATAATAATAATAATTACGTTAATAATAATACGATTTTATGAAACACCATCAAATAACGTGTTTTTAACACGAACAAATCAAGAATTATTTTCTACGTCTTATTTAAAAGAAAACCTATATAAATATTTCGAATTACTTGTCGTCTAAGACTCGTAACATGCAACAATCGTGGCATATAAGAGTACCTTAACGCACATTTAGTAATGTACAGTTAACTCGATGCAAAAGTTAAGAAGATCTTGCATAGGTTATCGTGCATCGATTGCAACGTTATTGTAGTATACGTTACGCTATATTATATCGTTCTTTTTATAATAATCGAACCTTTTTGTCATGCAACTGGAATAACGAATAAAAGTTTATGAAATTGTCTTTGTTACAAAATGTGTCATAGAAAAGGTGTATTAAAAACATTTTTTATCTAAGAAATGTTTAATATTTTCTTGACAAAAGTAATTTTACACATAAAAAATAGTTTTCGCGCAATTAACGAATACGTACTGCTGAAAGCAAGAAATTATCGTTTCTCAGGCAAATTTTGTTTAAAAAAACCGCGTACTCGTGTTTTCTACCGAGTAACACGCGAATTGATTGTAGTCATTGCATACGAGAAAAATCAATTTGACTAAAGTACGAATAACTGTACTCGAAAAAGAAGCGCTTGACGAAAAAGAAGGGACGAGGCGACGCCATTGGCTGTGACGCCTGTCAAGACTCAAGACGCTTATTTATACACAGCTGTAGTGTGCAACACGTGCGTACCCGTGAGCACATTTACTATTAGGAGGATCGCGGTTTTTACTTTAATTTTCGTCGACATGGGGGTCCACGACAACGCAGATTCGAAATATATCGTTATGGGTACTTCGAGTTTCTCGAAATTAGCACCGAAACGTCCTACTACCGTTGTATTTAACGAAAGTTCGAGCAAAATCCAAAAATTCGAGGACAATCAACAAAACGTTCAAGCAGAAAATGTGGATAAAGGAAATATTAGTTTGCAACAACAAAGGAAGTCTTTACCGGTCTACAAGCTTCGTAAGCGGTAAGTTACGTATTATTGTTCTTCGTTTTTCGATTGATTTTTTACCGCTATACTTTACTCCGAACAACGTCTTCAAAGTAGACACGCGGAACATCGTAAAACAAGATGGTGTATCATCGACTATGCAAAGTTGATAACTCGGTTCCTCGTCGTACAGATGGCAGCATTATATGGAACTAAAAACGCGCGTACTGAAAATAATTTGAAAAATTATTTGTTACAAATATCCCGGTACATGCTAATATTAATACGCAATATTACGTATATATTTGCCAAACTGTATAAATATATTTGTACAACTGTATATATATATATATATAAAAAAAAAAAAAAAAAAATGGATTCACATTGGGAATTTATTAAATTATGGATAAGTAATTACAGTAGATGATATATATCGTGACTGTTTAGGATTCGATGGTATTTTTAAAAGTACGTAGCTTACAGTAGATATAAATCTGTTTTATTTTCTCTTACTTTTACTTTTTTTTAAATTTAGCGAAAAGACAGAAGATTCCGTTTCGTACAAGCAAGTGTCGTTATTAGTAAACGTTATGTGGTTAAAGCGAACGACATAATGGTTTAACTATTACGCAAACGGGGAAAGTATAACGTGGACGTGGAGCAATTGTTTCGCCTACGTGCATATTTTATTAATGTTACACGTATTTGGTATAAATTCGTATAATTAGCGGGTTGCAGTATTTAACGTCAAAGATAAATCAACGAAACCATTCGATCTACCGATACCTATCTATTTTTTCCGTCGTAAGACGACGTGGTTTCCACGCGAGCTAATAAAATAAATAAAATAAATTCAACGTTCGTTTCAGGCTACTCGAAGAGATTCGCAGAAACAGCACTCTAATCATCATTGGCGAAACGGGAAGTGGGAAGACCACGCAAATTCCCCAATTGCTGCTCTCGTCCGGTATTGCAGGCAGTATCGGTTGCATCGGTATCACTCAACCTCGAAGAGTAGCCGCGGTGAGCGTGGCGCGCAGAGTTGCACAGGAACAAGGAGTAGAACCGGGTAAATTGGTCGGTTATTGCGTACGTTTCGAGGACGTGACTTCGTCGCAAACGAGAATCAAGTATCTGACTGACGGAATGATGGTTCGTGAGGCGATGACCGACGAGATTTTATCGGATTATTCAGTGGTGATCCTTGACGAGGCTCACGAACGCTCGGTGCAAACTGACGTATTGCTCGGCGTGGCGAGAAGGGCGCAGAATTTACGAAAGCTTAAGAACCTGCCGCCGCTGAAGCTGCTCGTAATGTCAGCTACGATGGACGTCGATAAGTTCAGCAAGTATTTCCAAGCACCAGCGGTGTACTTAGAGGGTCGTCAGCATCCGGTGAAGATTTATCACGCCGTCAAGTCGCAGGAGGATTACGCGTTCTCTGCCCTTGTTACAGCTTTCCAGATTCATCGCGACAATCCTGCTAAGTAATTTTTTTTATTCACTCTGTCTCTAACTTTACTTGCGTAGAAAATGTCATTTTAAAGTTGCGGAAATATTCTCGACGCTGTAAATCTTTCATAGTTTTCGTTTCGCAATATCGATCTTTCCACGATACCTGCGGGTATGAAGAAAAATGACAAGTAAGCAGCTAACTATGCAACGTACGGAGTGGATTTTCGTTTCTTTGCGTACAACATTCTATATGTTATACCACGCAGCCTACGTTGTACAATTGATACACGTACCACCGTTCATAAGTAATTCGGTACCTGGTGCAAATTTGATCGGACGATTTACATCTTTACTATGTCGTCCCTCTATCAATCTTTTATTTGTTTAAACGAAAACAAGAAACATGCCTATATCTTTTTAGCTTCGCGTTTATCTCTAACGAATGGTCGACACCTCGAAAAATCAATTTCCATCGATTATCGATAGATGCAATTTTTATTCAACTTCTCTTACGCGCGCGCACACATTATGTATTTGCAATAATATGGACGGTAGAAAACTGAAATTTATGACGGTAGCTTTAAGCGCATAATCAGCTTATAGCATAGGCAGAACGTTGCCAGAGCGAAATGAAAATTATATACCCCTTTTTAAATGGAATCGTACGATTTTGAAGCAGCTCGTTGCTTCCCATAAATGAGTGCAACATTTTCGGTCCAATTGTTCGGTTTATCACCTTACTTTGTACGAAATCATTAATCGTCGTTTCAGGTAATTCGCGTTTAACATACAAGAGGCCACTTCCCGAAATGATGATAATTGTAACGAGCTTACGAAGACTCTGACACGTTGTACCGTATTCAAATGAAACGTGTCATTGTGCTACATCATTTTGTTTCTCTTTCAAGTTTAATTTAAATAGAACGCGTTCCGCGATACGATAATAGAAATATCGTCGAGTATACATTTTTCAGCTTAGTAGGCCGTTTGCAAGATGCCCGTGTATTTGCATAATACCGTTACTTTTATTCGATTAGAGGTGAGCAGGTTCGAATACGAAGCCTGGGGAAGTGGGTCAGAAGGAAACAGACGATTTCCAGAAACTTTTTGTCCCTTTTCCAGCGAGGATATTCTGGTTTTTCTAACCGGGCAAGAAGAAATAGAGGCTGCGGCTGCGAGCGCGAGACAAGTAGCTAAACAATTGGACGGACAGGGTTATCCATCATTGAAGGTGTTTCCATTGTACTCGGCTTTGCCGACGCATCAACAATTGGAAGCCTTTAAACCATCCGCCGCTGGAATGAGAAAGCTGATTTTATCCACCAACGTGGCTGAAACTTCCGTTACCATCGGCGGTATGTGTGAATTAACGAGATCAGTTCATTTCCAATTTTTTTCTGCTATCCCATCGTCTCTAATCTCTTCGGGGCGAATATCTTTCCTTACGTTAGAAGAGCTCCAAGAACATTCTTTCGCGAGAATCGTGGATCCTTCGTCGGCACGACACCGAGATAGTCGGCTTTCGTGTTTTCCGCGCTAACGCGAACCCACTTTCCACGCTTTGCGCAAAAACCGATAACGGTGGATCATCCTCGCCGTTCGTATCGAACGCGAACATTGCCGCGGTAACGAACTAAACGTAATTACGTTTGCGTTAATAAGGCCAACAGAGTTGGCCATCGAAAGCGTAAGATCGGCGATATCATCGGACGAAAGCCTGTCTTGTGTCAACGCACAATCTTGCGTAGGACAATTACGATGATATAGGCTTCAACTGCCTTTGAGAATCCATGCCGAGCGTACAATCTTCAAAGAAGGAAATCGCGCGACGCGAACGTAACGACGCGAGCTATAACGAGATTACAAATTATCGCCAGAGTAGAGTGCACGTGGAATCGCGTTAACTACGTGGACGATGCCTATCGTTTTGTAAATTAAGGAATTCGTCGTAAAAAGTAACTCGGGGAGAAGCGAAAGGGAAGTTACAGCAAGTTACAAGATACTTGAAATTATACGATAAATTTGAAGTTTCGATATCAATTTTTAATACTATCGGCTACGTGATTGGCAGATGTGACTTTAAACAACGAAAAAGAAAAGGGCATCCTCCGCGTGTAGCGCGATCTGCTGATATCGCGAGCCGAGAGCCGGCGACGCGTTGCCGTGATGCACACAGTGATTTCCCGATAAAATTACGCAGGGATTCGACACGTGATCGACACCGGAGTGGTGAAGGCGAGAACTCATCACCCGACCACCGGATTGGACGTGCTCAGGGTGGAAAAAGTGTCAAAGGCACAGGCCTGGCAGAGGACCGGCCGAGCTGGCCGGGAAGCGGCCGGCAAGTGTTACAGAAACTACACCAAGGAGGAATTCGAGAGGATGAAGGAGATGCCTGTGCCAGAGATACAAAGGTGTTCCCTCGCGGGAGTAGCCCTGCAGCTGCTTGCCATCGGGGTTGACATCACCACCTTTGATTTTATGGACAAACCACCGAAGGAGGCCGTTGACGTTGCGGTGACCTGTCTGGAAAAATTGGGCGCCGTTAAGGGTGAGTCACGTAGTTTCAACGACAGAAAAATTATAGATCTACGCTCGATCTACGCTTAAATTGCTCACTCGTAGGGCGAGTCTTTTAATCGTGATACATTTTTATCCAATGTATTTCCATATGGCTGATCTTGAGTAAAACACGCGATACAGACATAGATATTCTCGTTGTTTGTTGTCTTATCTATTTCGCTGTTGTGTTAATCGTATAACATCATCGTCATCGAAATGATATTTCATATACGTATCATACACGTGTACGTACATTTACGTCATAACAGGTCGAATAAAATAGAGACGATACGTATGAATAAGCATTCGATAGTCCGATAGTGTTTGTTACTTAATAATTTTATAGACAAGACATTCGTGAAATGTCAGATGAATATTTTATAAAAATATGACGTACTCTCAACTAATAACGATCCACTTAAACTTCTCGAGTATTTTTTAAAGGAAAATCGCACAAATAACCGATACTCGTGGTAAATTTAATCAAACTCGTGAATCAAATTTTTATTCGCGCTCTCAACAATGTTACGCAAGCAATAGGCATTTGTAATTTATTTAGTACGATAGATAGAGGTACTGCAGACTATGTACAAAGTTCAACATGCGAAAATTGAACGCAAAGCTACGAACGTCTGTTCGTAGAATTTGCGAAGAGAAACTAGATCGGTCAATTAAGTTTTGGACTATGGTTGGAGTTTGAGTTTCTCGTCCGCGAGATCGGATTGCCGCGCTAATCGAGCTATCCGAATGGTTGGGATATTTCTTTCTCCTAAAACGATTCACTGGCATTTGTAGTCTTCTTAATCGATCTCGATCATGTGAGAAAATTAACGTCAAATTACATAAACGCGAAGAAACGGGAGCATCGCCGCATATTCCGGACAGAAAGAAGATGGACGGATCTCGACTCGAATCTCACGTTTGCTCGATCATTCCGTTTCGTCGGTCGAACGATTCTATCGATTTTCAGAAATTGTATCATTACTTATTTTAGCGTGAAGCATAAACGATATATCGCGTAATATTACTCTTGTATATAGCGTTAATTAGTGTTAATGTACTATATTGTACGGTATAAAGTGTATATACGTAAACATCGTAATTTCGAAGACGCATAGCGTATCTATTTGTGCGTACATTTAAATATTTCAATACAGATATTTTTGAAATTTTAAAGGGTATCATGTGCAGCTAATTTTTTAAAGCACGATATTGTACGTATATTTTGAACTTTACGAAATACTGTACCATCTTCGTTGATCCTAAATATAATTAAATTAACGAGGTATTTTTATATCAAATAAGCATATTACGATGCTATTAGTCTTTGGCAACGTCGATATCGTAATTTAGATTCTCTCTTCCAATTGTCAGGCTTAAGATCTAACCGTTGATTCCTGTTGTTAGAATTCCCGATACTTTTAACCACGGATGAGCGAAGCGAAGCGTTCCATGTAGAAGTACAGCATTCTACATAGAGAAAAACAACTTAACTCTCGAGTCTTTGGAACGCTTTAATCCGTATCATCTCTAGTAGCGAAACGATAAAAAAAAAAAAAAAAAAAAAAAAAAAGTTATAAAAGTAGACTAGCCGGGTAATTAATTACCGTTTTTAGGTAAGATTCATCGCGCGTTCCGCCGAGAATAAGATCAAGCGTCAAGTGGCATTCCGTATCGATTTTGGGATTTTAGCTGTTCCAGAATGTGCAAGACTCGCTGCTACATCCTCTATAATCTCATTTTCTTCGTATCTCGCCATTGATTTTTCCAGCGACGATACAAACTGCGTTTCTAACGCATTCGTGCAAAGTATTCGTACCCTCGCAGGTATCGAATTCAAATTATCGCTGTTCGATCATGGACGAACATCCTAAAATATGGGGCAATAATTCGGCCTTCGATCGATCTTACGTTTATCGAAAAATAGGAATTCGTCGTAATACGAATGGAGGATTCGATCAAGGCCGATGGTTTCTTAAGCGAAACGGAACGAAAGCGCATGGACGGTCCATCGTAGATGCAAGTCCTTTGGCTTTCGTGTAACAGTATCATCCCGATCGTAGAATTACTGGTATGTTGCTCGCGTATACGTGGATTATACGAGCTTGAATTTATGTACAGCGTGTACGATTGAACCGTAAAATTTTGTCAGAATATCTCGTCGCTCTTTTTTGCTTTGTTACGTCGCTTAGCTGTTTTTGTTCGTTCTCAGTCGTTCGCTTTACCGAAAGATTATTGCTACATTTTTATTTTACAGTTTTATGGAATAATTTATTTTGCGAGGAAGATCGAACAAGGTCGTAAGTTACGTATAATATAACAAAGTTACATACATATGGACAGTATCATCGTAGACGTGGAATTTCTTTTTATTAGTACGACAAATTGGGAACTGAAGTTTCGCTGCAAACTCTCGAAAAGGAAGATTCTGAATTTCAAATAAGCGACATCGGCTCACGGAGGAAATATATCCCCGTCCGCGAAAACAATACGTTCTCCCGCTTTATTTCTTTTTAGAACAGCGATATTTCATATCTCGCATGTTGGTTGTTATCGTAACTGTATCGCGTATATCTAAAACGAAAATCGCTGCAACTTTATTGGACGTCGTTTATGTTGTCTGGAAGAGTATAATTCGACCATATACATCATATTTCGATACAGTCTTTTCGTATCTATTTGTCGTCTATCGATCACTGGATAGAAAAGTTTCATGGTAATCGAAGGATATTTTACGAATCTATCGAAACCTGAAACTGATTCGAACGAACTATAAGACGATATCGAACGTTCTCACGATCGTCGCGATCTATCTTTTAAGCAAAGTAATAAGTTTACGTTTATCATAGCATATTTAATAGTGTAATTAATTGCATATTCGATTAGTTTCAAGGTAATCGCAATTTGTTTGAACTCCATTCGCGTTTAAACACAAAAATTGACACTGCTGGAAGAGGTCGCTCTACCTTGCGAAATATTAAACGGGTATTTCATTTTTGAGAAAAGTTCGTAGCTGCACCTCGATATCGGTGTATCGAAAATACGTATCGAAATATCGTACGTACGTGTACGTATATGTATATAAGATAAGACTTTTTCGTTCGACTTTCATGGGAATAGGTTCTCCACCACAGCTGACAACCCTTGGAAGAACAATGTCCTTGTTTCCGTTGGATCCACGGTTCACTAAGGTGATTCTCGCATCCGCGGAGCATCAATGTCTCGAAGAAGCCCTCACCGTCGTCGCTCTATTGTCAGGAGAGTCTGTTTTCACTGATCCACCTGCGAAAAGACAGCAAGCTTACGTCGCTAGATCAAGGTATCGGGTTTCATCGAATATCGTATCCTAATGCTTCTTTCATAGTTTTCTTATACGTTTCGTATATATATATCTTAATAAACGATTAGAAATACACATCTATCCTTCGATACAACGTAATGCACGCTAATAACTAAGAACTTGCTCATCTTCGATACCTGTTTTGAGAAATTTTGCGAACGAGTTGTTTCCGCGATAACGTCCGTAGATGCATCTTCCGACGAATAAATGGTCCTGACACGGAGGAAATCGTAGAAGCAAGCAGCGCACGAATTTCACATTTCAGCATGATCTTCTAAATATTTTCAAAGTAAAGTAACCTAATCCGATATCGTTGAACTCGTCGCGATGTTATCTATAGCGTTAGATAAAACAAACTGCGACTGATTCGGCATTGAACAACTTGTTCGCAACATTTTTGTCGTCGGATTAACCAAAGTGCCTTTGCAGCTTTAAAATATTTTTAAAATAGGAAACAGCTACGAGTTTCGTGAAAACGAGATTTCACGGTACAGTGATCAAATATTTGTCAAAATAAGTATTCGCGAATCTAGAGCAGATTCTGTGTATCCCTTTAAACGTCAAACAGATCCGTCTACGAAGCGATCGATACCCGTAGCTTGTTACGCTTCTTTCGTTCGTTCCAGATTCGCCTCCCCCGAGGGAGACCACGTCACGTTGCTGAACGTTTTTCGCGCGTACGCCAATACCAAGCAGAAGAAGGTCTGGTGTCACGAGAACTTTCTGCATCACAGGAATTTAGAATACGCCGCGGAGGTGCGACAGCAACTCGCCACATTGGCGGAACGTGCGAATTTGGAGAAGGCCAGCTGCGGGACGAATACCGAGCAACTCAGGAAAGCACTCCTCGAGGGTCTCTACGATAATCTCGCTGAATTGCAGAGGGATCAGACTTACATCACCGTGAGTTCATTTTATTTTCCTCTCTCTCTCTCTCTCTCTTTTTTTCATTCTCGTAGTATCGCAACGACCGTCGATCTCGAGGTCGCTTGTCCGAATCCAAGGTCCGTTCGACGAACTTTTAGCCAGTGGAACTTTGTCGTCGAAGTAGGTCGATCGAGCACGATACCGTGCGTAATTATTCGAACCGCGAAAGTCTCAAACTTTTCTCTCTGATTCTACTACAAGGTAAATAAATGTATCCCGTTGATGAAACGCAGTTGACTTTTTACGAGAATAATCGACGAATAGAAGATCGTGGTTATATGCGGTTGAAGCGTAGTAGCTCGAGATATTTGCTGACGTCGTCGATAGTTGGCGCGATAGAGAGGAGAGGCATTTAAAGGAAACGTGACACAGGTGGCAGCTTTTACATTGAAAAAGCTGTTAGCAACGACGAACTCGAATATACAGAAATCTGCGCGCTTTTAAATATATACATATATATATATATAAGAACATTTTTCTGCCACCTCTAGATAAATACGGATATTGCGTATTACCTTCTACATGTATCTTGATTTTGTAAAATCATATACAGCGCAGTAATAAATAATTTTTATCGAATCGTAGAAATTTCGATCGAGCTTCTGTAGAGCGCATGTATATTACTTTGACACGTCTTGGGTATCTTGTCGAGACAACGTGTAGATAAAGCGACTTTATTTACGTCTTTCGATAATGTTACGTGGAGGAAATTTTGTCGCATCGTATCGTGGCTTGGTTTTTAACGGGTTAATCGCGTGCCATTGGGCGTCGAACGATCTTCTTTTAACTTTAAAAAGTTTACGGCGCGAGAACCTTTTTAAACGGACAAAATTGAAGGGAGAGGTAGCATTATTTCGTTGTCATGTCGGAAATTTGAAGCTTAAACAAGTTCCTTTGGAGTAGGAGGCACGGTTTAAGTAAGCTTTCTCTGCCGGCGACTTGGTAACGAGAATTTAGGAGTAATTGGATTGTTCGTTTGTGTAGGTGAGCTCGAAGCAGCCAGTCGCCATACATCCTTCCTCGACGTTGCACGGCAGCAAGCCACCGTTAATATTGTTCACGGAGGTTGTAGCCACTGGAAGATGTTACCTCCGCGGTTTGTCTGTCATCGACTGCACGTGGTTGACCGAAAAAGGCATCGGTGTCGGAAAACACGATTAAACGGAACGCCCGTCCTTTCTCTCGTGAAAAACCCTGCAAGCTTCGTTACAAGCGTTCCCGTTTTTCCGCCGGATCTTTGTAATCGCGAAGAATCGACGCAACTCGTTTTTGCACTCTGTACAGTTCTTTAATAAAAACGATCATCGTCTTGTCGGAGATGGCACGTGGATACGTAAATAATTCGTCCTTCCTTTTGCCCTTCTTTGCTCAATTTTACTTATCCATCTTTGAAAGTAACGTATTCGTTGTTTCGTCGTCGATTAAAGAAAGATATCTGACGATTTAGGTAAAAATATATACAGTTCTAGTTCGGTTTACACGCTTATCGATCGTATCTCTTTGAACTTTGAAGATCTTTATCGTCACCGATAGATTCCTTCTCCGGTACGATTCATATATATATATATATATATATATATACATATCGAATAATACGATGATAATTATAAACATTAGCGATAATTAATAATTGTTAAAAATAATTGTTAAAAATAGGGCATTGACATACAACTTAAATTAACATTTATATACTTGAATAAACTTTTTGAAATATACGCTAGACTAGTTACGTATTTCATTTATATGTTTAAGCCCGGAGTGTTTCCCTTTTCGCGCAACGGTTTGTTTTGGAAAAACTTTGGAACGAAATATTTTTCATTTAATCCTTCTTTACGTGGTACTTGCTCGATCGATGCCGTTACTCGTGGAATACGATGATATCGGTCGATCGACCGCCTGTGGCCGCGCTGCGAGTACCGCGACTCTTTTCATTACGTTTCGGTATACGTCCGGGACGACTCGTTCGATCTCTTCGCGAATGTTTCGCTTAACCCGTCGATTCGTTGTCGGATTGCTACGAAGATTCGTTCCTCTAATTAGGCAGCCCCCTAGAAAAAAGTTTGGCACGGCCGAGTCAGTGTACGATGCCTTGTTGGGTATGCGCCGTACGAGCTGTGCCAGGCTTTTTCGTATCTTGCAACGTATACAGCGTCCCGGAATTTTTCACTGCACGCCGCGTTTGCTTCGCCGAAGGCGCGTGATACCTGCTACGGAAATCTCGCAATTCTCTTCGAGTCACCGTTATAAACGATCCATTCTCATCGTTGGCGGCAAAAGGTCTATCGGAAGCGGTTCGCTGCTGATTCTCTAGCAACTCCGTCCCAGTCACAGCGCGGACCAGCGCGTGGTCGTCGTCGACGTTTGCTTACCCTTCCCTCCCGTTAAATCGAGGGTGACTTAAAATCGGCAAATTGGCCGAAACCTAGTAGCCACACCGTATCGCACGATCGATAAGAACGTTAATCCGACGAAATATATAGGTTACTCGTAGCAGAAAGACGAGAAGCCTCTGTCACTCCGAGTCACTACGTTTACGCATGATGATACTGACTTTTTTTTTTTTATATCCTTATTTCGTTACGTTATATCGATACTGACATTTAACGATAAGAAACGTATTAATTTCAGCGATGTTTATCTCGCGTTTAAACCCGCTACATGCGTATACACGTGTCTTACTTGTACCGGAAGGTTGTTGTTGAAGCTAGCAACAGCAGTTGGCCACGTTCCGAAGTCATCATCAGTGGGTAGCTAAAATCGATTAATCATAGCCGTAGCGGCAACCCGGGCATCTACATCGCCCTGGCGCGTGATCCCACTTTACACACAGCGAAAGAAAACGGACCACAGGAGGGATGTACAGGTAAGAAATAATTCCATTGGTTAGAGTTACGGGGTTTTCCAAGGGTAATTTCGCGCGTTTTCGTCGCGCGCGATTCGGACGATCCTGGTTAATTCGCGAAACGGTTAATTAACGCAGCGAAAATGGTTTTGTACGACGAGAGCGAATAAGCAGGACGCGGAACACAGAGGTCGTACAGTTCGGTACATGTCGTCACAACAGGTGGCTAGCTCGACGAAATATCGTCGCGATCCCATGCATGTAAATGCTCGGCTACCGACTCCTGTGTACTTACGTTTACGCTTACGTTTACGAGTACGGACGACGAAATACGGTTTAAGTAAACGCATCGGCTAGTCGACGCTATTCGTACGTCGTATATTGGAACCGATGTAACAAGATTGGTTGAGAGTTGACGAAAGATTACGTTTATATAATTCGTACGATTAGTGCGTAGATGAGCCTATTTTATCGAAAAAGGAAGGGAGAGAAAATAGGAGCTAATGTATAGATCTTCGTAGTATCGAATAAACGTTATCGCTGAATAATCTTTTCCTGAATTATTACACGCGTTCGACGATAGTATATTATATCTACACGATGTACTACGATACACGTTGTACTACGTTTTGACAATTGTACATCGCGCTCTTCTTACTTGTAAATTAAATATTATCAACCAGATCGTAATTATGCCATATAAATCAGACTAATTGGCGATATATTAATTAACGAGATAGTCTAATTATTCTACGCAAACGCAACAATTAATATTTATTAGTACGATACGAGGAATAAGTTAATTTAAACTAATATAGATACGTACGTACGATCGATATGGTTTTATCGACCTACGTCTAGTTTATTAAACAAAATGGCAAGATAATTTCCCTTTCTCTTTTCCAATATCCAAGTTAGTTATTTATTTAAGCTGCGTATTGCATATCGGTTATTTCTAGGAATTATTTGCTTCGCGCGGTATAGGTATAGGTATAGGTATAGGTAATCGTGGGAAGCGTACGAAGCACGGTTCGTTGTATCAGCGGTTGATCTCCGGTAGAATTGAAATTGCGTTCAGCTTCGACGACGCACGAATGAAATTATTTAACGGCCTTTACAGCTATTACCAACGTAGATGCTTACTCGTTGGCATTAACGCGTTATGCCGCGCACGACGCCATTCTATAGCCTTGCGTCAATTATTACTTAACGGGAGAATATTGAATTTTCATCGCGCGAGCTGATCATCGTCCAATGGGGAAAGAACGGCGTTCCATGCGTAATTACTCGCGCTGTTGTCTCCTTAATGACTCGCGTCCAGCTAAGATTTTAAATCCTATCTTCGGTGTACGTGCGCGTTTCGTTGTCAAATATTTCACGACGTTTCTCGAAAGCGTCGGAGAAGTGACCGACGAAGAAAAGAGGATAAAAAGAAAGGGCAGTTAATGTTATTTATTGCGAAAATTTCAACTGTAAATATTTTAATATCCACGTGATCGTTAAAGATCACGGTATCTTATCGTCTTAACTCATTCCTTTCCTAACTACGTATCGAAGTAATCATCGTTACTCGTTTCAGACGGTTTAAATGGTCTTAGAAGAAAATAAGGTAATCGTTCGACAATTCGCTATGAAGCAGGAAAAAACGTGGGTGTAAACGTTTTCATTTAGATCTTTAATCGAACTATTAACACCGTTGTTTCTCGTAATATAATCTTAGGAACAACGTCGGCAAACGAAGCTGATCAGCCAACGAGACAAGGTAACGTAACATAAGCAACAAGTTGCCTTTTATTGCTACTTTTATTTCGCTATCTCTTCCTGCCAAATTTCAATTCGATCGTCAACGTAGAACACGCATACCGCTTCTCGTACTCAGAAATTCCCATACCGTTCATATCGTTCCCATTTCGCAAACGAAACGGGGCGAGTCTTTCGACCGTTGTAAATCGAACATCGTGGAAAATAGGAGATCGCCGGCGACAATTACGCGGATGAAAACGTCGTTGAATAATTCGTGCCGGCCGTACGGAACCCGCGTCGTTGTCAGCAGTGGTGATGGTGCTGCCGCTGTTGCTACCGGTGCTATCGAGTTATCGTTCGTCTTCGCCTCTTACGTCGTCGTCGTCGTCGTCTTCTACCAGACACGTAGCTGTTTCTCGAGCTTCTCGTCGTTGAGGAAAATCGCATTCCTCGGTGTCGCGTGGTATTAACCGTATCAGCGAGCTCTATCGTATAAGACTCCCTCCAACTCCCACGCTTTCTGTCTCGATTTTGCTCGGAATATTACGCTTCGTCGTGTGCTCGTCACCCCATTTACCGAGAAACATCCCCTTTGTTCCGAGACACGTTCCACGTAGAGAGAAGAGCCACTCCACCTTGACGAGCCGCCCGTCTCGTGCTCCGTGGCTGTTCCATATCTACGGAATGCTCGATAACCATATTATTTTCCGCCATTCTTCATCGATGCCTGAGAGAAAGAGAGAGAAGAGGATTCTCATATCCGCCGCCGCCGCTTTTGATCTTCTCCCTCCGCTTCTATCATCGCGTCGCACGGGCCACGCCGGTATTAAATTCCGCAAGCTCCGGCCGGTTAATCGAGATACGCGAGTTGAACGGGAACCGAGCTTTTCAATTTATCTCGCGTCCATGTGGACGGATTTAACGATAGGCTTCTCCGCTCGGAGGTGATTTGACCCGGTCAGCCGATAATTCGATCGCCCGTCGTTTCCCTAGTCGGCGATTCTCTGTTCCTCGTCGCTTTTCTACGCTGCGACTGCTCAATAAACCGTACATCACCGTTTTCTCCTTATAACGCAGAGTACCCGACGAAAGGAACGAAAAGCCTAATTTTCTTTTGGTCGCAGCGACGCGAACCTCGCCAGATTTTTGTCGGGTCGGAAACGGAGCTCGTGAAACGAAATTACGTTTCGAAAAAAGGCAGTATCGAAAGGTTACATCGTCGACAAAGAGTCGTCGGTTTATGCAAAGCACGAGTATATAATGTAAGTTCCGAGCGCAAATTGGAAATTTAAGAATATAGAATTTCAGATCCAACGGAACATTACATATTCATAGGACATTAAAAGTAGAATGTGAAATTTTCTGGTTAAGATTGCACTATTTCACTAAGTTTAATAGGCTTTATTCGATCTGAATATGTATAGGCTATGAAACTATCCAAACCATATAAACTTAAACTACACTACCACGCGAAACGATCTATGCAAAAGTTGGCATACGCGAACAGCCGACGATATTAGCGGAATTAATGAAAACCAACCGTAATAAATAAAATAAAACATTAGACTATCGGGCTACGTTCTCTGTTTCATTGTTATGTTGCTTTTGGCCGACGGACGTATCATACCTACAAGCGATAATACAGGAACGTGTATATTGATAATAAAGTTCAAGGCAGACTTTTTTGTCAGCCGTTCTACGCGCGATACGAATGCAGGGAATACAATGGGAAGAATTTCCATACGTTCGTGGCTGCAAATGGTACGCCTTTAAATTACTGCCAATTTTTCATTTTCGGAATATGTATAAAAATAAAGCGCACGAATAAAAATCTGCTGCTAGCAACCACGTTTTCATATTCGGGTTGCTGGGAATTATTTGGTTTTTAAAACGCATGTAAATCGACGGTTCCTCCGTGTCGTTTTTAAAGCTTCCTTTATATTATGGTCGAACGAACGCGAGTAAATAACATTTGCCTGAAAGTATCTCGCGCAGATCAGCGAAAAGTTGCAAAAATATTTGCTTTGGCCGAATCACTGTTTTCGCCGAAATCCAAATATTTTTCTATAGCCATTCTATTAGCTCCTCTTCAAAATATAATCTGTTTCATCGAATTTATTTACATACCTTTATAAAAATCCCAGCCTTTGATTTAACAAGATATCGTCGAAGTAAGTTTCTGCCCGGTTTACGCGCAATGCCAATTTATTTTACGAAGGCTGATTACTATAAATTCCGCTCTTTCCACGGTTTTACGAACGCCGAACTTTGAAAAGCTGATCGCCCGATGCTTCGTTACGCGTTATAAGAAACGTGGTTGAATAAAATTAAAATAAGAAATAGTTGCGTGCAAAATTTCAAATCGGGCACTCTGTATGTACTTACAATTGTACTTACCTCGTGTACTTGCAATTTATCTACTTATATACGATACGTACATTAAGTGCAACTCCAGTTACGTCGAACTTTATTGTACCATCATTCGCACGAAAAAGATCGGTAAATCTTCTTTAAAATTCTACTAGCCAAACCTAGTTCCAATGAAATCGGCTTTTACGATCGAGAGTTACGTATCTCGAAGAGAGAAGATAGCGAACCTTCCATCTTGAAGGCTAAACTACACGCTATCTATACTGTGTCGAGGTTTGCTATATGTACACGTACACTGCTACTTACCTACGACGCAACTTTTCCATTTGATCAAACTTAATTGAAAATTGATCAACAAGAAGCCGCAAATCTCCTGCTTTTGGTTGTATATCGATGCGAGCAGCCATTGCCGAGCTACTCTCGTTTAAAGCTTTAGAGCGAAGCGTAATTTCATTGCACCGGCATTGTCTTATTCGCGCGCGTGCACCACGACCTACCGCATGCTCGACGTTTGTGCGCTGGTCAGCGACGAGCGCCGAGTCAGGGTCTTTTTATTGTTGCTAAATAGCGCCGACGTACGTATTTCCAGGAAGCAAACTGGGTCACGTCGTTTCCAGGAATTCGGCCGCGCCATTCAGAATCTCGTGCATTTTAGTCCGTGTTTTGCGGTCTTCTATCTTGGGACGCGGACGTACGTAAGGTGTCAAGGTAGGATAAAACGAGAATCTGATAGCCTGACTTTTTCGATCTTCCCGGAAAAGTTTCCAAGAAAACGCATACATTCCTTGTGGCTTCTGTTTTGTATTAAATTCGCTCGGAATTTACTCCGCGATACGTTAAGGGAAAGTTTGAATGGTTTCGACGATATCGAAATGATATTGAACGATCGTAGTTTCATCTGATCTTTTTGTTTTATCTCGTTTAATTTTTTTGGAGGCCATTCGCCTAGAAAGTTTCGTAGCTTTTTGGAAATCTTTTAGAAGAGGAAATTCCAGGGTAGTCAACGTCACCTTCGTCGAGCGGTTTGCCGTTCAAACAATTAAATTGGATAATGCGTATCGAATTAATCGAATCGAGCGTTTCAACGAAATATGCAACTGCAACGGCGTATAAAGTAGAGAAAAAGATGATCCACCTTTTTTTTCCGTTACCCTTTTATGGCAAGAGTAAAATGTACGAACGAGTTAATGCAATTTAATTAAATCTTTTGAAAGAGCTTTTTAAAGTTTCTCATAAAGATAAAAGAGTAATACGTATCGCGCGTAAAATTTGTATCTCGTACAATTTCCTACGTTCAATTAAATGGAACGTTCGCTAATATTCATGAACTTTTATCGAATTAACTATCAAATCGAATTATCGAAAGTACATCCGTTTTAACGGGAACGCGTATTTTTCGTGTTTTAAGAAAAATTTCCTTAATGGGATATTCTTTGTATGGCGTCCAAAAAAATCAAACAACGATGGCAAATCTAATTATTATTTAATATTTTGCTGGCGATAATTACATCACGTACAGGATTACCGGACAAGTATCGAGTTACGCTCGTTCTGCTAACAACCACGCGAATGTGAAACGTAATAACGTAAGCTGTACTTGTTACACCTGTGCAAAGTACGATATAAATTTGTGTGGATTTTAGCTAGCCTTGACGCGACTTTCAACGAAAGAACAATTATACACGAACGAAATGAAATTAAAAATTTTTCATCAAGGAAGTCGGTAGTAAGAAATCATAATTGTACGATGTTACAAATGTTTGTTCAAATTGCAGCAACAGCGCGAAAGCGAGATTAAAATTACGAACGTATGTACGCACGCGTATATGTAAGCCCGTTTTCCCATTCTTATTTACACGGACACGAAGGAGATATCGAATATATCGACTTTCTTGCTCTAACAAACAAATTCGTTCTTATTATGGCGTGCCATAGCAAAAAATCTATATTTCCGATCCACACGGTTACTTTCGGTTCTCGTTCGATAATTTATCACGTGGAATATCTCAAGCAATCACGCGACAATTTCTTATTAGCGATATCTTGTTAGTTTATCGCAAAATGTATCTTTGCGAGTAAAATGGACACGTCGTCGGCATCTCAACCTCAAACAGCAGAAACATTTAATAATTTCCACGTAAACGTTACCTCGACCATTCAAAGTCGTAGGTAAGGAACAATTTTAACGATTAATTTTTATAGCTAAATAGCTGTTAGAACGGAAGGAACGAGATATTAAAAGACGTCGTGCAACTTAATTAATTTTGAACGCGACGCTTCGTCAACTACTGGCTAGCCCTTCTTCTCAGCTTTCGAGAGTTACTTTATTATTGGAACAACGGTCCCGTTATTTATTAGCGTTCTGCTTTATCGCGCAAGATACAGCGGCGAAATTTTCATCGAGCTTTCGGTATAATCCACCACCAGACACGTCTCCTTTAAACGTCGAACAAAGAGTTTGATATACAAACGATGATACATTTGGCGGCACAGCCGAACGAACTCTCTACCGCGGATGATAAATCGCGTGTCATAATCTATACGTTCCTATACGTAAGCAACGAAACTTCCGCCAGACATCCATCTTTCGGACACTCATCCGACCAAACGAACTCGTAATTATTCCTACAAACACCGTTATTCGCGAAATAATGAATTCCTCTGAGATACGAGACATTGCGATTCTTTGAAAATTACACCGATAGCAAAGGTAATATTGCGCGCGACGACAAGAGTCGCGAACAGATCTTCGACTCTGTGAAACTATCGATTGGAACGCGATATCGGCAACGTGGACTACCGCCAATCGCGTACGCGAATCGAGCGACGCTCCTTCGAATCGATACCGAAGCATACACGCGGTAGCAATTAAGCGAATTTAAAGCACACGTACCGAGAATACCGATGTTCTTTCCAACAAAGTTTCGACTCCGTTTCGATTACCAGATTAAATCGCAAAACGGTGGATGAAGTACGCGAACGATAGGTATACGTGATTTTACTCCTAAGAGAGTAATTCTCTCGATTATTTGATTCCAGGGTCGTAATTTTGGGTCAGAGTTGCGGAGGAGAAAGTGGAACGAGGGAAAGAAATCTTGATTCTTTACTAGAAAAATTAAGAGGTTTTCAACGTTAAATCTTTATTGGTCAGAATCATCGCAGACATTACAGTCGCAAACATTCAGTAATTTAGGCGATCGGCTTAAAATTCGATCGCGTTTCCCCTTTGATCTCGCGTATTCACGTTGCTCCTCGCGAAGTTTCTCGATCGACTCGCGCGTGCAACAGCTATCGAAACGCTTTCGGTTGCAACGCGGGTCGTGCGAGCAATTACTCGAATTTTAATTACCTTGCTTTAGCTACCGGAAAAAGTTAGGCCGGAAAAAGGAGCCGGTTAATCGGCGACTTTCCCCTATGATCGGTGCCTTTAACGACGATGCGAATTGGAATTATAAAGTTTTCTCTACTAACGATATCCTCTATCTAATGTTCCCTATTTAAACAGCCATTAAAAGCTTGTAGCTGATTTTAGACTGTTCGGTTGAATAGTCACGCGTATCGCGAAAGATTGTACAAATTTTGCTACGTTAAATCGTCAAGCAATATAGATAAATTTTTACATTTTTTATAGACAAATACTTTACGGTATTTATCGGACACGCGATAGCAATATAAAGAGATGCTAAGAATATTTGGACGTGCTAAAGGTATTTTACGAGCTGTTTAAAACGACGATCATACCATTCTTGACTATACGTGAATATTTCATGGCGCACGTAATCTCGATTTACACAAGAATCCTATTTCCTAGGCATAGGCGTTTAATCTTCGCTTGTGTTACCGAACGTTCAAGGAATAGTTGACGAAAGAATGACCAAACGTTTAGAGAAATTTTACGAACGTTCTCTTCTTTCTTATTCCGTTTCGTTACATGTTATACGTGGAAAAATTATTACTACTTTTTACGATCGCGAGAATGACACTTGCAAGATCGACGTAAAATATAACGCAACATCAGTTTCCTTTTAAATATCGAAATTATTTTCGCATACTTTTAGAAAAAAAAAAAAAAAAAAAAAAAAAACCAGCTTCTCTCCTTCCTCTCGATGCTTTGCTTTTGTTCTAAGCACGAACGATCCTAGCCGGATGAATTATTTATCGCATCTTTCGTTGAAAACGTATGACGTTTTATATCTGAAAAGTATTTTACGTCTTCTTGCGGAATACCGTTAGGTTAGATGAAAATTCGAGTCTGTTCGCACAGAGATCGGATCGGTTAACGCATTAACGTATACACTTTCAGAGAGCTTTTTTTTTATTTAAACTTGTTTTCCGCGCTTTGTCATCGAAAGCGCGCGTTTCCATCGATCAAAAATCGTGCGAGATCGCGACGAATTTATTCGTTTCGTGCTTTTTTGCACGCGTTTCAAAACATTCGATCGCGTGAAAAGCGAACCAGCGAATTACACAACAAGAATTTAAGGGGAAATGTGAGAGGCGAGACAAAGCTGGTCAATTTTTTAGATTCGACGTTTCGATGTTGCGCTTCGAATACCTATATCGTACAAAATTTCAACGATTACGCACACATGTAACGAAACGAATTTTCCGAAGAAACAATTTCAAGGTATTTTCGAGTTTTGTCGAGGTACAAAAGACGAGGCCTTACAAAAGTTTTAATGTAATTTTTTGAAAATGGATAAAATACCACGTAGGTAAAGTTGTTGAACCATCCGGAGGATTACACCTTTCAAATATGTAAAGCACGTCTTGAGACCTGACGTCTCGTATTCGAATCACGCATGTCTCTTTTTTGATAATTCTTTTCGTACGTTTATAAATGGGACGAGAGTTAGGAATTTTCGGCTAATAATCGGTAAATAACGATACCAGTGACATTTTGTTTACAAGACCTATACTTATCATATGTAAATTAAGAATACATATATATATATATATATATGCGCATGTATATAATAGCACGGTTAATCGATTCCGTGTGTTCTATCGAAACCGTGTTACCGGGGTATCGCGTTATAGGAGGGCTGTCGCAATTCTTGTACCGTTGTACATCGAAACCATGTTCTCAGAATTACCGTGTCATAAAAGGGTCCAGCGTATATATCTTTAGCGCGATACGTCCTTTTAAGATTTGAGAGCGCCGATACATTATCGCAGATAAGTTTGTTTAGAAAATAGCTTCTGACAATTTGAACGCGATAAAGATAGTTACACGATTATAAGGCTATTAACAGAAGTAACTAAAATCGACTGACTTCGGTATCTACTAGAAATAGCTTCTTATACCCGGCGACCTATGTCTGACCTAACTCTAATCTATACTACTCGCGCCTGTTTCAACAATCCCTTAAAACAGATTTCAAGCGAACTACGAAATACAGGGATAATGGTATTTCCGTTTCTCTTATCGTAATTGTTCAAACAAATTATTTTCCAACGTTACTCCCACTTTTCAACAATATCATTCGTATTACTTACGCTATATTTTAATACGACGTTCTTTCACAGATTCCATATATTTTAAGCAGTTTCGAGTAGAACGAAATGATAACAAATACCAGATACGAAACGAAATAAAAGTTCTGTCGTTCGTGCGCTTTATGGGACGTCGACCCTAATTTTGTCAAATCGGTGGATATCGTGCGATAGCGTTAAATAGCGTCGATCGTAATCTCGAAGATCCAGGCAACTGATCGTTGAAAAAGTGAGTTTAACTCAGGATTTATATATATATACATATATATTAAATTACATTATATGTATATAAAACGCAAATATGACAAAACGCAAACAATCCACTCGCAATTCTCTCAATCCCATTCGTCGGGACACGATTTTCTAGCTGCGACACAGAGCTGGCAGGATCAAAAGAGATATAGGCTAGGGTAGGATTAATTACCCCGTGGTTCAAAAGAATCCCGGAGGCTGTCGCGTCGGTTAGTCAAGAAGACCATTCAGCTGACGTGAGTTGGGTGTACATAATACACGAAAGGAGACAAATGGAGATAGCGAGGGTTCTATAAAGTTGGGAAAAGAGGCCTGGAATAATCGTGGCAACGTGCATGGCATACCGGACAAGAACGAACAGGAAACCGCGAACTCTATTCCGTTTTTCCATTCGACGTCGTTCGACGATGTCTGTGTACACGGGTCGCGTGATTAAGAATTAAATATTTACGAGTCCGACGATGGTAGGAATTCGAGTCGCGCTGATGACGTCGCGACAGGTTGAATAGGGGCATCTGTGAAAAACAGAGGATTGAAAGGGGCCGGAAATAGGCGCGTGCTTCCTCGAGTAGACACGAAAGCGTCGGTATCCCTTTCGTCTTTCTTTCTATAGATCGCCACGGGGGTCGCACGAGTCCGCCTTTCGTAAGACGATCCTTAACAGCCCCTTAATAATGAATTCCCCTCTGAAAGCTGGCCCATGGTGGCATCCACTCTTCCGTTCACCAACCCTTCCTCCTGTCTACTTACGCGGCCCTTTTTCTTTAGCGGCTCGGTGTACCGAATGTGTGCCGGTGACTGCGAATACCAGCGTGGATGATTACCGGTGAATGATGGACTTCCGGGGCCGTGAGCTAACTTCTGCTTTCTGGCTTCTGCAGTTTCGTCTTCCTTTCTTCTTCTTCTTCTTCTTCTTTCTTTTTTTTTCTCTTTTTTTTTCTTGCTAGAGAAGGAAGATGAGATGGACGGTTAGTTTATACGTAGACGCGGTTGTTGTTTGAGTTTCTTTTTCTTCTTTTTTCTTTTTTTCTTTTTTTTTTTTTCAAACAGCAATAAATAATTTAAGCGGCGAAGGTACTTGCCTCGTAACGATTAACGTAAGATTTATTAATACGTTTGCTAATTGTTCGTTCCGATTTTATCCCTATAAAAACTTCGTTGCGTCGTTTGCACATACGCGTTAATAAAACCATGGATAAACTTATACGAGATGAAATATAAAGCTAGGCTTTTTTTTCCAATCCAAGATGCGTTTATCTCTTGTAATTATATAGACATCCGTAAGCGTCGCTGATTTTATCGAGGATCTGCGAAACATCTCAGATTCCTTCTCTAGCCTGCGACGCGTTCAGCATCCGGAAAGACCTAATTTATAGTTTCGTACATAATTTATAAGGCTTGTTTTAAGCTTCTCCTAAGTTTACTACGATAGACTACGTGCACAGAGCATATTTCTGTATCAACGCGCATAAAAACTCGAGTTATCTTTACGCGCTGTTGCATGGGAACGAATCTCGGCTTGTCGGCCGAGTACTTTCCCAATTAAGCGAAAACCGTCTACATTTCGTACGCGATAATACCGTTATAAGACGTATCTAGAATTACTTAGACTCAGGCGGAGAGGTAAACGACGTATCCCTAGTTCTTGTTATATCCAATTCGTCCGTACACATCCACGTACGATCTCCCCTGAAGAATATCCTGCCCCTTTCCGAGCTACTCGTCGGTCGGCGTGACAGCCGGATATACATATAAATGTGAACGTGTAAACGAAAATCTCAAAGATGAAGGACGAACTAGAAGGCGGATGAGCGAAATAAACGCGTTCCTTGTGTATCATGGTCGTTCATACAGGGCATAGTTTTCGTCGCGTTTAATCAACATCTTGCTCGTGCTATACGCGAGACAATGTCAACAAGTCGTTTGAGGGGAAAATAGAGAGAGAGAGAGAGAGAGAGAGAGAGAGAGAGAGAGAGAGAGAGAGAGAGAGAGAGAGAGGGAAAACAAGAAGGTTCACGTTCCACGCGAGTTCCGACCATACTACATAAATGATCGCTTCTATCTCTCTGCCGCTTATCATTTTGCCTTTCATCGTCCTTCTTGTCTCTTTGACTGCTCTTGGATTCTCTCTCCCTCTCTCTGTTTGATCTTCGTCGTACTCTTCACTCGGGAGCCCATTCAGGACTTTCAATCCTTTCACGAACACCCGACCATTTTCTTGTTCGCGGGTTATTCAGGCCTTGGTAAGGAGGGCGCGACGTCGGATCGTCGAGTTTAACGAATCAAAGGAATACGATTAATATCGAGTAGGTGTTTATTTGTCACTCGAGTGATATACACAGGGTGGTAGAAAAGATATTTGTAAAGTGCGAACCTATTATTATAGATACCGAGGCAACGAAGAAAGTTCGTGTACGAAAGTTCTGTCCGAAGATTTAGTAGCTGCTAGGTTCGTAAATCGATTGATCGAAATTATGGTATAAAGCTTATATTAAATCAAGTATATCTTTATATCGGTTACTGCGATTGAAAATTATATCATTTAATGGATTTACGGGCCCGTTATTTAGAAATAGAAATTCGCGATAGCGAATATTTATTTTTGCAGCTTTTATCATCAGTGACACCCTACGACGATTGTACCGCTAACCTGTTGTCCTATTTGAATAAATTTTCACGCTCGCCGTATCATCCCCATGCATGGTTACATTTGGAACGTAAATATCGCCGAGATCTATTTTATTAGCATAATGCGACGATAGCGGCGCAACTTTCAACAGCTTAAATGCCTGCATTATACGAACGGCATAAACGTACCTGATATCTTCCGCAGATATTCAAATTCTTCTTTCTCGACTTTATGAATAAAGAGCGTTGAAACAGACTTGTCGATAATCCGTTAAATTTCGTTCTTCGATTCTGGCGTAAGTAGCGATCCTTAAACTTTGTTCTTCAATTTTACAAATTCTCTGCGTAAAATGCGTAAATAAAATCGATTTTCAGAATCGCAGATATTTACTCGAAAACAGTTTCATCCGCTATATGAAAACGTTAAAGATACCTGTTGTATCGTCTCTCTTGGGAGTAGATTCTATCGTAATCTTTGAATCGTAACACAACTATGCTTATAATTTCACGGGACTAGTTTTAGACGGTGATACCGTTATGAAATCCATCGCGTCAAGTAAATCGGAAGTTAAAAACGAACTACGGAAAATAATGTTCACGTTCGTTATCGATACGCGTGAAATCTACGTATATTCTGCTCCAAATGCGTTCCATACAGTGTCGTCCTACCACGGTGTATCGTACCAAGTTCCACTGCAAATAACGCGTTATCGCGAGTATTCGATGGCCACAGCCTGCAACGTCGAAGCTTACGCGCACCGCGGTAGAAAACGAAGAAAACGGTCGATCGATGTCCATTAAACGTTGGAGGACGGAGAACCGTTTCCGGAATCTCCTACCGAATGCGCGTTTGCCGAATCGCGGTTCCCTATATCGTGCATTGTAAATAAATCGCGATTATTGCGAATAAACAATTGTTACGTAGGGAAATCACCAGCGACCGCGCAACGCGATACAATCGCATCGCGCTCCACTCTCACTGTTGTTCGTCCGCGTTTTCGCGAAAAATATATTAAAATATTCGTCGCGTGTACTCACCCCAGGGGTTAGAAAGAAGCATCGATAGAGTCACAGGGAAATGTATGGCGATTCGCAATTATACTTCGGTCGAGACTGGGCCGATTCTTAATCGTTGGGTCAACTACGTAGAAATTCGTCGGCGCGTTGAAATTTGCCTCGCGTCCATCCAATACGTCGAAACGTAATTTCGCGTCAGCGCGAAAACATCCAGCACCGAATACAATAAAAATTCGAGAATCGATGTACAATAAAAAACGAGATCGAAATACCCGTCGTACGATCTGATATTGGGAAGTAGCTAGAAAGGAGGCGAGCAGAGGTTCCACGCGATCGTAGTCTTAGTCGGTCGGTTAATCGAGACTTTGGTCTGTACGATCTACCTTCGATTCTAGCGGAATTGTTGGAATAGCCGAATGCTCAGCTCGAAACGTCATTTTCAAGCACCATCGCGTCCTTACCTCAAACTCTCGGACTATGCGTCAACAACGTCTACTTAACCATCAACTATTAACGAAGACCTAGTTACGGCCTATATAGAAAGAAAAAAATTATCATAGAAACGTGGTTATCTCGGCGAACTTCGATACCTGGCTGATTTCGCGAGATATCTACGGAATTCCTCAAAGAATGCGAACAATGTCGTCAAAGTCGATCCACTCGTGAACCACAGCGCACATCGACGTTGCTTCGCTGTGTCGATACCGTCGAGAGGAGAGAAGAAGGCGCGACGTAGCAAAGATAGGAAAGAGGCAAGGAGAAACAGAGGGAAAGAGGAAGCTCGTAGTAGCAGCAACAGGTGGCATCAAAAATTCATTCGCGATGCCCGTTATCGACTACGACGGACAGATGTTTCTGGGGATCGATCGCCGTTCTTAATTGTAACACCGAACGGTCCACGGCACTCGCGTTATCGTCGACCTGTTAATCGAGCCCTGTCTCGCAGAACCGGCCCCTCCTTCGATCCTTGTCTGATATCTCGGCCGATCGATACCGCCCGACCATAGTTGCGTTGGATCGCTGAAAACGTCTGATCGAGACTGACGAACAGCGGGGATTAACGATTACGCTTTTACGACTCTTTCGTAATACCATCGACGCGGTTTGCCTATAAATCGCAATCGTACAACGAACGTTGGAACGCGAGCATCTTCTGTTTCATACGGTCGTTGTAGTTTGAATATAGGACTGGAAGGTGGAGAAAATGTCGTGCAAAAGCAAATTGTTGGTTAAGCGTTTGGCAACGGTTCTCTGTTGCTGCGTGCAGTTTCTCATCCTTGTCGCGTGCAAAATGTTCTATCCAAGCTACGATCGAAGAGAATTACGGTTAGGGGTAAAAATAAAAGTGGACAGGTAGTAGAAACAGGCATCGGTCGAGTTTCGTTCGTCATGTCGTTAAAGTCATCTCGTACATCGATTTCGGACCCTCTGTATTTTCAGATTTCGGAAGCTGGTTGATGCGACTTGGCGATAAGAAATACGAAGGTCGTCCCTCTAGCGAGGCTAGCAGGCGTGGTTTTTGCGTTTGTAGGTAACGGCGCTCGAGGGGTAGTATATCTCGGCGGTAATCACAAAGTCTTTGATGGCGTTCCTTCGAGAAAGTTAGTCGGTTAAATGGCGCGTTCGTTCGCGCCTGGTTTTATCGAATAATCTTCTTCTTTGATATTACCAAGAAGTACAACGAAGATACGTGAATCGAACTTATTTGAAATACAAGTGTAAGAGTAAATACAAGTATACATAGATAAAACGATATATATGTAAACAAATATAGAGATACTTAATAAATATAGAAATGTTAGTTTCCTATGTTACGAGTTAGCTTTCGATTACACACTTACGAGTCAAGTCAAAGAAATGTGTCTAACGTTGCGTAACAAATAACACGTTTGATACTATGACAAAGATAAAGACACTTGGCTACTAATAAGTAGACGTAGAAACGAGGAGCAAAGAGTCCGATATCTAATTGTTTTAGCCTTCCGACGCTAAAGCTATCTTCTTTAGATTATCGATAGTCCGTACTAAGAATCAAAAGGTCGATCGAATAATCGTGAAAGTTTCCATACGATAAGCGGAGAAAGATAGTTCGGCCAATTTTCAAATAAATACAACGATCCGAGTAACAGGTTATTTTACGAAGCTATATTTATACGAGCTGATACGAATCCGCGTAAAACGCAGAGCCTGCATTTTCGTCGCATATACGTTTCCTTATACGAAATCTAAACGAACGTCAAATACAATCGAGAAACGCAGCGATCACACGCAGCGATCGTACATGGTACGATAAAAGCTAGTAATCGCGGTAATCCAACGGATTCCTTACTTATCCATTGTTTTGACCTTTATAAAGAAGCATAATAAATAAATAAATAAAACGCCGTGACTAAGGTGAGTCATAACATGTATGAGCAAAGTAGCGGGGTATTTGGTCCTTTGAAGGAAGATCTATCGAATTCGGTATGCTCGTTCCATCTTTCCGCGAATACGACAAAGTTTGATTCGCGCGAATAACGTTACCCAAGTAAGACGATTCTCGATCTATAAAATACAACTTAATTATTATTAAGCAAACAGTCGTGACTCACCTTAGTAAATCCATTTACCGACCTCGTATCTAACGTCTAAAGCCGTATTCGCTTGGCCATTTGCACCCGCTCTACTTTCCGGTAGTCCGGCGAAAGGCGAAACGATCTCCCTTTCTCTCTTTCGCTTCGAAACACCATCCTCGCGACTCACGAATCTATCCAATGAATAGCCTTGCCCAGCAAATAGTCCTTGGTGCAAGCAAGCACGCTGTTCGAGTCCACGTAATCCATCAGCTGTCTACCCACGTTCACGAAGAATCCCAAGGTCCTTAAAAAACCCATAAACACTTGGCGAAAATAGAAAAGCGTGTCGTGCGCTCTATTCGTTTCACGTGTCTCGACTTTTGCCATCGAGGATCGTCCACCTTGATCCTCAGTCCTCGACGATCGACTGCCGTAATCCCCCGTAAATCGTTGGTAGGTGACGGGAAGTAACGAGGGACCTCCCTCGGGATATCGAGTAGCTGACTTTTTTCCCGTTCGTTCGGTAACCGACGTCTCAACGATGTAACCGTGCCCGTTCCTTCGATACCGATTATTATCCTTCGTAGTTGACGATCGTTTCGAGCCGTTCCGTTCTTTTCGACTTCGCAGCCATTTCCGATCTTCGTTCTCCGATTTTACGCGAAAGAGACCGCCTTCAGCTTCTTCCACCACAATGGACGATTCGCGGCTTGTCGCTAGATCGCTATCTTGGTATCGCTTTGAACGATACGCCGTTTCCCTCGGATCGTCGAGTCCAGTTCCGTACAGCTCTTTCGCGTTTCCTTCCAACGATCCTTCCTCGCTTCTCGACAGATTTTTGATGCCGTTCCTCCAAACATCGACGTCGTTGGACGTCGCGTACCTCGCGCCGAATCTCGCGATTTCACGCAGTGTGATCGGGTTATAGAAAGAGGCACGTTTGCTTTTCGACGGAGACCGAACGAACCGGCTTGTTGCCCGATCGTTTGCGTCACGTTTACGACGTAAATTTTGCTGGTAATCGTCCCACCAGGTCCCCGGCCGTTGTTCCGTATTTTGAAGTGCGAGATTCGACGGACCGAAGTTTCTCAGGCGGAAAACAACGCTCGGTTTCCTACTATTATCGACTCGTTTGCTCGTCTCGGTGTTCTTAAATCTCCGATTCAGCGACGCGATCTCTCCGAGAGGCAACGAACGAGATCGTTTCGATGGCTCTAGTCGCGAGAGCGTGCCGGAGGTAACACGATTCGTCTTCGAGGATAGAAGTTTACGGCGCCTATCCACTCGGAGATTCTCCGACTTTCTGCTAAGATCGCCTTCTGCTCGAGTTCTTTTAAATTCCGCGTCCATCCTCGCCATCTTCTCCGTTTTCTCCCTCGGGGACGAGCGATCCTCCCGATCCTCCCGATCCTCCCGATTCTCTGGTTGTTCTTTCGTCAACGAAGATGGAACGAGCAACGAGACTCCTCCGACATCATCGACGATTGCAAGCCAAATACCTTTCTGACAGACACAGTTTATCGATCTCGAATCAGAGCCAACGGCGTTTCTTCGCCCGTTCGACCAAACTTTCACTTTGCTGGTTTTCGAGCGTACGTCGGAAGTTCGACCGTCGACGGCCAATCTCTTTTCCTTTCTTCCTTCGAAAATACCACTCTTCGACGTATTTGAAAATTTGTTCGCGTTCGAGTTTCGAACCAAGTAGGACGGTTCGATGAAACGTTTGTTCGCGAGGGCAGAGTAATCGCGCTGCGTATCTTTGGCAAATGCCTCTTCGATCCGATCGGTTACAGGATCGATATCCTTCCATCCGGAACTCGAGCATAACTCGTTCGATTTAAACTTCATCTTGCTAGTTTTCGACCGTGTATTCCAACTTGCGAGTTCTCGAGCAAACGCGTTGCCAGCGATCTTCGACGTTTCCTCGATATTCGCATCTACGGAGTTCGATATTTCAGAGAAACGTCTACTACGACGCGGTGCATTCCTAGGAAATCCTTCGTACTTTACGGGATCGTCGTTCTCAGAACTCCGAGTTTTCACGTTTGCTTCTAGTTTTGCTTCGTCGATTCCCGAATGCGTATCGAAAGTCGCGGACTTTTCAACGGAAACGTTCCATTCGCCATTCCAAGTCTTTGAATTCTTCCGCGAAACCTTGGAAATTAGTTTCCAAGCTACCGATTTCGCAGTAAAGTTCGCAGGGCCGTTGTTCGCGGTAGGCCTAGAAATTGAATTTTTTCTCGAATTCCACTCGAACTCTGTCACGCTAGATCCTAGACTCACATTTGAAACTACGCGTACAGATTTCTCAATAGGAGTCGCGTCCCTCGCACCGATATCCTCCGAGATCTCCTTTTCCTTCGTTGAATTCAGCGTTTCGCGAGAACCCTCTATAGCTCGCGTATCGATAGGAAATTCGATCGATCGAAAATTCGCATTCGTTCGCGTCCAATTTTTCGACGATGCACGAACATGCCTGTTTAAGATTCTCGAAATTTCATCTTTCTTCTTAAAACTGCGCGCTCTATAGGATCGCCTATTGCCACGATATCCTCTGCCACCTATCCTCGTACGATTTGCCAAATTACTCGAGACCTCGGCGAATCTCGAGTTCGATCTCAATTCGGATAAGTTATTCGATTCAAACGCAACGTTTTCCATGTTTCTCGAGCACGGGCCGTAATTCGTCTCCCAACTCTTTGAAATTTCTCTTTCCTTCGTAGATTTTGGCGTTTCTTCGCCGCTGTCCGCCGTCAAAACGGCAAGTTTCCTTTCCGTATTCTCGGGAAAGTACGCGCAACTCGTAGAACGATTGTTCTTATCGCGTCTGAAATTCGATTCGAGTCCGTTCCATCTCGACTTATACCTTTGCTTTATTCCTTCTTTCTTCGTAAAGCTCTGTATCGCGTAAGATCGTTTGCTACGATAATGTGCCCCGCGGTTTTCTATCGCGATAACCCCCCAATGGTTCCAGTGCTGTTTTTCAAAACCGTCGTTTTCCACCGGTAGAAAATTCGATGGGTCGATCGACTGGGATGACGGGATCGTGGCATTTGTCGCGTCCTCCTCGCGATGCAGAAAATACTCCGCCCAACAATAGCCGAGAGCCACTTCCTCCTCGTACATCTGGTAGATTCTACGCCAATATTTAAGCGTTCCCCGTATCAGAGCAAAGAGATCCATCATTTCGCCGGCTTCCGCCGACGGCAGCGGCAGCGGCAGCGACACCACCAGAAGCCACAGCATCAGAACCGGAGGAATAGGCGACATTGATCCTTATGTAAATCCACCGACGGTAGATGTAGAAATAAACGGTCGGAACGAGCCTTGTCAGCGTCTCCTTTTTCGCCACTCGAATCACGGATCGCTCGACTTTCAACCGGCCTGTCCTCTCCCCCTTTCGTGTCCCCTCTCGTGTCCCCTTTTCCTCTGCCTCTCATCTTGCTTTCGTCCGGTTCCCCGATGACTCATGATTCTAACCTTCTTCAACGTGCGTAACTTTAGGCGCTCTCCATCCAGTCTTTCTGTGCCAACGTTCGTCCTTTAATCGACCATCAATTATTTACGTTAATCGTTTATTCTTAGTAGATCGTTACTTAATCGCTCGTTGATTTCGAGAAGCAGCTCGAAGATGAATTTTTTGTTCATGTTGGCGCATCATCGTCGTTTTAGCCTTGAAAAGACGTTTCTCATCTAATACTCTGGCCGTTTGTATCGTACCTCGTTATATCGAAATTATGATCGTTAACGTTACAAATTTAGTTTCTAAATCGATATCTGTGTCGGTCGTAAATTAATATTTTACGGTTGTTGACTTTGACGAGAAATTTTTCAGGTCACTTGATAGTAGCGATCGTTTCGTAGAAATAATTGAACGAATACGTTCCCCTTCGTGATTTCTCTGTTGTATCGTGCGAAAGAGAGTAGAGCAGTATACGATGTATAACAACCAGAGGATTTCGAATGTTAGATAAATTGGCTCGAGCGTTGCATCGTATTGTTTCTAATTTGAAGTTTATCGGGGTTTAAACGTCTCGAATAAAGGTTCCGAACAACGGAGAGAGAATCAAGTTGAGAGGTGGAATCTTGCTGTTTTTTTCACGGGTCAATCGTTATACTTTATTTCCGAGGATATCGACTCACCATTCGCTGCTTCCATATTTCTACGTTTCTCCGTTTCTCCGTTCGTTCGTTCGTTCGTTCGTTCGTCTCTACGGTTCACGTTGCTCGTTGCTGTAAAGTATCAAACAACGATGAAACTCATTAGCCAGTAGTACGACGAAGAGAATTTCTAAATCCGCACGCCGCAATATCTCTTTCAATAAAAAGGCAATGGACGCAGAAATGAAATTAATAACGGTCTTTCAGCATCGTCGATATACATAAATATCAATTAGATTATCCAAACGTTTGAATTCGATCGATAAATACAATCGTTCGATAAAATCTTCGCGCGAGATGATATTTCGTCCTGGACGATGGAAAAACGATCAGGTTGATAATTTCTGTTCCACTTTCGTGAGAATACCGTTGTTATTTCCTTTCTGCAAATATGATTCTCTGTTTATTCGACGCGAAATATTTGCGATACAGTAGGAATTGTCAACGAAACATCTTTTGTTGCACGATCATATATCGTATATATTCGACGAACGTGTTCCACGTTCTCTCTTTTCCAAACAAGTTTATTTAGAAAATTCCAGTCTAAGAATTTATACTAAAATACATCGATACACTTCCCACTCCACTGCATCTGCGAATCGACACGCACGAATTTATCTGTACCATTTGCTTAGCGAATAAGCGTCCTGAATTAACCAACACATTTCACTACAAATTTCAGCACATTTCTCATCACGATCCTTTCCATGTCCGTTTCTGTACGATCACACCGAATCGTTAACGCACCGCTAAATTCACCGGTAAACGATATTCGCAAAGATTTGTCGGAAATCGAGCGATTCGTTGATACGCTATACGGTAAAAAAAAAGAAAAAAAAAGAAAAAAAAAAGAAAGAAAAAAAAACACCAACTAGCAGCTTACACGAAATTTGAAAAGTATCGAGCTTCTGGAAGCGTTGATTTTTCCGAGCGTTCAGGCGAGAAGAGGGTGCGTTTCCAACGGAGTTTACTCTCCCAAGGCCGAACGACCGACTGACTAGGTTTTACTATACGACCAGCCTCGTACGCACCTTGATAATTAACGTCCGCGCCAAAAGTGTGGAAAGTGCGTAACCTGCCCCGTAGGATTCCACCGGTCTTTCCGCTGTCTTTTCAGCATCTGTTGGTTTAAACACGTGCACAGGTTGGGCGCAGAGGCACAGATAACGGGACACGTTCGGCAGAAGGACGACACGTAACCTGCATTCCTCTCGAGCGGCGCGGCGCTGGATTCGATTTCGGGATCGACGAAACGAACGTAACTTGTTTTACGACGATTCCCTACGTTCTATAGCGACGATCTTTGTCTTACTTTTCGATTTCTGACAAAAAGAGAGAAGCCAAGAGGAATTCGTGCCAAGGATCGGAAACGGAGGAGGCGTGTCCGCTGTTACGTCTCTAAATTGATATATTTGACATGCGAATTAATTAATTACATATATTTAGATTTATACGGAGGAGCGTCAGTCGTACACTGACTTTAAATTCACACACGTTTGTCAATGGCAACGATCGTTTGTAATCCTTTTGGTCGCGAAATTTCATGCGTGAATTAATTAACTGGATATCTTCGCATTTACGTGGAAGCGTGTCAGCAGTGGACCTATAAATCGAATAATTGATGTTAATTTCTATACATGAAGTACGAGATATGTAAATTAATTAATTAAATTTCCCTAGAGTCGCACAGAGGCGTATGTCGGCGATAGATAGCCGCGTAGTATCGCGTAAATCGAAAAATTGATCGTTTATTACCTGAAATTGATTAGCTACGCGAGTTTATTACCCGTTTTCAAACTATCGCGCAAGTGTGCCAATGGAACTAATCTTTACTATTATTTCGACGACCAACTTTACGTTACATTATCCGATTCCGATTAGCCGAAGATAGAGCTAGTTTTAAGTTTACGAATGACTAGCGATTAGCTGTAGCTGGATTAATTTTAACGCTAACCTTGTCATTAACTAGCCTTCTACGATCATTTTGCTTTAACCGATCGGACAGGTTCGTTGATCCGATTGAATTTGTGCGATGTTGGAAATTTGAAGTACAATTTTTGCTCGACAAAAGTCCTCCTTCGATACATAAAAATCTACGTAAATATCTATATTTTTAGTTTGTCTATTCGCAAACGTTTTTTCTTCTTAGCCTGGTCTCTGCTAGGTATTTAGTATTTTTTTTACAAAGCTGTTTTTAACAAGCGCGCGGCGTTGCGACTCTTTGTATTTTAATCATTTGCAACGCTAACGAGTACGATTCCTTTTTCCACGAAATTCGCAATATCTCGCATCTAGCACTTTTAATCATCAAGGAAGAAAATGACGAAAAGCTTGAAGATCCCAAGCAAACGACATAAGACAAATACTCGATAAAGTTCAACTCAGCTTTGACGCCTAACTTTTCTCTTCCGAATCGTTTAAGAAACGATATGGGACCTAAGAAGCGATCGAGAACATCAAACGTTACCATATGTTAATTAAACGTTCGATGAGCGCGCACTGCCGCCTATTATAAGCCGAATATTTCATTTCTGGCGCCTAACATCGTCCTCTTTTACATTTAATCCTCCATTAGGGAAATTAAAAATCACGAAATGCTTTGGAATACGAAACGCGTTATGCTAATTCTCCCGTTTATCGGGAAATATTGCT
Source organism: Bombus breviceps (assembly GCA_014825925.1). NCBI lineage: Eukaryota > Metazoa > Arthropoda > Insecta > Hymenoptera > Apidae > Bombus > Bombus breviceps. The sequence continues at coordinate 343,319 of JACXIW010001316.1, read as the reverse complement.
TCCTCAAACGTGATGTATTTTCTTCGATGTTCTTTCGCGCGTTTCATCAAGAATGCTTACTACGCTAATCATCGATTTGTACGATCATTTCGTCGCGTTCTAACTTCGTACGTCGACTAACTTCGAATGTTCTTTCCTCCATTACGAAAAAAGTACTGCTATGTTCATCAGAGTCGAAGTTACCCTACACGTCCTTTCCTTTTCTTGTTTTATCGTATACCATATAATGCTAGACAATCGAATGTAACCTGGCGAATAAAATTTTATTATTTAATGATAGTAAATTGTACGCAATCTGGCAAATAGAGAACACCAGGTGTGATAAGCGAGTAGAGGACGCGGTAAAAAACACATGAATATGTCGAGTAAGGAGAAAGATTGCATGTTCGCGGGAGGAAAAAGAAAAGCGGAAAGAAGTACATTGACGGAATGCAAGTAAAAATTATATAGCATCGTTACGAGGAAGTTGTGTACTACTGACTGGCAATACCGAGTTCTATCAGTCGGAATACATTTATTATTCCATTAAGATTCCTTTCGTCGTTCGAGGTCGTTCGCCGATCGCTTTGCCTATCCTCCATTCCTGCGTAATAATAATTTTCCTCCAGTTGGCTGTAAACGTTCGTATCTGTTTTTATTATTTCTGTTGTATCAAGAATAACGCGTCGTAATATTTTTGGCGTCGATGACCTACATATCTTTTACTACTATATAATAATTCGCATGCACGTGACTCGTTGCTGTGTTATTCCAATACGTGGCCGGATACCTCCGGACGCTTTTGATATTAACAATGCCGTTTATGCTTCTATACTTATCTTTACTTTCTTATCATTTTAGTATTACCGATACATTTTTTATCCTATCTACATCCCCCTTCGATCGTTTCATCGGCGAGACATTATCATAATTTTAATATTTATTAATCAAGTTAAACTCTTATCTCCTATTAATTCGAATATCGTTGACTACGTTGCCACCAGTTGCTTCCATCCTTCGAAAACTGTTCGTTCCAATTTCTTTTCTTTTTTTCAATATATTAATTAACAGTCTCGTTAAACCCTGTTATTACGGGTCAATGGGTCCGCTTTTATCGTCGTGCTGGCTTTCTTACCGTCCTTTACCATCCATTTTATTCGCCTGTTCTTCGTACTTGTTAATTAATCGATAGGGAAGAACGACGCTCTAGTACCTTAAAACGCTTTAAATTAAAAATTGTACACCTTTCGTCGGTGGCTACGTATGGAGTTGTAGAATCATAAAAAGTGGCACTCTGTTTCTGTATTTTCTGCATTTTTTTCTGTATTTTTTCCTCTATTTTATTTCCACGTTAACTCGTGAATTCCTCATATCATACATCTTATATTTTCGGTGTCGTAGTTCCTATTCCAGCATACTATACATTCAAGGCTCCCCAACCTAATAATATAATAAATTACAATAACAGAAACGAATAGTATAGTCTTGATATAGAAAGTTATTACCAAAACGTTTCAATATTTTTATTACCCTTATTATCAGTTCAAATTTAGTATCGTCTTTGATGAATTTTCATCTTCCTTACATCTCAGAATCCAATTTCTTAAATCACGAGCTACAAGTCTCTGTCTGTTCCGACGAGCTTCGTCGTCCAACGCCGATGGCAAACATTCGGAAACCTTAGATCCACGTAACAGAGAATCTACAAGTCATTGGTAAGTGTCACACTCGGATCAAGCAATATTTCAACGCAGAACAGTGCGGTATAAGCGTTTGTAAGGCTGATAGGTTAAACGCCGAAGACCGTTATTTTTCGATTCGCCATCTGTTTCGATTTTTTCATCGACCTTCTTTCGCGGTTCCCTCGAATTAATCCACGAGAGAATGTCCTTAAAATCATCGAGCTTGCGAATACCATTTTGCCCCCTTCCGAGAATCACAGCTGCTTCGTGATTCATCGTTCTGGACTTGATGCCAAGAGGGCTGCCCGCCCTTTCCAGGCAAGTTTACGACGGCCAATCTACAGCTCGGAAAGATCTTTTTTTCCCCTCTTGCCGTCGGCGCGCAGACAGGACAGAGAGGTCGATGGAGAACGTAACCACATTTAGCCCCTTATGAAATACCGGTGAAAATGATAGCTCTTCTGCCCTTTCTCTCCGTTCTCTTCTTCTTTAACGACCTTTTTCTCCTATCTCTTACGCTTTTTTTTCTTTCTCCGGCGGAACTGCTCCTTGTTTTTACATAGTGCCTCTTTTTTTTTCTCTTCTAACCTTTCCTTTCTTACTCTTATTTTCTATTAAAACGTATGTATCATAGATGCGCAGGCTGTTCTACGTTTTTCTGATCAAATTTTGCCAGCACGCAGAATACGAGTGTAAGTAGGCCGTTCGAAGCTCCGTAAAAAGTCGTAACAAAAGTAAGAGATACGAAGAGAACAGTAACGTAATTACCGTTACCACTGCCATACACGGGAATAGGTCTACGATCGGTGTAATCGATAGGCGTTGTTGGCACTCCATTTTAAAACGTTTACCGTTTCTGCTAGTAGAAAATTGGCAGCGACGAAAAAATTGAATCTACCATCCTTAACAAGTTTCATTACTTTGCTTTTACCCTGATAAACCGATCGACCCTCGGTTTAATTCAATATCTCGTAATATCCGCTTGATATATTTTTTATCCACGCAAGAGGGTCTAGTTATTCGTTTTGTATTTTCTATTCATCGCTATAGAAAAGATTTAGAAAATTGCTTTTCTCGGAAATCGATCGAAAGACACATTACCGAGCCTGGTTACTTTGGGCACGCGGAATCACCAGGATCGTCGAACAATAAGAAACAATAAGCAACGAAGCAAAATTGAAGATAGCGATAATATCGTTCCACTTGTCGAGAATTATCGTTCACCATCTGTATTAATCTATGTTAATCTACGTTAATCTATAGCGGCAACTTGCCTCCCATGCCTTTGCCTTTATTCCCCTTTCTCGAAAAACTTGTTACACTTCGTCCTCTACCGGGCGGCTACAGCGTCGTCGTCCACTCGTCGGGAGCGGCAGGCGAATCGAGCGATAATAAGGGCGATTTCCAGGAGCGATCCGAGACTTTTAAACATAGCGATACTTTGCTCGGTTTCCACGCGTCGAGTTAGCCAGTCGCGGTCAACAAAGCGATTCCAGGTTCGCGTTATTATCGCGAATAAAATTGCAACGCGCCGGTCCAGCACGAAGGGATGCGCTCCAACTTCGAACACACCGGTGTCTCGTCTTCTCTCGAAATCGATTCGCCCCGGATCGACGATTACGAGTGCTACTATTGCTGGCGGGATTGGCTGGCGGGATTAGCCGCCGGCACACGTTTTACACGTACGCGATGACTTTCTTAGATAAGCGACAATAGCGTTCCAGATAGCGCATCGAACGGCAAGATTTGGCGTTTAGCTAGGAGATTTCTGATCGATTAAAACGGAGCCACCGAATGACTTAATCGTTTTGAATACTTTCTTCGGCGATTCTGCGGATAGGCTGACTTCGTGAGTTGCCGAGTAATCCGGTACAGCATCGGCACATGGAAAGCTTGTTTTTTACGGTTATTCGCAGAGCTTATTTCGAGCGGTATAGCAACAAGATTTTTAACGACGATGGAAGCAGTCGATTAATATTCCTTAAGTACCTAACTACTTAATTAATAATATAAAGTATTGCAAGATATTATTTTCTGTTTAATAGTTTTTATTTCCAAGCGCGCTATTACGTTATATTTTAAACGGCGAAGTCTTATATTTAAAGGTTTAAGTCGTTTATAATCATGTAGAGACCGTAATAGATATAAATTGTGGTTTTTAAACGTTTGTTGCGATAATTTAATGCTATTAGCATCGTTATTTTTTATTGTTTTATATAAAACTCTGGGAAGAGATAATAATCGGACGTAAAAGGCCGTGAATAGTAGAGCGGACGCAGCATAATCCTAAAATGTATTCCTCCATTTTCTCGTCAACGTTATTTTCCCTACATAATCGTCGGCATGCGGTAAAACCTGTTTCCTTCGGATCTGTTTACTTTTTTACCGATTTCTGGTTTAGTTGATAACACACGACAGTCAACCGACAACGTCAAATGGCCAAATAAACTTATACTTGCACTACATTTCAAGTTTGACGATATAACAGGTGGATATAAAACAAAAGTATCGTGTTTCATCGTCTATCATACGTGGCAAATAGTTAAATCATAGTTAGGATGAATAATCAAAATATCATCAAAATGTTCGAATAACGCGTATCTCTCCGCGATATTAATATTTTTTCCAACTCGATTTTACATCTATTTATATATATTTCACGTTCTTCCTCTCGTTCAAAGCGCGCACTTTGGACAAATTGATCGGATATTCGGGTAATGCGCTTTTGCGGCAAATGGAATGAAATACATTAATTATATAACGCGAAATACGCGTCAAATTGTTTTATCGGATACGCATTCCGAACTACAACGAAAATCGAACGAAGTCAATTACTTTTAACGATACAGATAATTAACGTTGCGGCCAAAAATTGCGAATGTTACGAAATATTAATCATCCGACGAGAAGACGAGAGGAGAGAAGCATCGTCCCTTCACCTTGCAATGTATTAAATCCCCGTCGTAGGCAAGCATAATTTTTCAAATTAAATTGGATAAATTCCTTCCTGCGGGTTACTCGTAGCTAAGCAAATTTTTATACTTTTAAAAAATGAAAAAGAAAAATGCTTATATTTGCGAATCGTTGATTAAGTCGGACGTTTCGGTAAAGGTAAAAACTCGACGTTGAGAAATTTAAACGTGAAATTTCCATGAACAGTTCGAGTAATTTCTAATTCGAAAATCGTACCATTGCCGGAGGCATCGTCGGAGATGTACGAATAAAACAAATAAGACAACGGAGCATTATTTCTCGAGAAAATAAGAAAAAGTTCCTAAAGATCTTTTAAGATAAGCTAAAAACACGAAATAGCGAGGCGTGTACGTTATTGTTCGTTTGCATCTCTGTATAGAATTTACCTCAGCTCTTTTAACAAAATGATTACGAGTCGTTTCGACGATAACGCGTATACGCTGAGGGAGAAGAAGGAAATTGCGGCAGCTAGGTGGTAAAGGAGAAGAAAAAAGTAAGCTAGAGGGGATAATGAGCATAGTTGCCGCTTGTATCTTACAGAGGGACGTCGCAATAATGCACTTAACAGTTTCAGAACGGCTGGATGTTGGACGTTCCGAGATTTCTTCCGCCTATTTCCTTCGTATTGTGCTTCTTGTTTCGACAGCTATATCGACGTTCACTTATCCAGGACGAGTTTAACCGGCTTCGCGAGCCTTCGAATTCACCAAAGATAGATTCGGCTTGTTTCTCATATTTCTGCTTAGCAACTGCGCCGTGGTGCGAAACGCTCCCTAAGGATAGCCGTCCTGGCGGCTGTTCTAAAAAATGTAAATTTGTATCCTCACGGAATTAGAATGCGATCGATCTTTCCCCGTCTATAGTTTCATGAATCCGTTCCCGACAAATTTTTCCGCATTTCGATCGACCAATTTCTTTAACGAATCTCTATATAAATTTCATACGATCGTCAGAAATCAAAGTGGCATTACGACGTCGCATATATGCTAAGGCGAATAGTAACAACATTTAACTTGTAATAACATTTCGGTTAAGTTTCGACAATTTTCGCCCTTTTCATAGATACACCGATACAAATTTAGCTCTGTCTTATTGAAAAGCGAAGCTTTTTTGTCGATCGATCTTGGTCTTTGATTCTTTGTAACGTCCAACTATAAGCCGAATTTATTCGAGCTTGGTATTTCGTTATTTGGCGGAAATGAAATCCTCTATCGAGCCCGTCGAGTCTAATACGGAATATATCGAACGATACAGATGCTACGAATTTCCGAATTCGATTCAACACGTCGCACAACGCGTTCCTAATAGTTGTAGAACAGCTTGTTAAACATTCCGCGTGTACGAATTAAATATTCTGTTTGCACGCATATAAAATGAACGGCGAATTATTAACAACGTTTGCGGTGGTTCATGGAGACTGTAACGTTGTTACATATGCGCGTAACGTAACAACTGCGATTGTGCTGTAAATAAATTGCACTGTGGTCGTTAGGGGCGTGTAAAATAGTAACTTATTTTCCATCGGGAAATCGAATCTGTCTATTCGCAGATATTCGTTCGTTCGCGAATTCGTCCAACAAGCTAGTACATACGTCAATACACGTACGACTGAGAAATGGCTATAACGTTCGCAACACGCGCTTATGCATGCGTACAAAATGAAGGATAAGAAAACCGGAAACTTACGCTATACGTGCCAATTTTTTTTTAAAACGATGGTCCAACGTACGCGATATGGCCTTTTGCTGTCGCGAGGATTGCTCCAATTAGATTTTGTAGACGAACGATTCTCTATCGCAGACGAGCAAGGCTTTCTGGAGAGTTGTAGGCTTTCTGGAGAACGCGACGCTTCAGAAAAATTAGACAAAAGCCTGAATCGAGTCGAACGTTTCGAGCGACGGAAATACCAAGTATACGATCCCTTTGCCTATCGAGGAACGACGGATGCTGAGAGTAAAAAAAAAAGCTTCGTTATTTACAAGCACGCGATAGAATTGCTTCGAATATTCGAACGTTGTCTCAAAATATCTGCTTCAGCCTCCTTTGTTCGATTTATACGAAGAAAACTGCCAGAGATACGACGACCACAAAAAGTATTGGCACCTACATAGATGGCATCGTTTTCCAACGAAGCGACTTTTATCAGGTTTTAGATTTCATTTTCGTGGATATGTGAAAACGCTACCAAACGATACAGAATTCGATCTATGTATTTAATCAGACTCGACTAATCGGTCTGCAAAAGTTGTTACAGATACAATGGCGTGGCTGCGATATCTTTCGTAGCCAATGCATATTCATGTATATTCATACGTATGTGGTCGGACCTGAAGATCGCTGTCTCTTCCGTCGCTTAGGCCACCTCGTACTCCTTCGTGTACAGAACTTTGCCGCGCTTCAGGGATATTTCAACCGATTTGAGAAATAATCAAGCCGATATCGAGAACGCAATAACTTTATCCTTCGTTTTCCTCTTATTTTCATTCTTGGAATTGCCGCATAAAAGTTGCTCTAAATCAACGAAGCATCGTTCGTTTAAAGCAACGAGTAACGAGATTCTTGCATAAATGCACAGGCATCTAAACTGTTCCGAGGCGTTAATCGACACAAACTCGCACGATTACGGCAGATATAGGAAAAGAAGTGGAAGAGGGAAAGTAAATCGAATGGACCGGTACGAAAGGATGGAGGGAATAGGTATTTCGACGAGTTAAATGGTAGGCAATTTCGAGAAATTGTGGCTTCGTTCTCGAATCGATGAGTACTTTCCTTCTTCTCCTGCAGGTGGCTTCGCAGATAAGAACAGTCAGCAACGCGTCAATAGAGAAGAGACGTTCCTTCAAGTCGTTTCTAAAGCGATCTGCATCGATCCCGCTGCTATCTTTGTGCGGCTTCTCCGCCGTGCTTGCTTAACCCTTGCTCTCTCGGATAAACGTTCGACCAAGAGACCTTGCAGTCTAGTTCGGATACGACCAAATTCGGAAACCGTGAAAACAGTTATCACAATTATTAATGAACAAGGGGACAATTCTCGGACATCGTAATTGCATCCGGAGTTTACCGCTAGTTTCAAATACTTGTGATTCCACTACCGCGCTTGCGGTACCGCGTACGTTTTAGCAAAGTGGCACGTAACACGATCCCGACGACCTTCTTTCTTCCACATATACCGCATTTCATTCCAGAACCAGTGACGGGAGGCATGTTTATCGCGCTCGCCGAAGTTACCACGTACCCCGTTACTAATTTCGTGGAAACGTGTCCTTCGAAGACTAATTTTCGATCTTTTAAAAACAACGTATCTTTCTTTCTATTTTGATCGAAAACCAACGAGCGCTCGCGCCAATAATACGCGCTGCACATCGTAGAAAGGGGAAATTATCGTTCGGTTCGAAATATTAGACGCGACTGCTTGCCATCGTCTGGTCACAAGCAGCATCCTGTGCTCCGCACATAGCTCGCGATAAGCTCGTTGCTCGCGATCAACATCATTGATCGCATCGTCTTTTCAGCGTACAGCGTTCATCGATCTAACAAAATCTAACAAAATCATCTCTGTATATCTGGTACATTTAGCCAAACAGGATGGTTGGGATACTCGATTGCCCAACAACCGTGAACATTAACATCTTGGTTGTTCACGTAAGAATTACATCCGCTATTTGCACTATCCTACTTGTTAAAATTAAATCAATTATTCAACCGGAACTAAATATGCGTTTACTTATTTGCGTTATTCGCTCGAATTTTCCATCGTAAGCATCGCTTCGTGCAAAAGCGCTTTCGTATTTTTCTCCGACGACAGATCGATCGAAGGGCGCAAATTATTACTATTATTATTATTATTATTATTATTATTATTTAATGTCGTAACAACGTATAGTACCATATTTCGACGTACTTTAAACGATACATGTTCTTTTCGTTGCAACTATTCGTATATCAGCGTGATTTATCGAACATAGTTTAATTAACGATCGATTAATTCGAGTATAATTATTTCATTTTTACAGTCAAATATCGAAGAAAATGAAGAATATCGATTGATAAAGTTACTTTAATACGAATAATCGGCCGTGAAATTAGCTCTTTCGAAAACGATGTTAACAAGAAGTAACTTGAATCGATCGATCGATTTTAGCGCAATCCAAAATTCATACGATGCTCTTTCTTCAAAATTTATCTCGTTCGTCTCGAGCGAAGAAACAAATATACAAATAATTGTTTCTTTTTGTTCATTTCCGAAATCGACCGAGCATTTCACGTCACCGTCATTAATTTCACTTTAAGTCCCAGTTACGTTACACGTTACACGTTACACGCTACACGTTACACGTTACACGTTACACATTACACGATACAGGATACAGATGCGGCGAAAACGGAAGCACCTTCCTCTAGCAATCTGACCCATGCTAGCACGACATTTAGCCACTGTCCTGATGAATATGTACCATTTCCGGTCGAAGCGACACAGTCCATTCTCACGGGAGGGATCTTGATTCGCGTTGCTATCATGAATCTTAATACGCCACCGCAAAATCTCGCGAAATCGTGAAATCTTGTTCAGTTTGAATCGATTATCTCGCTATTGACGAGGAGATTTCACGCTAAACGGCGGATAATATCGAGAGCAATTCTTCGTGCCTATTTATTTACGTCCGGATATGCACATATCCGTATTCACGGTTTAGCCGATTCTACAAACAACTATCGTTGCAAGTCAGTTCAAATAATTAAACCGTAAAGTTTAATCCTGCAGAGTAGAAGTCCGATCGTATTTTATCTCGGTTCGCGAGACGTGTGTTTGCGAATGATCGTTTTATACGTAAGAAATGTGTACGTATAATCCTCCCGTAACACGACCATGCGATTGAAAATCTGCGAGTAATCTTTGACGATTCGGGAGAAAGATCGGTTTCATTAAATGTTCCATAAGTATCGAATGAAGGACAGAAGGATCGAAAGGTCGAAAGATCGTGGCACGTTAAAGGGACACGATGCAACGATGTTGGAAACGTTATAAAATATTATCTTATTTAGATGAAATTATATCGTTTTACTAAAATTTATAATCGACTAAATCTTCGAATTCGACCCTCGTCACAAGGATGACCAATTTAGCGATGGATTGATGGCAATGGCCGATCAAATGAAAATTAGAGATCATAGATGGAACGAAGAAATTGATTTAGTACATGCCTAAGAAATAGTTGATTTTTCAACGAGTTTGTTAATAAAATTAGCGACAAATTAAAATGTACTGTCGATACGTAACTGAATTACTACGTAATCGTTAGAGGAGATAATAAATTGTCGCCTCATCGAAGGTAATAGAGCGTGTGATTAATTAGCTATTGCGCTTTTTATGTAGCCAGTGATCGTTAGATGTTTCAGTAATTGGAAGTAACGTTTGCTTCCTTTACGATGTTATTTATAGCGGTAAAAGAAATACTATTATCACATAGTGTGAATTTTATTATTTTTTATTAGTTTTACTGGTTACGAGAATAACTAGTGTCAGGGGGATATATTTTCGTTCTTTTCCATATTCGTGACGGCGAAAATTATTTTTTCTCACGTCATTTTTCTCCATGAACGTGAAGTTACCACCATAGAAAATTATTATTCGAAAACATAAAACGTTCGTTTTAGTTATGCGAAAGTAGCGAATTGGAAGTATGCGTGTAATTACGTAATTAACAACCGGAACAAAAAATTGCAAAATACCAGCAAGTACTACAGATTAATTAAATTAACGGTTCTATATATATTTTATACATTTGCGTCACGTATTTCTAATAAGGTGCATATCTTCCTGTGCTTGTTACTTTTACTAATTGTAGGACGCGTTCTCGACTCTCTGCCACTCTCCGGTTGAGTTATCCAATTCTGGATAGATCGACTGTTTCATCTCGCTTTGAGACCTTTTCCGTATAACGGCGAATCGAATTAACTTGCATCGCTCGCTGTTCCATCGTAAATAGGATACTTTCTGAAAATAAATTTTAATAGAAATCTCGTTGATGAGCGATCGGTTATTATTTCTACTGAAATTCTAACAATCGTACTCTGTACATTCTGTTTGCAAAAAAAAAAAAAAAAAAAGAAAAAAAAAAGAAAAAAGAGATGTTTACCGATAGGAATAACGTTAGAAGAGAAAATTTGGTAGTTAGTCGAAGGAACGACGAAATATATTAAACGAGTTGCATGGAAAAATCATTTTACAGTTGAATATTTCAATTGCGACCACTTCGAATTATTCCAGAAATAACGAAACATACGTTTGTCGAGAATAAATGTAAATTCTGGGATTTTAGTTATCATTTGGATCATTGTTGCGTCTCATTTGAATTGCATTGGATAATATGGCCGAATGAATATTATTACGGTTATGCGCTATATTAAGATAAGCTTTCGAAACGCGCGCAGTTAGATTTCATTGCTGTGAACCTTAATTTAACATGGTTGTTAAAGAAATAATTGGTTCAGTTATATATGATTTGATTCGTTTGCGAATATGTTTCAAGCACCTAAGTAGTAACAAGAAGCAGCAGTTATAGTAGGTGAAACCTCGGGGGTAAATGTAAATGAAAAAGGAGACGCGAGGTTAGGGTCACTGGTCTGGTTTCACTCATTCTTTCCTTTTAACGAAATCACGATTAAAGAAAGAGATGGCGGAAAATAAACACGAGAGGCAATAATTTTACAGCACAGATATATGGAACATTAAGGAAAACTTGTTTTTTTTCTTTTACTATCGAAAATTATCCTAGGTTAACAATTTTTAATCATTTTAGTTAAAAACGAAAATATAACGCGTCTAATTAATATACAAGTTTCAACAAATTTCGTATCGAGCTTTGACACACAGTTTTAACTTTGCGATTCTTGCGTTTCCTTCTTTTTCTTTTTCTTTTTTTCTTTTTCTTTGTCACTCACGTTGCATTCGACAACTTCCTTATCTGTAAATAGTATGGGAAATAAGTTTTATCATCTTTCAAGAGCGCGAAGATGATATAAGATAGAATATTAAGATATTTATACAAGGGCACTTTCACGAACCTAAAATCTGCACAGTTAAGGAGCAGGAACGATTATGCATTTTCCTCTTCTCGTCACAAGAGCTTGAACTTCAGGTTGCATAGGGTGATTTAAAGGAGCACCGGACCCGCTAGATATTGATTTTACGCTCACCGTGTTTTCCGTTCAAACACGGGCTTGTCGAAGAGAAAGGAGAATAGATCGCGATTTCGTTGAATCGGATCCTGCCAACTCTCGTCCACTTTCTCGAGATCTAGTCGCCATTGCCACCTTTCTATCTGATTAAATTTATCGATCTTCCTTCAAATTCTTAGCATCGTAACATCTCAAAGAATTCTATATTCTATTCTTAATACTCTATCCGAATTCATCAACTTTACCAATGAATTGTTCAGAAGCCGAAAGTCTCGAAAATTTTCAATTAATATACTCTGATTCTAATTTGTAACTCTGCATAGTTGACATAATGTACAAAATTGTTTTTGTTTCGTTAATAACGTGCTTAACAAAATTATAACTTTAGACGATATTGAAACAACATTAATAGGTAACGTAAACAGGGACAAGAAGATTAATCGTTTTAATTATAGCGATTTAATGATTATATAATAGTCGCAAGACTCCTAATAATTGATCGAGTTTGGATATTGGCGCCAATTAAATATCCTTGGAAGGATGGAGCCAAAATTACGAAATTGCGAAACCGTCGGTACTTTATTACGTATTAAAATACAAAATAATAATTTTACCAGACGTTGCACAGTTTTGTTCCTATCATTTCGTTTGTTCATTTATATTTTCAGCTATGAAACACGCGCCTGCCGTTATTTCGAAGGAAGCGATCGACCGTTTATCAAAATCGAACGTCAATAAAGTGATTTACTATAGATAAATAAAGGAATCCGATCAAGCGCACTATACCGATGGGAGTGCACGAATATCGCTGGGTTGGCTCTCCCTTTCCGTAAACGATTACCAAATATCGTATTTTATTGTAATTCGTAATCGATTCCCTTCGCCAAAACTGATAAAGAACGTTCTCGTACGAACCGATATAGAGTAATAAATTTCATAGAGCAAACTTCGTGACATTAACGTTGTTGCTGTGCGCGGCTCGGTTTTATCACGTAAATGAATCTTCGCTCTTGCAATAGCGACGAAAATATTACATCGTGCAGATACGTCGTTTTACCTTTCGTATCGCCACCTTGCTTTTGGCGCCAAATGTGCGCGCATGTTTCTCCCAGAGTTCCTCGAAAGTCTCGATTAATCACAGCATGAAACGCAACACGTTACGTAAACATTTTTTACTTTTTAGCTTGGTGTGTCATTTTTACGATTCAACGTACGACTGTAACAACGTGTCGATATGCTGCGACCGGCATTAACATTCGGTCACATAACTTTACAACATCTTTGACATTGAGAACCAAACTTTCACTTTTTTCTCCGTTATTCCGACCAATCGCACTTTGCTCGAAAAAGCTTTTACCTGTTATCCGATAAATTAATAACTGACTTCTTAAAAATAACTTTTAAAAAAACTCGAATCGTTTGGGCCAATATTAAAAAGATTATTCCGTCTTCAGATTTATATATATTTTATTATATAATGCATATTATGTATAACACCGGCCTCTGTGGTTTACCCTTATTTTCTCTAGGAGGATATTCAATTACCTAGCTTACTTATAATTACTTATAATTGATTAAATAATTATGCGACTCTCGTTGTATCGATCGATGTAAAAGCGTTGAAACGGATTAAAAATTGCTCGTTTCTCAAATTGTGTCTATTCAAACACTGGCGATCGTATGGATGCTCGATCTGCTCGCAGTAGCCTAACTTTCCGAGGCTAGTCGGCGTATCGAAATTCTCAGTTTCCCAATGCCGATGACGTAGGGATGTTATCAGTTGTATTTCGTTCGTTATTTCGAGGACACCGATGCACGCAAGGTCAACGTATCGCGTAAAATTCGATGACAGTGAATTATCGCTCTTTCGTTTTTGTCCCGCCTTTTAAAGCCTCCGAAACAAGATCTACGCGTGGCACGATGAGTTTGCCCATGTGCTTTATCCGGATAAAATATTGCAAGGATGTTGATGACGCTATTAAGTCTTACAACTTAACAGGTTAACAGCATTCGGTATTTATATTTTCATCGTTTCTTCGAATTTCACAATAAAACTTCGTTTTATTTTGACGTTTTATCGCTCATTTTAAAGTGCTTATTGTAAAATTGGACAATATTTCTGATTGATTAATCGACATATCGCGTAATATATTTGTATCGATTGTATTTTGTAGATATTACGTTAGACGTTGAAATATAGCGTTAAAAGTTCTTTCTCGTATGGTGTACGATAAAATACGCCAGAAAGCGTATAAAGTATATCGTGGTTTTCTGTAATTAAATATCGATAACATAATTAACGTCAAAGTAGATGAAAGGAGGAATTATTTGAGCACGGTAAACGCATCTGGCTGAATATTTAAAAAAATAGATCATACGCGACGAGAGGTATTCAACAGGTGTTTAAAAGCCTCTAAATATTTAACAATCGTATCGTTGTATTTTATTTCGCGATATCTCGTCGAACTATCTATTTATGTATATTTTCATGAGTTAACGAGGAATCATTTAGCAACTGAATATAATAACGGAAATAAAATTATCCATAAAAAGATATTGTAACGTTAAACGTTACACACTGAATAAAATTGGCAAAAAAAAAAAAAAAAAAAAAAAAAAAAAAAAAAAAAAAAAAGTCATCCCGAAAATTCCGCGACCAAATCTCACTATCTCTTTATCTCTTTATCTCTTTATCTCTTTATCTCTTTATAATTTTGTTATATTCTCTCTTCGAGCACGACGTTATAAAGTATTTCGTTGATAAATACCATAAATAGAATTGGAATAGAATATTTCGATCAATAATATACTTTAAAATATCCGTATTTTTCCAACTTAAAAAGAGTGGACACGTCAGAGCATAAAATCCTCTTGAAGGGAAATACTCGGGGCGAGCACGGCATTAACGTCGAACCAATGAAATAAAAATTAAACGACATTGCCGGGCGATTTATTACAGCTTTCCTCCTACCCTTCGCGATAGTTGCGCACTTGCGGACACAACCGTTTTTAATCGAGACGATTTTCTTAGCGAGCAAACAAGGAACGGTCAATCTCCACATTATCCTCGTCGTTCTTCCTTTCCGTTACGCATCTCACTGATCTCTTTATACGTTAGAGTTAGAGCTCTGCGAGGGGCGAAGGAAGGGCGAAGTACGATCCACTTGTCGGCGAACGAAGGAATTCGCGATTTCTCTGTATCGTACAGAATCGAGGGAATCTAATTAATCCGCGATAGGGAATCGATCGAACACCTCGAAAGTCGATGTTCGAGAAATTTTTTTTTTTTTTTTAATTTCCCATCTCTCGGCCCGGTCTCGAACGTTTCGTTCGGTCGCCTTGATAGAGACGAATCGCCTAACGAAAAAAAAAGACTCGATGGTCCCGGTTCTTCCTTACTTCCAGTTTAGGCGTTTTTGCTCCTATGTTTCGAAAAAGTGGTCTGTCTGTTGGCTTCGTCCCGACATCTCACGAAGGATCGTTGTCGGATTCGGAATCGATTTCCGCTTGATGTATGTATACTGTTAAGTAGTTGGGTCTAGAAGGGAACGAGAGACTTTACTCTTTGTCCCTGGTGTGAGATTTAGCGAAATTGGATGTTGGAGATTGAAAATCGGTTCCTCGTCAATGATAAACCGCGTAATCTGGTTAAATTTGAAAGAATGACTTATAAATTGATAAAATGATAACTGCATATTGGAAAGTAGATTCTATCGTTGAGGCACACGTATTTATTATACAAGGAACGAAAAGATATCACGCGGCATCGAGTTTACTGATTTTTATTGCCTTTTGGGTTACCTTTATTTATAGGTAAAAATATATGCGTCATATAACATTTACATATCTAATATATATATAACGATTTTTCAGACCTTTTCGCTCATCTGACGAAAAAATGTTTCCAACGTGATCTAATCTGTGCTCAGTCAGCGACAAATTACAAAAATAACAATTTTAAAGCGCATAACTACCGTCCGTAAGTTTTTAGATACGCCTAAATTGTTGCATAACATAGGTAGCCTTGAAACTTAACATTGGAGACCGAACAGGATTGATATGAAAAAAAAAAGGGGGAAACGCGACGGCTTGAAGGGACAATCGGTGAAAATCGAAACTGATTTTAATGGGAAAGCTGAAAATTAAACGCAGGTAAATAGAAACGTAATTCGAATTCGGCTTTTGTTTTCGGATGCGCGTGAAATTCGAGCATGGTTGTGATTTGATGTAGTTGTGAAATTGGCGGCACGGTGAGTTTTTTTTCTGGTACGGTGAAAGTAAATTGCTTCTAGATTTTCAGATAAAACGTGGATAAAAAGCGGCGTTAGTTGTAGCTAAAATGGAAGAAAAAATATAGTTGATCGTTAGAATAGCCGTCGGAATACTCTCGTGAGAAGTTTATTCACAGTATTGATCTTTGGTCCGATTTCGAATTTCTTGATCATCGATAAGATTGATTCGTTGTCGCGGTTACTATGTATGTATGTATGTATGTATGTATGTATGTATATTATTAATTCATTAGTACTATATTAGCCAAAACTCGACGAGCACGATAAAAATTCTTACGGCATCTTATTCCCGTCTATACTCATCAGCCAGCGGAGGCAATTCGACGTTTTATAGAGCGGAATATCTTTACGTGCTCGTTCGGCTGCATTTGCATTCCATGTTCTCGCTTATCGATCCAGAATGGTTATATAGTTTTGATCGGTCGAAAACCCGTTATTTCCCGTTTTCTTTTTCAAGGGGGCGAACTGAAAAAAAAATAAAAAAAAGGGAGAGGAAAGAAAGCGGCGCGTCGAGAACGAAAAATGGGGTTGCTCGTAACCGAGTCCACCCGCTGGCCTGACGCGGGGAGAACGCGTAAGCTTTCGCTCGTTAAAATTCCTAATAACGTAAATAACGGTGACGCGATGTCGAGGATAACGAGGCAATTTCCGGCTACGTTCGACCGCGTTTGAATTCTCCGATTCTCTCTTGTCGTTCTCCACCAACGAGAGGGCGCGTTCGTAAGATACAAACTTGATATAGCTTCGCTTGTCCTGAATTTTCCTACGTTATTTCACTCTGATTGGAGTTTAAGCTGCCCCCCCCCCCCTTCGCCCTCCAACGTCGATGCGGATTTAACACGTATATCGAGCCTCGTGTACGTCGCGTTACTTAGCGAACAGAATTCTCGCGGGACTTTTAGTTTACGAGCGATCGGATGCATCACCGTTCGGTTCAAATATTTATATTCAGTCTTGCTGCCTTGATCTCTGGTTAATCCATGGATCGTCGAACGCTTTTCTCCGATCAAGCAATTACGTATATCGCGTCGATACGCGGTCGAAATAAACAAGCAAAAGGTCTCAACAGCTTTCAGTCGGTGGGGCTGAATAAATAAAAATAATTGCCTACACGTATAAAATATATCTAGAAAAATCTTTGTCGATGCTATAGTAATTGGTCGTTTTCTCTTAGCGATCCATCCTCTTAGAAAACATCGTACTTCATGAGTAGACAGGGGACAGGATCACAGAGCGTTTCATTTCCCGAAATTATCCTCAACTGTCGTTGGAAATTTATTCCATACGTGAAACATTAACGAAGTATTGCACGCGATGAAATTAATTACGCTATAATAATATATTCGATGTTGAATTTGATACTAGAATATCGAATTCCCTTTTCCGATAATCTAAATCGAAATTAATCGATATTCTATTTTTTCAACGCGAAGGTGTGTATGATTTCCGCTTGTATCGATACACCCGTACATACAGAAAATGCAGTTTGTCGATGTAATTGCTTCTAGGAAAACTCTACATCTTTCTCTTGTATACCCGTTACCTGGACACCGTCGCTACGAAGGAAATACAATTCAGTGAAATAAAAGAATGAAAAAAAAAAAAAAGAAGGGGTGATACGATATGAATGTGGTTTGGGTCACGAGGTCTAGAAACAAAGAGCTATAAGTGGATTTTTATTGCTGTCTCTTGTAACTTTCAGTTAGAGTTACACACCAAGCTTAATTTTTCTGGTAATGTCCTTTGCTGTAAATTCATGCTGCCCATCGTCTACTATTCTGACGTGACACTGCCACAGTGCGAATCTGGAGCAGCATACTTATACCTGTACTTATACTTATTTCAACATATTCCTATCACGCATTCATCCACGCGTTACTCTATCAGACAACCTCAACACAGATAATATCGTGTTAAAGTTATACGATAACGTTACATCGGTACTTCGTATAAATAATCTTGCAATCTATAAAATAGACACATCCATCGAAAGACACCGCACTGGAACGCTCTCATAAACAGCCAGGGAAAATTGTTAGCCTTCCTCGGAACCATCCGTTTGATGGCACGATAAGAACTATCCCCTTCTTTCTACCATTCTGCCAGTCATTTTGTCCCTTTAATAAACACGTAATTCCTCCTCGAAGATCGATGTCAGAGTTCCGACACGCTCATCCGCCTTTCCGCTATTAGGAAAACCGCAAGTCAGGCTAGCTCGATTCTGTCCAACTTATCCGGACGGTTTCTTTCGTGTTTACGAATCCCAGCCGCGAATTATTTACCTCGGAGACGGAGTCGGAAACAATCGTGGCCTACGTGCGAAGATCGTCGTCGGCGGTTATTCCCTTCGAAAGTGCGATTGATCGCGCAGGCCAAGTATCGGGGAATGCAGCTGTACGGACTTGAGGCGTAAGTGGTGGACCGTTCCACCGTTTCCAGTCAGAGAGGGAGAGAGAGAGAGAGAGAGAGAGAGAGGGAGAGAGAGAGGGTGTGTGTGAGAGAGAGAGAGGGTGTGTGTGTGAGAGAGAGAGAGAGAGAGGGCTGTCTGTTGCTGCCAACTTAGACAAAGAGAACGTCTCTACCGTCTCTATTTTGACCCTGGTCTCTACGCGGACCGTCTCTGTATTTCGTCTGATTCGGCTCGCACTCGACTGGCATGCGAAGGAGGCGAAGGCGCAGGGGTGGCAGCAACAACAGCGAGCAACGTCGAGGGATGGATGGACGAGGGTGGAAAACACGAGCCTCTTCTCTGGAACAGGGAGATGCCGTCGGACGAAAAGGAATCGTGGCTTAGGTAGGAGAAGGCGAAAGTAGGAGGAGAGCGGAGAAGCGGCGTCCTCGATGAAGGAGATGGAAGAGAATCAACGAGGACGCGAAGATGGTGTCGAGAAGAATCGAGGGAGGCAAGCGTGATGGTGCAGTTCGAAGAGGAGGAGGAAAAAGGGAGAGAGAAAAGAGAAGGAGAATAGGGAGCAGTCGAAGAGAAGCAAACGGGGAAGATGGAAGAGGGAGAAAATTGAGCAGAAGAGCGGCAGAGAAGGTGAAAGAGGGAGGAAAGTGGAAAGCGGAGGAGGAGGAGGAGGAGAACCGGAACGACCCGGGGGTTGCCGTGGCGTTATCGACCGGACTGGTGGTCGGTACGAAACCAGGCGTCGGCGCCGTGGATGCCCCGGCTTCCTCAAGTGCCGGACCATCCTCCACCTCCATCGTTACCACCACCACCGCCTCCACCACCACCACCGAATGGCAGCAGCAGCAGCAGCAGCAGCAGCAGCAGCAGCAGCGGCGGCAGCAGCAGCAGCAGCAGCAGCAGCCAGCAGCAGCACCAGCACCAGCACCAGCACCAGCACCGCCACCTCCATGGAGGTCGCGCGGTTGGCCATCAGTAGAGCCCGGGACAGACTGCCGATCGCGCACACGGAGGGTGCGGGTCGTCCCTGGGATTGGTCGTCGGATCGGGTTTGGTCGGTCGGTTGTTCGGTTATAGCGCGGTTGTTCTCGGCGTATACGCACGCGATCGGTTCGCGAGGCCAAGTTTCGATTCTTTTTTCTTTTCTCCGTTATCTCCCGTTGTTTCCTGCTTTCCCGATGTCGCTGCAAATTTCACCAGCGTACGGAGTAATCGTCGACGACGCGATTCGTAACGCGACGTCGTGAGCAACATCTTCTGTCGGAAATAGCAGTGACAGCTGGAGATCAGCGATCACGGGATGAAAACACCTTGTGGGTGGTGGTGCTGAGAGAGGGTGCAGGTGGTGGAGTGGCGGACGAGTTTGTTCGCGAGCCGAGCGAACCAAATTGACCTGCACTAGTGCGGTGTGAACTAGACGTGGATTTGATACCGGATCGTCCGATCATGTTCCTTCGATCGTTCATCGCCCGCCATGTGTGCTGCTTGCCATTGTCCGATATATCAAACTGGGCCAGTTCGTGGCAAGACGACTACCGTCGTGTTATCGGATTTGCATTGCAGTTCGTTGAATGAACAAAGCTGACTCTCGTTGCATTGACTGTATACCGACGAGAGATATCCGTGGAGCTTTGTACGAAATTCGAAAACGGTACGTCGATATAGCGGTGTAACGAAAGGCCGTGTAACAGCTGGCGAGATTGGCGTTCGGTTGTTCCTCGTTTTACGATGCCAATGAACGGATCCGTGCGCAGCCCTATCCTTGGTCTCATCGTACAGATCGCCAACGACCTGCTCGCTCGGGCTTATAGTTTAACAGTAAACTACTTAGTAAATTGTTAACTTCGTTCCCCCTCTCCTAATTCGAGCCGTTTAAGTTGCAAGGTATGCAGATACACGGCGGATGGAGAACTTTCAATTAGCTTACGGTTTAATCATGGTTGAAAAGATCTCGTAACTTTGCCCACGTTTCCTTCTCTACATTTTTGGCACGCTGAATAACAGCTGACGATTTCCGCATTTTCGACGATGGTCCGATTTTCCTCCTTCTCCGCTGTCCGTTCTCTTCTCTTCTGTCTCGTAGTCGTTTGCGAAACAATCTGCAAACTACCACGATGCTGATAAACGAACTTCTCAACCTTTCCTTATCACCTTCTTCTCTAACCCGACTATTTATATAGCATCGAAGGTCAATTTTTCCATCTGATCGTACACGATATCTAAATTCATTTTTGGCTCTCCTTCTAATCTTTTTCTCGAAATTATTCGCAAAAGTTCAATATTTCTAACCGGATGGTTACACGCGATACGTAATCTCAATTTCTAACTCTAATAACTACTATTGTCAACTTCCTAGCATCGTAATTACTCCTAAAACATAGAATCGAATCGAGTCGTGGCTTACGGTTCGTAGAGGCAAGGCGTCGACATCTCGATCGGAAAGTTTGCGGGTCCATCATTCCGGGTCTCTCTGTAATTCCTCGAGAATCGATCGCGCTAGCTTGCCAGTTCGAACGGACAGAGGCTGGCTCCGACGTATTATTAATCGTCTCGCTTGTCCCCTGCAATTAGTGCGAGCTAGGAATTTCATTTCAACTGCGAACAACTCTCCACGGTTTCCCGTGTTCCATCGTCTCGATAATAGACCGGGTTATCGATATCTCGGTCAGCGGTGACAGCGGAGCGAAGATAAGGAGGAATCGCGTCGAATTCGACGCGTAATCCGCCGATACTTCGATCCTCTTTCCAAGTTGTAAAGTATAGTCTACAGTCGCAACGATAGAAGTC
Organism: Bombus breviceps; assembly: GCA_014825925.1. Taxonomy (NCBI): domain Eukaryota; kingdom Metazoa; phylum Arthropoda; class Insecta; order Hymenoptera; family Apidae; genus Bombus; species Bombus breviceps. The sequence continues at coordinate 322,017 of JACXIW010001316.1, read as the reverse complement.
TGTGATAGGCGAAGCAGCGAGTACTTGACACGCAATTCGATTTGACCGTGGAATTTCTCACGTCCGAGGAGTTTCGGACAAACGCATTCGTCTCGCTGGATAGAACGTAAAGTACAAAGGAAACGGAGCGTCGTTTATCGTAGTGAATAAATTTTCGACGAGGGCGGTAACTTAAATGCTTCTTAAACTTTATGTACCCCGGAGACACAGCGTCGAGTATTAGCGGTATAAATTTTTATGACAGTGGACGTCCGTAATTTTCACGATTCTGCTGCTCGTTCCAACTCTTCGCGTGCTCTTTACGAACACGGTTTATTGTTTTTTTCTCGTTCTCGTGGAAACGATACGTTCTTCTTTGCTATTGAAATTTTACGATTCTTTCGTGGTTCCCCTAAGTTGATACGTTTATTTCGTTCGAACGCTCTTAACTTTAATTCCTTATTCTCTGATTAAAGCCTTTTAATTCTTTAATTTACATTTTAACGTATCACGTTGATGTGTCGCGATAGCGAATAAAAGTGAAACCTTGGATGAGCGAGCACATACATGTATATTTGACTCGTACGTCAGTCGATTACTTCAGCGATGCAACTATAAGAAAGGGATCTAATACGTATCGTAGTCCATAATTACACGCGTTAACAACGGGGCTTTTACCAGATTTGCTTCGAAATTTTCATACGATTTTTTAAGAACTACACTTAGTTTAAGCTGTGGCTTTTCTACCATCACCAATGCTGGCATTACGACGTGTAAAAGAACGTATTAACCACTACCAGTGCGCTACGACAAACGGACAGAAGAAAATATTTTATCTTGCTACTTGATTCTACGTCACCTGCTTTCTGTCTGTACCTATACGTTGTAAAATCTTCTAAAATTTTACTTTGACGTAGATCCTTCTTTATTTCGATGTGTGTTCGTGACATTTAAATTCCGAGTTACGAGCCTCGATATAATCTGGCGAACAGAGAGTTTCGAAAAATGTTCGTACGTTTTCTTTGATCTGGCTGGTTCGCAGTTACCTGTCGTTTCTGAGCGCTCGATATTTTTCGCAAAGATTTACGCAAAATACGAATAATCTATGACGGATACAAGTAGGCACATAGAATCTGTCTCAAACTTTTAATCTACGACAAAGTAACGAGGATATGATTTCCGAATCTTTATTATATTTTTCTATCAATTCTCAATTCCATTGACCTTCCTTTTAATATTTTTTGCAATATGATACAAGTCGAAAATCGTGTACATCCAACTATTCTTCTTTGCGAATTTCTTCAGACATTACGCTATTTTACGATCGACATTGTTTAATAACGTTTCATTTATATTTAACGGCAATCCTACCATTCCTTCCACTATCGTTCCGATTAAACACGGTAATATCTTAATCGTATTTCAAGAATTTTTCAAACCAATAGCTCAAATATTAAACAACTCGAAGACAAAGCATCTTTCAGTGACAAGATAGTTCCATGCGTTTATCGTTTGCATCCATTAAATTTTATCATTAATCCGTAGCATATCGGTTTTCAATGTCTGCTACGAGGTGTAACGAGTGTATGGTATAAAATCAGCGCGTATTGCTACAATTTTATTAAATACGGCTGTATCGTTTAATAAATATCAATTTCGTAACTGAGGTGCATCCTATCCGAAAAAGAAACAAACTTTCGAGTACATGGCAGCGATCGTGTACGTACCTTCGCGTGATTCACGAATGGCTGACTTGTTAATGAATCGAAGGCCGGATTCGATAAACAATTAAATATTTGACGTTAAATCCCTTGTTAATCCACTTACTAGATCAAGTTCGGCAGCTTCGTCAAATTTAATACATCGCTTGAAATATGTTTACGTACATACATACATACATATTGTAATTGGCTTCGATTCCCTATGGAGAAACGAGTTTGTCGATGTCAACTTACTTGTTGGACAGAGAGGTAGACGAGAGAGCAGAGGAGGGAGGGGAGGGGGTGCGGCGGAGCGGACACAAGTTACACTGGACGAAGCAAAGGATCGTGTTTAAAGCAGGCGTACAACTTGGAAATTGGAAATTCTCGCATTGCCGCAGAACCGGTATTATTGGGTTTTCGTGTCATTTGCGGCAACTCGAAACCGGCCGTGTTACAAATTGAGTTGTCCGATGTAATTCCCGGCAGACTGAAAAAGCCCGTTGAACGTCTACAGAAACGCGAAACAAAAGCAACTCTGTTGGTTTTCGGTACCAGATTGTAACGTTATTATTCCATTAGTTTCTGACGAAGTCGCACTTCGTTTCTATGCGATGCAATTTCAGTTCGAGACTAATTTATTTAGTCGTCTTTGCGTTTCCGTCGTGGATTTTCCGATTTCTCCTTAATGCAGGTACTTTAAACTCGTCGTATTAAAGTTGGTATAGCATTTCGCGAAGATTCCAAAAAAAAAAAAAAAAAAAAAAAAAAAAAAAAAAAAAAAAAAAAAAAAAAAAAAAAAAAAAAAAAAAAAAAAAAAAAAAAAAAATAGAAATCTTTCAACGAATCGTTACATTTTCGTATTTTGTATATTTGACGATCTCAGTGGATTCAGACGTATATCACATTGTAAATTTATCAGATTTCATACGAGTTATAACATATGAAAATTATTAGAAAGAAAAATATTTCTGTCGAGAAATATCTTAATGTGGATTTGTGACCGCATTTTGATAATGTCACGCATTCGGGTGGAAGATATCTCTTCGTTCGTGGTAATTGGACACAATGTACGTGTAATATCTTGCATTTGATATATTTCATATATTCCGTCCTACGAAATAGCGTCCACGCATTTCGCGTCGCTTCTACTACGAAGATACAAAATACAAACCGCAAATACTTGCTCCTTCGATCTCGTAAATTTTAACCAAATTTTGACTTATTCGACCATAAGACATAAAGATATTCTTCTCGTCTCGAGAGTTCCCTCACGGTTCGACGTTGTGATCTTTCGATTAAGACAATCACAGAATACAGCCATCCTTGTTGTTTCTGTTACAGAAAATCGCGGTTCAACCGTCTACATGAAAACAAGCCACCGAAGAAACTATCAGCGAATAAAATCAAGGAATTGATTAATAGAGTTACGATATACCGTTAGTAAACAAGTCGAGACAAGTGTACATACTCCGAGAACTGCCAAATCGTCCCCGATATCCGGCTCTGTGTCGCCATAAAGTCTTCGAAGCTTTTTCTCGTCGAAGCTGTACGAGGAACAGTCGGTAATAGTCGACGCTAGATCTCCGGAAGCTTCTCGTGTTCCAGGGGTGGTCATAGGTATAGTCGTACCCTAGCCGCCGATGCTTTCCTCAAAATCATTCAACGACGTCGACTCGAGCTCGTCGCTCATTGCACGAACGACGACGACGACGACGACGACGACGACGACGACGACGACGACGAGCGTGATAGTATCGAGAACCGACGAATTCCGGGCATCGCGGAAGTTCGTTGTCGGCCACGCACGTCCTCGAGGATGGAATTGAGAGCCTTGCAGCCGATAAGCGCGTTAGCACCGATCTTTTTCGAGTTCACGACGAATCGTTCACGGACAATCGAGACGAAACAACAGAGGGTGAATAGTGGGTTATACTGGGAGTTGGGCGTGGATAAAGAAGGTGGAAAGACTGGGAGCAGATATAGCAGGGAGGAGAAATCTTTTTGGAGATCGAAGGAAAAAGAAGACAGAAGCAGCAAGGAAGACGCGCAAGAGGGCGTTCCCGACGCGAAAGGGGAAGTCGCTGGATCGGGAACAGTGATAAACGAAAATCCGAAGAAGCGAGAAAGTCGTAGAGAGGATAGGGCGATAGAAGACACAGAGGGGAGGAAAGATACGAGAGACGGAGAAGAGAAGAACAAGGAAAATAAAGATATAGAGCGAGAGAGAAGGGAAGAAGAAGAAGAAGAAGAAGAAGAAGAAGAGGGACGTCCCCTGGCAGGAGGGCCCCACAGATGCGGGGCCCGGAGGGGCCAGTCCGCGGCGGCGTGACGCGATGCGGACGTCCTCCTCCTCGTCTCCGAGGAAGAGGAAGAGGAAATACCTCTCGCCTCTCGATCCTATCGAAAAGCTGCCTCCCTTGGACAATAGTTTCGGCCTGTCGTTTATATTCCACGATGTTTACGACGAGTGTGTCGACACTGTCTTCCACTGTGCTCCGGTGTACCAGCGGTGCCTTTGGCCGGAAGCTGTTGCCGAGAAGCGTCGGCCGTCTACCGAGCAGCTCGCAATTCGTTCATCGGTTGATCAAATTTTCGGCAACGAGCCGGGATCGTGGCATTTTTGCAACGACGATGGCGACTCGAGGAAAAACGGTATCGTCGGGAAAGGAGGGGAGTGGAGGGAAGGATTTGTGCAGACTCGTTACGAGAATAGAGCAGACAGATCGAAAAAGTGTTTGGCAACGATCGTCGTGTTCCTCGGACTGTTGTGCGGACATTGGTGCTCTGGTGGAGCGGAGGCACTTGCTGGTAGCCAGAAATACAGCACGAGAACAGTCAGGACCAGGTACGGCACGTTGCGTGGTGTCGAGGACAGATCATCCACGTCTGTCGAGACTTATTACGGCGTGCCATACGCCACGCCGCCGATTGGAGCGTTGCGATACATGCCACCGGTTACGCCGACACCGTGGCGCGGCATCAAGCTGGCGGATACCATGCCACCCTCGTGTCCTCAGAAGCCACCGGAACCGGACTCGAGTCTGCCGCGGTCCAAACGGGCTTACCTCGAGAGGCTAGCACCGTTGCTGGCCAACCAGAGCGAAGACTGCCTATACTTAAACCTCTATGTGCCCAAATCTCCTCACGGTGAGTGCAACTCTTACGTTTCTCGCGCCGGTCAGTTTTTCTCGGAATTGATATTCACCGATTAGTTGGGAAAGAAAGACCGTGATTACGTACAAAGCGATTCGTGACTCGCCAACGGATGATAAGCAAAAAATAGGCATTTTCAACAAGTTTCCTTCCTCTTCCTCTTCCTCTTTCTCTTTCTCTACCTCTTCCTCTTCCTCTTCCTCTTCCTCTTCCTCTTTCTCTTCCTCTTCCTATTTCTCTTCTCCTTCTTCTTTTTCTTCTTCTGCTCGCTCTACTTAATAGTATAATTTAGCAGTCTGCAAAGTATCACGGAAGTAGTCGTTGTGCGAATGACCCTTGTCCGATTAACATCATAATTTTAAGGGTTGAAATCTCGCTTAAACAAGAGAATTCATTTCGTTATCAGCTCTGAACTTGAACGTTGAACAAACCACACATACTACAGGTGAATAATTTTACACGATAGCCAAAGTGGCTGTTTGCACGCGAAACGTCAAGTGAAATTTTATAGCTAATACGTTCGTCCTTACAAATGTGCGGTTATGGTCACGTCCAGTTTTATCGCTCACGCTTCTCGATGGTCATTTATCGTTTAATGACTGTAATCGTGAGTTCGTAACATGGTTACGTAACATCGAACGTGATCGGACATAGTTTCATTCGTATTTTGTCGTTGAATCCGGAAAATAATTTCAATGCAAACAAATGACAAATACCCGAATTTGCAATTTCGTTGTTGGCGTTCTATTTTATCGTATCTACGAATCGCTAAGACTAAGATCATACGTTGGTCAACGTAGAAATTGAAAATCTATTTTGACATTTCCCTCGAAACTTATGATCAATCGTGACATTTTTCATGAAGAAATTTACGAAAATCGGATTAAGCAAAATTCTGATTCGAAATCTCCAAGGAGTTGCAAATAGTTTTAGAAAGATCGTCGCATCGCATGACGCGACATCGTCTTATAGAAATACTTCCAGTTGGAATTTTCGATCAGCAAATCGTAAAGTGAATTTCGTTTCTTCTTATCGTATCTATCGTGATTCGGCTAGTACAGTCGAGTTCGCGCGATGGAACGAGATTATTTTGAACAACGGATCAGTGTTAATCGGATCACGTTCCTTTCGGTATATCGATGATAATAATACGGGTGCGTTAAGCAAATGTTTCGATCGGTCGGGCGTGTACGAGTCACCGAATCTTTGCGCGTAGTCGACGAAAAGCGCATCGCGGTCCATCGAACCAGGATCGAGTGCTTTTCGGCAACGGATCATCGCGTCACTTGTAGATCGACGATTCCGTTCTTTCCTTCGATTTCTCTATGCCCGGGTAATATCTAAGACGAAAGAGGAGTCGTACGTGCTTTCTCGATTTATCGGACAATCTATCGTAGTAACGTGAAAATTTCTCCTCGTTTCTGCTTCGTTCGACGATACTTATCGTAAAAGCGTATCTTTTGTCGTATCGAAGTAGGAGGATACGTTACAGGGAATTTGTTGCTTTGATCGTTCGCGTTAATCCGAGGACGTTTCGATAGACGGCAAACAAATAGTAACACTTTAATGCAAACAACGATCACAAGTCTTTTCGAGCTTCGGGATATACGACGTTGTTAATGCAAGAAATAGCAAGGAAAAAAAAAATAGTCCATAATAATACCGTATAGTACGCTATTCCCAGTGTCGTAAACGTTTTCTTGCGTACGAATTTTGAGTTTAGTTAATAATTCTGTTGCAAATTGCACCAAGTTTTCAATCGACCTATCGCTTTACGTTATATTTCACTCTGCAATATTTTACGCTATAGAGGTATTGGCCAATTTATAGCGACGCGCTAACGCTGTAACGTTCGTGATCCATATGAGATCACCTTTATTGTTACATTCTATAACGGTGTAATAGATAGGCAAGGATTAAACTTGCGAACACTGGCTTCTGCCTGTGTTCGCGAGTGACTAATAACTCTTTTATGATGGTAGATTAATATCATAGCTGCTATATTACGTAGGTATGACTACACGATCACGTACTCTTAATTACTCGTCCCTTGTCTCGGTTAATTCTCGTTAACGCGTAAAGAATAATTTCCGTACAACGAAGGTAGAATGAAAATTCGGTTTTATATTTCTTCAACATTTGGTTTCCATAATTGTACAGCTAAGCTACCGTTTACTTCTACTACTACTTACCGTTATAGGAATATTCCTGTAATTTAACGTAGTTACATAGATTCGAAATTACTGTTCGCGTAACTAAAATTTTATTGCGTTATCGGATTTCACAGCGTTGGAAACGTAGATAAAAATATTTGCGAGTTGGTGATATCGATCGACGGAAAGTTTTTGCATGTCATTATACAACGGATCACCTATCACTGGATAGGTACAAAAACATTTTTTTAAATATCTATGAATTATCGACTCAAAAATTTATATATATATATATATATTTTTTTTTTTTTGTATTTATCGCATTGTAGTTATGTTTATCGGTAATAGGCGAAGGAGAAGACGGTGATTTGATCGAAGGTAGGGGACACGTATGTGGATAAAACGTTTTGCACGCTAAACAAAAAACGAGTGGATCGTCGAATATCGGGAGCGCGTTTTGTAACAAGGTCCGCGGGTGCCGATTACCGAGCTCTCGATATCCGTGGCGTTCCCTTCTCTCTTCTCGTTTCGTCCACGTTTCTTCCTTCTTTTCGTTTTGACTTGCTCGGATTTCGGGAAGAAGCGGATAAACCGAAGTCGTATGCTGGAAAAAGAGCGGCAGAAGAAAGCGGAGGAAGGAAAGCGAAGGAAAGCGGAAGAAAGGAGAAGAGCGTCTACACAAAAGAACGTCATCGATCGGTCTCTCGCGTCGTGACGCTTTTCCGATTGCGAGCCCAGCGACGAGACGACGCGAAAATCCAGACTCTAGACCACCGTATCGTAGACTACATCGTTAGCTTCCAAGCTGGCCCTTAAGCGTCTTAAGGATAGCTGCTTCTATCCTCGAGGTAGGCATTTCCCTCTCATACGTATGAAATTGTTTCGACTTTGTCTTTGATCGAATGTTACCATGCGTTGGTCGTCGTGTTTTCTGTAATGTCAGTTTTAACCGTGCCTTAACGAATGTTCGTTTATTTTTGTAAATATTTGCGAGACGAGATTTCTGATAGATTATTTACGTTTCGTATATCTCCCGCGAAGGTAGATTGTCAAGTACCGTTCCTATCCGCACCTATTACCGATAATCCTCTCGCGATGGAAAGAGTAGGTATTTATAATTTTGTTTTTCATTCCAATTATCGACGACATTTATTTACCCAACGATAGCATGGAAAAATGTAATAACGGAGATTGGCGTCAAAAGGCGAATATAGACGTATAAAGTGTAATTTTCCTTCCGAAGAAAGGAAGAAATCATATTCTTAACAGATTTGTACGTCGCTCGTACGACGATAAGTCATATTTTCGTTTTCAAGTATATCGATCTTCAAATTTCTACGTTACAAAGCATTTTACCGCGGGAAATATTTTATTTCGTTCAAAACATATTCCTTCTGCGGCGATACAAGGATCTTCACGGCTAACAAGAATGAGTCGAACGACCGTTCTCGTCACTGCCTTTTGCACATTGAAGAAACGCCGTGACATAACGCTTTTCTTCCTTCCTTAATGTGAACCGTGGAAACAAAGAGTAATAGCACAGTGTTAAATTTGGCGACTACGGTGCAACGTGGTAACTTGTTTTTGTGCAAAAAAGCAGTTACAACCGCCGCATAATGAACCGATGCATTATCGTGCAACAAAACCCAACTGTCCGGCTCACGACCCACGAACAAACGGTGCTTTGACGTTGAGTATTATAACTCGGCTTCTAACGATCCAACTGACACGAAACTTTGACATAATGTTAGCGAAGACTGTACTTCTAGATGGTAAAAGTTTCGTACAGACGTACCGATATTTCTTCTACTCTTAGGAATTTTCGTTATCTTCGCGACAGACCCTATATTACATTTGTATTACACGAAACGTATGTACGATTTTTCTGAACCTTTCGCTTATTGTCGCGTTACGTGTCTCTCAAACTTACACTTTGCGACGCAATGCGGGCAAATATTTCTATATTTTGATCTGTGTCGATTTAAGAACTCAAGTCGAAGCAGTATCTGCTATCGCGAGAATAATTTTCTATCTTCGAAAATAGCGAATACGTGAAACGGAATATAGCCGCGGTAAGAGTATAAAACATCTTTGGGGCGCCGATGACGTTCGCGCGAGTGTGGCCTTGCGGCCAACGAAAAAAGCAAAAGACGGTGTTCGATCGGCGTGTAAGAAGATCGAGCCTGTGTCGGAATATCCTTTATCGCAATAATGATACTTATTATTATTATTTAAAAATTTTCTCCGCTCGTTCCTTTCTCGCGATATCCCGACCGTTCCTACTCCTTCCGTGTATTCGAATACCACACACACCGAATAATACAGCGTTGCATAATTTTTCAGCCATCGTTTCGGTTTCTTTCCAAGAGAGATATATAACTGTAACGTATTATAAACAGGAGTATTTTTATCATCGTCGGAGAGGAGAAAGTTGTTGGACACGATAGACGGGAGCAACTCGCTTCGAGTCAACGTCGTGTCTGATATTAATAGCTGGTGCGGTGTTAATGAAGACGGAAGCGCGTGGGTGTGTGATTAGGTTCGTTTCGTAAGTACGGAAGATAGGCGGATAAGCGTGGCAAGTTCGTAAGATTGATTTCGTTTCTGAAATTTTCATGCTCCCTAGGAGATCTATTAATCTTGCTCGTCAGCGTACAATGTGTACGGTTCACCATTGAATAAGACTTACTACCGGCATCGTATCCTATTCGTGTGTACGGTACACGGTATAAAGGATGAATTCAATGCCACGAAGATCAATCTCTACTTTGTCTTCGATGCAGTGAACAGTGTGCTTATTTTAGTTACGTAAAACCATATTATCGAGCAAAGGGGCTTTCGAACGAAGGAACAACGAAATATGTTTCCGATATTTTTAACGGACCCAAAAGTACGTCATCTTCTGAACGCCATTTGCATCTAATAAAGCGCGAATAATCGGGATCTTTTTCCTTTACGTAACCCAGATCTAAGCCACACCTAGTTCAAGCTGATCTTTCTGATTAACGTAAAACTAGACTTCGGTTAGGCGAGGTTAGACTTTTCTCGGGACGGAGTACTAGCGATCTTGGAATGAAGTAGAAAAAGGAAAATAGCAGACGTCGTGCCTGATCATTGCAGTACTATACTACTCGCGGTCTCGTCGCAAATGCTAAGAGCCGAATCGAAATAAATTTTTTCACGATATTTTTACGATAATTCCATCGACTCTATTTCACGCGTAGGAATAATACAAAAATGGTTGTTTTCATGGCGAATGCCATGTTCGTAATTTATTCAGCACGATGATGCGAGTAACAGAGTACGCGAGGTTCTCAGCGCATTTTCCTCGCGCGACAAACTTCTCCATGATTTAGTTTCAATCCTGTCGAAAACGGGGACATGCATACAAATCTGTATTTTATTAGTATTCGAAAATCGAAACAGCAGATGGTTCGCGCGAGATGAAATTGGCCACGATCCAATATTCGATTCTTCCTGAACGGTAAAAAGAAGCAAGGACGCAAGAACGAAAATAATGCTAATACTTCATGGCTTTTTGAAAATCGAAATAACATATTACTGGCGACCATTGAAGTAAGAATCAAAGCGACGAAGCTTGATAGAGAAAATTTATTTGTATAACGCGCGAGCGGTTAAATTCAGCGTGTCGTTTGCAGCCATCCGGACGATTTAACGTTTCACAACATATGGATTTTGAATGCGATGACAAATTATATAACTTTGCTATTTAATATCCTGTTTTTGTATTTTCCACGCTGGGATTAATAATCCCAACGTATTCGACAATTTTATGTTATTTAACGTTTCGATTAAATTTGCAAACTATTCGATGTATTTCGTTAGAAAGTTAATTCATTTTAAAAGTGGAGATTTCTCTCGGAACAAATTAAGAGTATAGCTTTCTAAACTATGGATAAGCCAAGCCAAGGCAATACCAATTATGTATAAGGTATCTTATATTTCCGATATTATATAGCATCTATAATCAACGGTATTTTTAGACATTTTGTCGGGCGAAGAAGCAATCGGTGCATTAAGCGAAACTCGAAAACATCGTACGAGACTAAAGGGACATTAAACGTTGTATCAAGGAGAGGCATTCGCGGAACACGGACGCGTACAACGATTTTCCGTTACATATAACACACTGCAATTAAGGATAACGATGGCGTGTTTCTCTTTTTCTTCGCTCTCTGTCGTTGTTCTTTCGTTTCTCTGTCAGACGGCCAGATTTTCTGCAAAAAACATTTATCGGCAGTGATTTTAACGTTTAAAAACATCAAATAAATTAAATCAAATGAGAGAAAGCAACATTTTTCTTGTTGGATGAAGTCTCGAGTCCGACTAGTCGATGCTCGATTAGTCAATTAGTTCGCTTAAAAACCAAAAACATCGCAGAATATCGAAGGAAACTAATCTTAACGAATCAAAGAAATTCCACTAATTATATAATTCCGATAATTAATAACGGAATTAAAAGCACGACCAATATTTGCAGAACGACTACTAAAATTAGTACACAAACTAATCCCTGCTAAAATAATCCCTGCTAACACCGAATCGCGACACAATTTGTTTATGCTTTATATGCTTTAGGCGCGTACCAAAGCATACCGAGACACGCAAATTAATACGATATAACGTTAAGAACTGTTCAACGTTCAGCCAGCGAAAGCGTTAGCCGCGTCGCTAACAGAGAACGAAAACAGAGGAGTGCAACGAAATTTCTGGCAAAAGCGTATTAACAAATTCTAAACACAGATAGAATAGAATAACGGAAACCAGAAGATTATTCGAATTGCTTGATAAAGAATAGCTTATAAAACGAGCGTCAAGCAGCCGCAAATTTTCACGATCGACGGGATTGTCTCCCCGAACGAACGAGCTTAACCACCCCTAGGATGCCCGCGTCATCGGCATAAACAAGAATCTCTGCCGGTCGGAATTCGCTTACGCAAAGTAGATAAGCGTAGAGTACGCTTTATCCAAGGAGATTCTGCTTCGCGGAGCGAAGCGAAACTTTTTTCCACGTGATATTCCAGCCTCGTCGTCTTAGGTGCGCATGGGTGCACGTCGCGTTTCGAAACGGCCGCCGTTGTTGCGAGCTTCGGGTCGTCTGCACGTAAGAAGCTTAGCTTAGCTTCACGATATGGCCGCGGAAAACCCAGTCAGCCATACAGAAACGAGCAAAATAAGAGAGAGAAAGGGAGGAGGGCGAGGGTAGGATTCCGGACTACGCTTCCACCACCAGCGTAGTTTCCTCCTCTCCTTTTGCTAACATTCGAGCGAGCCAGACGGGGTATTTAAATGAGATTCCCCGGGCGAAACGTATTTGACTTAACGCCCAGGAAATCCTTTTTCTTGCCCGACCGAAGCGTAACGCTCTTGTAAATGAGTTTACGGGAGCGATTTAATGACGACAATTAACGTGGTTGCCCGGGACGCGCGCATCGGGGACCACGCCCGGAATCTGCTGCTTTTTCCCTTCGCTATATCGTAATTATGCTGTAATCACGAGAAGCAATCGAGGTTTCGGTTCTGAACGCAGCTTAAACGCCTGGCGCTTCTTCTATCGGAAACGGATGCTCGTTTATCGAGGTTCATTGGCTGTCCAGCGTAATTCGATAATATTGGAACAAGAATTCAGATAAATATTAATTTAATTTATTTTTTGCTTTCGATTGAATTCAAGCGAATTGGGTTATTCCTCAATAGAAAACTCTCGATATTTCATTGCTTGCGACACGAATTTCGTACTGAATATTATTCGAAGGTTACTCATTCTCGACGATTTTTTTTTTTTTTAAATAAGAATAAATGTTGCATAACTGTGTTTCGTGCGAATATTTAATTGTATCGGTTTGACTGTCAAAGCGAATCCGATTGGTGGAATAATTTTGCTCCCTTTAGTTCGGTAAGACCAGCTTCCCTCGTTCTGTTCAGGATGAATATTAATTGGTTAGTGTCAGAAACGTTAACTTCCAATTAACAGGTTCCTCGATATCGCCACCTCCCGTTCACGTTCCTTTGCTATGCCTTTGAAGGTGGAACGATACTCGAACGCGAGGTATTTCTTCAGGCCGAAATTTCAGCAACGAATACCTTTGCGAGATATTTCTAAATTACTCTTCGCAAATGCGTCCAGTCGAATTTATAACACGTCCACGAATACCCAGCGCAAAAGAAACTGAGAATACGTAATTATTTATTAGTATTATAATACTCAGCTCCAAAGAACACGTTTATTTCGCACATTCAGGCATATTATATATATATATATATATTAAATATACACGCCGTGGGTGTAAATTCAAGGTACAAGCGAAGAGGAGAGATTCTATGGCTCGAAATAAAACGAAGCTCGTTCTCGAGCAAGCTGGATTTAAATGCGTTTACTTAAGAATTAACCCGATACGATATACTCGACAAATTTTCAAACTCAATTCTCTTGAAAACGAACTTTCAAGTTTGATTCTCGCCAGAATGAAATTTCCAACGCAATTTTGTTATTCTTGATTTTCGTTTTATTTTCAGCCATTTCCAGCCATGGAATTATAATTATTGAAATCGACAAATTTGAATTCTTCAGACACTTTTATAAATGTTTAAAAGACTGTAAAAAAAAAAAAAAAAAAAAGAATGAAGAAAATTTCATTATTTTCTGAATTATTGTCTATGCGAACGATAATCAATCAACTACGAACTACGATATCTTAACGTTTGAAACAAATTGTCTCAAGGACGCACTGGGTGACATATAAATCGCATAAGAAGAAGAAGAAAAAAAAAATCTTCGAGATTGAGAAACTTCTATGAGCGAAAGTAGTTCAAGTATTCGCCAATTAGATAACGATTCGCAGAAACCGCAGTAACGAGTTGAAAAGCACGCGTGCAAGGGCGTTAATCGACACGGTCGAACACATTATCGCTAATGTCGGGGATTATGTAATTTTCCGTGTACCAGTTACAACCGCTTTAGCGAATCAGATATTCAACATTTCACGAAAATCACTGTCACACGCGATACGTTACGCTTCAGTTTTCGGCGCGATTGCGGATACACGTATACGATATACACGTACATACATACATACAAAAAGCTACATCGGTGTATCGTTCGATATAGCTGGGAAATACGATCGGATAAGACTTTGTTAGTTTCTTCCGTTTCTTCTAAGCGGTTTTTCATGTCATCGGATAACATACTTATCGTTCCATTATCCCGTCCCGTAATTATCAGTCGTATTATTACATCGTTCGTTCTTGATCTCTGATCCTGATAATCCTAACAGATTTAAAATCACTAATATAATTTTTATCTGATCGATGCCGTCACGCGGCGGTTCGACGAAAAATTAAAAGATCTCGCTGTTATTCCATTTTGCGTCGTTTTCCATTTTCATGACTGTTTCGTCATCGCTGTTCGTTAGCGGAATATCGGAATATGTGCAAAAGGTGTTAGCCAATCGGCTTTTTACAAAAAGCGATCTGCCATCTATCTCTATTTCTTTAAAGCGCTAATTTTTACTTCGTTATTTATGAAACAATTTCTAAGATACATACGAGTATTACCACGTAGTACTACAATATATAGCGTTAATATTCCAAAATTGCAACCATTGCAGATTAATGATACTTATTAAACGTTATCGTTCGTCTATCGTCTACGTTGGAAGAAAGTAGCTTGTGTTTCTAAAATTTTGTTAGAGGATTAGAGCGGAATTCTATTGGCGGTTCACCGAAATCTTTCATCGTTTACGAAACACACGATTGTTCGCGTTCTGTGAAACGGAAAAGCGAGACGGAAGTAAGGAAGGGTTGGTGGGCTTTGAGTGGCTTGGTAATCTCGAAGGGCTGCCGCTGATGCGTTCTAATTGAACGTCCTAATTAAATCATCCTCGTGGATTGGGCTCACGGACCGTGTTTCACGGAATTAGGCAAAGAGAATTTCGACGCGTAAGTCCAAGTAACGGTATCGAAGCGTCCTTAATTTATCGTCCCTTTTCGTATTTTCTTAGCGATCATGGATATCGAAAATTCGCGATCGAATATCAGGCTAGTTAAAAAGATAGAAAGAAAGATTCGCACGACAAACGTATATTTTCATTCGAATCGAATACAATCGAAAGAGTACCATAATATGACAAATTAAAAAGATGTCGAAAAGATACGAAAATGATCCTTTTTGCAGCGTCCATCGTCGCGAATCTGGACCGTGAAAAAAGAAAAATATCGATAGAGGTTGTTGCATCGTCCGCTATGCACTGAATATTTTTATAGCCCTATTTTCCGTTGGCTGCATCGTGTAACGACCATGTAAATTCGTAAATTCCGACCCGTTTGCTCGAATAGCCACTTTAAAACGATGCACTGAAACTATAACAGTCTATCACGAGTATCTTTATACGTGTAATACATCATACTTGATACAGCTATCTGTAACCTCTCCATTCTTCTACCGCCATCGTCTTCTCGTCTTCTCGTTTAAGTACACCCCATCCCTCTCGGTAAGAGTTGTCGGAAATACCAGGACGAGAACGAGGAAAAGAGCGGATATGTGGCGCAAATTGATCGGATAAAAGTGACAATATTAATAAATAATCAGACGATCGGTGGAAGATGCTCCGGATCGAGATTGTTACGGTTCGCGTTTCTTCATCGAAAGAAACAAGTGGCTTGGCCAAGCGGCTGAATTCTTGAAACATCTATAATAACACACTGTTAGATATACGTATATGTTTAATACACTTTTGCGAGTATTTTTGTCAAGCTAACCTACTCGAAAGTTTCCTAGCCAAATTCAGTTTCACGCTTCCTAACGAAAGTACGATCACACGTTTTCTGTACGCTTCGATATCGATAAAGTTATTACTTACATTTTCTGCAATCATATCTTTCACGCGTCGGAAGTATCACGTCTTACGTTAAACTAAATATCGGAGAATATCGATGTGATATAGATAGCTAAAGCCTTATATTCCGACCGAAGTTTATCGATATCCAACAGTTATTAAGGTTTTTCCCAAACACTAATAATAAATAAAGTGCTAATACTTTTTAGCAATTATATCGTTATAATCGTACGAAGTATACGATCGTATACTTTGAGAATATAATTAAATTATGGAAAAGTATAGACATAACGACGAGTTGAGAATAATTACGTCAATTGATTAGTTTTTACGTCTCTTGCTTTTTTTTTTTTTTTTTTTTTAATGCTATAATCGTGTACCGAAACGTAAGAATTTCTTTCCGTTCTGTCTATTATTGTCTTGAATTTCCAAACTACAATTCCTCACACTCGGTGATAATAATCATCGAATCAACCTCGTAACAAATCAACTACAGGCACCGTTTCCATCGATGTTTCGTAACGATGAATTCAAAGTACTGTAAAAGGCAACAGCCGTTGCAACTATTGCGAAGATCGAATTTGGCTTAGTACCCCTGATCCTTCGGGTGTCATTTAGCACGAAGAAGCGCACACTAGTTTCGGTTTCGAAGTTACTGGTAAAGTTCTCGCCACCGGAGGATTAAATTTTCACGCTGTCTGGATTATTATGCCTTCGCAGAGCGACGTTGCGCGTCCGACGAATACGGATATTTGTTGTTGGAAAATGTAATTGGTGCAATTGCTGCGGAAGTGCTTGGGAAACTCAAAGCGAAGCTGTTTGCGATCAAAAGGAGCGATTCGCCTTTTGCGCTAACTAATGTGTAGTCGCGGAGGAATAAATCGCTTTTTAATACTTCCTACTTTTGAAATATACGATACACGGTATACTCTTATATCACGATATCAAAATTATAATATAATGTTCTTTCAGGTTCGTTCAACATCGTTCATCGTCGTGCAAAACTTACGTTCGTTATATTCATAACGGACCCATGTTGATTAGATATATGTTACCGTTCTCGGTGAGTGCTACAAGCCTCTCAACTATCGGACTCATTTTTCTTAACATCTTGCACATCTGTCAAAGCTAACGATAGAGAAGATTATACAGAATGTAATTCCTACGTATATAGAGAGTTAATTCAAACTTTAAAATGGAACGAACATCGTACGTTGTAATAATTGAAAAGATTCAGTCGTAATAAAACTAATGGGAGATGAAGATATTTTGAAAAATGAAAGATCGAAAGAAATGAAACTCGATATACCTGATAATTAAAATTACGATTTACAAAGCCTAATTTTGTAGCGGAATGGGTTAATCGGTAGAAAAGTTGAATAACACTCGCGCACTCGTTATTCATTCGATAACGGCATTTGAGATCGACGAACGTCGACAAATTTAATTAAAAAATTCTACCGTAGACTCGTGGCAGCGAATTTTCTCGGACGAATATCGATTTCGCACGAAAGAACAAATTTTTCATGGTACAAGCAATAAAGATATTCCACGAATCTTGATAATCTTTTTCTATCGAACTAATTCTACCGAAATATATACATGTATATATAAGCTTCTTTATACACATAACATTTTCGTATTATCTTTACGCAACAAAATTTGCGGTAAGGTGGTACAGGTAATAACCTTGAAAATGACGAAAATACATTTTCCACGATTTGCACGTAAACGGTCGACTTTATATAACCCAGGTCAATCTCACCACGAATTCAATCGTACAGCGAAAAACAGGGAACAAAGTGAATTACAGAAACGTTTTGTTCCAGTGTTTGTTACGATCATTCCTTGGTGTTATTTCGTCGCAACGTGTAAACGACGCGCCGCGCCCAGCTGTGTCGTCTCGTTTTAACGTTGAAGGACCACCCGTCGGCAGAGGGATGTTTTAAAGCGTTTCAGCTGGACGCGAGGAATGGACAGCGCATTTTGCGGATCGGGCGTCTGGTTAAAGGGCCGAGTTATCGCGGCGAGCTGGCTGAAAACGAGTAATTAAAAGTGATAACGCTTTGTGCAGACCGTTCTCGAAACATAACGTTCTTTTTACTACGAGGGATTAACCCTGGGGAGACGCGAGCGTTAAAGCGGACCACTGCTGAAAGCTGAGCGGTAGGGTTTACGCGTTTAACGTGACGTGGGGAAGAGTGGGGATGTCTGAAATTTGGTAAATTAAGGGAGTCGTCGTTGTGACGTTGAATGCCCGCATTAGCGAAACTGAGACGAACGAGCGGGGGGAAAACGCGATAAGAATGACCCGATTCGTAGTCAGGACTACGAAAATTTAGAATGTGATCGTATCAAAGTCGTAGTAATAACCGTCGTGTGATTTACACGTTGAATCGTTTGAAATGCGACAATGCACAAGATTCCATCACTTTTTCAATTCGATCGAATCTTTGTATTAGATTACATTTTTTCTTTTTTTTTTTTTTTTTAACGATACGAATTTCCATTGTAATCGTGTTTTCTTTCTTTTTTTTCTTCTTTCGTTCACTCGATTCGATGATAATAGCGTCATTACTAGAGTACGTCGCAGAGAACGCAATTACTATGTGTAATATATTACAGAAAATAGGTAAAATTCGACGAATAGGTATATAAATAGCTGACTGACGAGTTAGATAGTTGCTAAGAAAAAGCCTGCAAGCCAAAGAGGGTTAAAGGTGATTTTTCCGTTATGAGAAAATATCTAAAAGCCAAGTAGAACGTAAAGAGAAATATATGTGAAATGTAAAGAGTAGAACGTGCCCTCCGCATAGGGTATCTAGCTGGGTTGCCTAGTTTTACCTTCCGCAAATACGCGTATCAAATTCGCCTGTGTAAAATTCTCGTTTCGCGAACTTTAGCGCTTAACCACTCGCGCTGTTCGGCTATGTCTCCTCTCTCCCCCCCCCCTCTCCCCTGTTCCATACTCTCACTCCTACACACCGTGCTGCGTGTAATCTCTCCGCGACAATGCATGCATATCCTCTTGCGCACGGGAATATCGTTCCGTGACATCAAAGGGAACGAAGAAGAAGAAAAAAGAATGAAAGCGGATGAGAGGTCGTCGGGCTTATCTGAAAAACCGGTGAAAATTGCTGCCCTCCTCTCTCCATTTGTAACGGCAGAATTGAACGTCACCGAGCAAGAATGCCGGGGGTCACGGACTTGAAAAAGGGACGCTAAACAGAGCGATAAGAGGAAGTGAGAAATAGGAAGAGGAGAGAAACGTAGAAGGCGCTGTTGGTTCAACGACTTTCGCGTTGCTTCTTCAATTCCGTAGTGCATTGCAGATGATTATTCGATTAACGAGAAAGAACCTGCAAGCACCGCGGGAGTGAGGTGGCCTCGCGTCTGATCGACGTTTACTTCGAAGGTCAACGACGGACGAATCACACGGAAGATGACGAAGAAAAGGAGAGGATCGAAGGAAGAGAAGAATCGACTGGTAACAGCTTGGGAGTAGTACTTGTCTTTCGAGAAGAATTCGGCACTGACTTTGCACAAGATATTAGAGAGAAACGAATCACTTTATATCGTACGCGTGTAAGGGGTAGTATGTAACTGAAATCACTGTAACAAGTTTAGCGAAAAGTTCAGGCGAATACCGCATATGGTTCGCATATTCCATGTCTTCCTATTTTGTCGTTCGTATTTTGCGAAATTTCAGTACTTCGAGGTGGCTTTTCGAGAAATTCTATCAATTACATGCTACAAACTCACGCTTCTTGTATGCAATTGTTTGGAAAACTGATACAATAAACGAAAGGTAATGTCCGTCTTTTAGTCTTTGTGTGTGTAACGATGTTTCTACGCGCATTACGATTGTAAATACTTAAAACAGATGCGAATACTACGTGAAATGTCGCGACACTGATCGTCGGTAAATAATAATCGCAGATTTAAACGGAACGGAAGGAAAAATTTTTGCCCACAAAGCAATTTGTTATTTCCATTGGTTGGAAAACGTCACATTTCCTCGGGATTCATTCGCTTCTGAAAGGACGCGGTCGGATAAAATCGAGCGGACGTGCATGGAAGAGGTCAGAAGTCGGGAGAATTAATCCTTCTTGGAAAGCTCTTTTCTTCTCCCATCCCCCATTCCCCGCTCTTCTTCCTTCTTTTTTGCTTTCTATTCCCTCTTCCTGACTGGATTCCTTTTTTCCCAATACCGTGAAAGGTAATGAAGAGAGTCCAATGTGATCTACGTTTCCCCCCGAATCGTCCCTCCTTTGGGATATTTTTAAATTCTAGCTGCACCTCCACTTCTGGTAACGACTTCAAGATCTCTCGTTAAGATCTCAAGACGGTTGGAAACTCCCCGACCGCAAGTTTCGTTCGCAAGGTTGATGGATGCTAATCGTACGTTCGACTTTTCTACGTTCTGGATTTCGCGTCGCGAACTTTCCAACAAATTCAATGCAAATACTGTTTAATTAGAACTTTTATATAACATAAATAAATATATTACTTTATCAAGACACGTGAAAAAAAGATCAACGATTTATTGTAATCCGATTTATAGATAAAACGATTCAAGGACACGAATGCAACAAACTTGTATGCCGAATACATACACTTTATCAAGTACCAAAATTACTTGTTATTAGTTACACTTTTAAATTACATCTAAATTATATTTCGCTGACATAATATGCGACAGATGCATTGATACGAACGCGTAGTCAGGATCACAGCTAATTAGCTCATACTACTTGCCATATAATTAGCAATTATACCAGAGGTACGGTTAATTGCTTTGTCGTATAGTGATACAATTAGTAATTATACTATATGAAATAATACCGATTGCCCGGGTCTCACTGCGAGGAGGTGCCGCGAGTGCAGACCCACCCTATCCACGACCCATCCACCCTCCTTTTGCGCAAAAAGATTTAAAATTTATTCATCGTCGAATAAATACTCCTTTTGGTGTGCGTTTGCGCAATTTTCAAGACAAACAGCAAAAGGAGCTTTAATAATAGAATTTTATGTAAATATTATATAAATAATAGAATAATAATAGAATTAACTACTACATAATATATACATTGTACAATGTCATGCTTGTACTACCGTGCCATACTTCTTACTACCGTGCCAACCTATTTGCTACCTACACCTTACCTATTTACTTAGATTACAACCTCAAGGTAGCCAACCTAACCGTAAATCGCACCTACGTAAAAATCTAAATATCCGTCCACTCTATCTACGTAATAATCTAAATGCGATAAAAGGAAAGGGAGGGGATATTGTATGGAGTATGAGTCCCGTTCGTTCGATGCCTCAAAAGACCTTGAAACAAATTCAATCCGCGAAAGTTTAGTAAAATTCTATAAAATATGTACAATTACCTCCTGACTGGTAAGGCGCAAACCTTATTTCGTAACGTTTAGCTCTTTTCTTTTGTCTGGAACAGACTCATTTATTGGATTAGTACTAAAGAAAAAAAAAAAAAGGAAAAACAGGCATCTCTGAAACGAGAACATTTTATACATGAAAAATAAAGTACTAATTAGCAATTATATTAAATTACTCTTGATTAAATTTTAGCAAAAATAGAGAATCATTTGTATCTTTTTAATCGAAACTAGGAAGATTGAAAGCAAGAATTCCAAGTAAATGAATTTCAAGTAATTGAATTTAAACTGAATTAAAACTTGAAAATTTCATTTGAAATAACTAAGATAAGAGAAAACCCGATTACTATAAAATCACTTGCTTTGTCTTTTAACTTTTAACGGTATCTGTTGTTATTTGCTACAACAACATAGCAACTTGCAACATAGTGAACCGAAAGATATGCGCATAAATCATTTTTTGCAGAATTTTTGCTACAAACGTGGCGATGATCGCGAAACAACTTTTATTTCAGGTAAATGAAGTTCGAATATTAAAAAAATTCTACGTTACTGTTAAAAGGTGGAAAACATAGCGGTCGAAAAGATTTAAAAAAATAATTCAAGCCTTCGCAGCAACAGTAAGATATTTCATTATAATACTTTGTTGCGCATGAAATCGAACACAATTTCATACATGTATATATATATATTATATATATATATATATATATATTACATTCGTAATAAAGTTCTGTATTTTAGCAGTCATGGTAACGTTAGCGCAAACAAAGGAATATGTCTCGTACAGCAGTATTTTCATTAATAAACGTAGTAATAGGGGGCTGAAAAAAAAACCGATGCAGTAGCCAGAAGGGCTACTAAAATTCGATCGTCTTCCATTCTATATAAACGCGATTAACAAACCGTGAGCGGAACGGAATATTTTTTTTGTTTCGCAACGTTAATTGGTAATATTTATGAAACAGAAAAATCTCAAAATCAAACGCGGATAATTTATCATCTACGAAAATACTATACAAACGTGCACGAAATGTATAAAAATAATTAAATGAAAACACGATCAAACTCGAATTTTATTACGACAGCTTACGATGGAAGCTACCGGTAACAGTATCGTTTAAAATAAATAGACGACCGAAGAAAAAATAAAAAAAAAAAAAATTTCAGAAAATCGCTTAATTTCATTATCTTGATGTTCAATGAATCGTTAAATAAATGTGTATTGATTAAACGATATTAATAACGAGATATAAACGATAATAACGATAGTAATGATAGTAATGAAGAACCGACGCCACCAATAGATTAGTATACGTTACAAACCTGACGCAACGAGATCCACGTTGTCGGTACGAAAGGAGACGACTGAATGACTCCTTGTGTCTTAGTTTGGCTGAGCAACTTCCAAAGTGGCAGGGAGGGGGGGGGGCGCACGACCCAGTGGCACAAGCAGGTACACAGATTAACGATCTACACACACACAAAAAATGTATACATCTAAAATGTAAACAAAGCACGCAATATCTACACAATCTTACACAACGATCACATCGATCTTTATAAACATGGTAAAATAATTCGTAGCCTTACTGTAGCAGCATTCGGTATCAAAGACATTGTATTTGTCCAACTTGGAACGAAAGAAAATAAAGCCACTGAGTCTGTATACACAAGGGACGAGGGACGAGTCGTTGTACTAAACTGTTTTAAACATTCCTATATTCGCGACATGGAACTTTTGAAAATATCGAAAACTTATAAACTCCGAGATGCCTGATATCGATCATTAGTTTCTCATGTTTTAATTAATGACAGCATATTGTTATAAATAAATTGTGATAAATGATTGTATATTATAATATTAAGTTTCATTAATCCGTTGAGTATCCTTACGCTATAGTAATCTTCAAAGTTAGAAAGCTCCAAAATGTCTTGAAAAACAACGTTCAACATGCACACAGCATCGATTCAGATGATATAGCGCGTCTGGTAAAATTTCGATTCGCAAAACACAACGGAGGGTAATGCGCGATCAGATGTGCCGAACCGCGATAAGGGTAGATCAGGCGGTGCAGATGTCAGAAGTAATGCAAAATATCGGATCGCCCGTAAATTTATCCAAGATACGATCTCCGGTTTACCGGATAGAGGATACGTTGACAGTGGCTCGGTTTAGTCACCTATCTGTCCGGTCTGGCACGATAGTGCAGTGTCATGTCAGATTTTGCAACAGGTGGACGTCTCGTCTTGTCCGCCATCGCTTATAGCGCTACGGTAGGAGCGTTGTGGCTCGTTCATGGACAATTATGTGATTTCATGAATCGTGAACGCGCTGATTCGTCCTCAGGGAGTGGAGTGAGCGTAACTTGGACCGTGGAGCAACGATATAATACAAAGTTCTCCAGCCTATTCCCTCTGCCGTTTATGAACGTAAATGGTAATCAGCCTTTATAAAAAATTGATTTTTCTGGCAAACCTGCTTGTTTCAAAGGGACCTTTCGTTTTCAGATCCGTACAATATGTTCATACGGGTTGAGGATATAGTAGAGTTATCCATGCTCTCGCGTTTAGATCGTTGTACAGAAAAAATCAATACGCCTGAGACGTATTGGGGAAGATCCGTTTTATTAGATCTAAATACTGTCGAGATACCGCGCGGACGAGTTTTTATTTTCAAATTTGAAAACAGTCAAAGGATTTTTAATAATAACAACGTATGCTCGCTACTCGTTCTTGATATTTTATGTACTTTGCGTATCTTTGCGGATTTTTATACATTTTTGCATATCTGTTTATTAGTCGTCATGAAAGCACGAATAAGTCCTCCGATTTTGGTTTACTTTATGACGCAAACAGGGAAGATTCAGAAAGATCATTCGTCAAGTACGATGTACGTACTTTAAACTCGTACTTTACGTATTACGCCTTTGCTATGAAAGTGACACGACTGAAAAACTCTAGTTTGTCAAAAGATGCAAAGATCGTTCGAGAAACATGTTTTCCGAGTTGCCTTCTTTATGGTAAAGTGCGATATATCTGTAGCAAAGATGTGTTATTTTCACATGTGAAAATAAAATTGCATGCACAGAAAGAGATATTACCTTAAGAAAGTGTCTGAAAATAACGACAAAAATGATCGTTTTATTCGCGTTAATGTTCATGCGGTGTTTCAACAGTATGTAGAATTGTATTTTCTACGGTATTCAATCGATGTATGTAGAACGACATGTTCGATAACTTGATCGTGCGTAGCACTCCATAATGGTTTTCTAGCACTATCCATTTATAAATTGGAAAGCCGGACGATATTTGGTTGCTTGTGATTCGTTACGAGAGTGAAGAAACTCTGTACGTTATTCGCAATTGCACCTGAGTGCTTGGCTTGCTTTTAACTTAATTGCTCGACTGTATTTTCTAAATTAAAGTTGTTGTTGCACCTTTACGCTAACCGTTATTAAAGACTTTACACGACAAGGCTACCACGCGACAAGGTACTTTTTTTTTCTACGAAGTGCTACATGTTTAAGTCTTGCTTCGCTCCTGTCTTCTTTCTCCTCCTTTTATCCCAAAAAGTATATGCAGATCTTGTTATTCAACACTTATCGCGAAACGTGGAGATCACATTTTAACTTTATGGTAAAGTTTATTGTTTCAAGCCGTGTTCATTTTTAAATTGTTTTAAATTATTGTGTTTGCAATTTACGAAAGTAAATAATTTAGACGATAAACGTAACATTTGTGCACGTTTTAATTTTTTCTATTTGATGATGTCCGTCATCCACTTTCGATAATAATAAACAAATAATAATAATAATAATAATAATAATAATAAAAAATGTAAAAGGCGTACATTAAAAGCGTTGAATTTCTGTCGCGAAGATTATTAGTAATATACGGTAGGTAATTAGAGCAAATGATTTTTGCTTAATTATGAAAAATCGTGAAAGATTTAGGGGGAAAAAACGATATAAGCGCAACAATGAAAAACGATTTACAAACTGTTTCATTCTTGCTTCCTGCTCTTCGGACAGTGGATTATTTCGAAACTGGATATGGAATTTTTACATAATTAATAATCGGATGCGTGAAATATTAGTTTGTGGGATTACTAAATTATTCAAAAATCAATATTCCACAGCACCGATAAATATGGATTTCATCGATGAATATTGATTTGATAAATTACAATATTACCATTGAATATTAACAATAGCCAATGAATATCGATGATTTAAATATCCACTGAATGACGAAAATGCACGAAGCTATTTATCGGAAATATCCAATGTACAACACGGGGCTTCTAAAAGCTTTTGTCGAGGTGTTTCAGTTTGGAAATCTTTCGGCGATTATCATATACTCCGCGAAAAAAATCGAACAAATGATAATAATAACTGACAATTAAATACCGCTCGGAGATTATCCAGTGATAAAAATTACAATTAACGCTCCACCCAAGTTAATTATATTTTCTACTATGATATTTGCATACTATTTGCGCGCATGCGTATAGAATATCGAATATCGAATATCGAATATCGAATATCGAATATCAAATATACATGTACATATACGAATACACGTGGCTGCATTACCACGTGAATATCAATTCTTAGCGCTATCGATGAACATCGATTCCCGCGTCTACGTTGTTCGCTCGTTGAATGCTGCTGTTTCCTAACAAGACCTTGCTAGACAGCGTCTGTATGGTACTCTGGCGGCTTCGTAAATTTCATGCAGACGGTAGCGATAATAACGTTGATAATAACGCTAACAATAGCGATATTCAAATACTCTATTCTATTGCACAATATAGTCTTAAGCATAGAATGGTTGTAAGCTCGTTACATGCAAGTAATATAACACGGGCAACTATGATTCCGCTATATTGTTTTATTCTAACGTTGGATAACATCAGTTTGTGAAGGGTTTAACGAATGAAATTGAAACGCTATGATCAGGTCAATGTTGCAAATCGATTCTTTCGCCGCGCAATCGTTTGACGTTTATAAATTTTTATCGACGATGGATGTACGTCTGTGTACCTCCATCGAATTTAACCAGGTTTTATTTCGTCGAAAAATATCGGACGAGGAAAAGCTAGGAAAAATTTCGTCCGATCGGCCAGTTGCGTTATTTTTGTTTCACGCTTAAACACAGACCTGCCGGTGGAAACAGAAAAAATTGCGAAGCTGAAAGCACACGAGGAAAATGCTTCTCGTTTACGTACGTTTCCTTTACTCGTATTCGAATTAAAAAAAGAAAAGGAAAGTATTAATCATGGAAAAATTGCACAATAATGGAATTACCGATATACGTATATACCTACGCACGAATCTTTATCATACGATGGGTTGCTTTCTTCATATTTTTAACCAGTTTTATTTATTTAACCAGTTTAACCAGTTATTTTACGTATTTATTTTATTCTCTCGTAATAATATTCTCGCATAAAGGAAAGGCAATTAAAAAGGTAAAAAATATTGCGACGTACTGGGTAATTATCCCTGTAAGTTTGCAGTATTTTTCATTTTAATCTTTTCTCTCCAATTTTGTTACAGCGTCCAACATTTGACGAACAACCAGAAATTCTTGTAGCCGTAGATAAAGCGATTAACGATAACGATCCAACGTTGCAGGTAGTACCCCAGACTTATTACCAGCCCTTCTTCTAATTCACGGTGATTCCTATTCATGGGGCGCTGGAAATTCCTTCGACGGCACTGCGTTGGCTGCTTATGGTCGTCTTATCGTCGTTTCTATTAATTTTCGTCTTGGTGTACTCGGTAAGTTTCTCTTCACTTTGTTAACTAAAATATTTTTTCTCATTTCATTACATTTTAATGCTCCTAATTCGTTAACCGAATAATTTTCTATATGTACAAAGGCAGGCATGTACAAATTTTTACAAAAGCGATATAATTAGATGGATTTTAATTCTCGCATCTGTAATATAATCATAGAACAAATTTTTTACAACGATGTATTAAGAGGCAGTGACATTCCGTGAAAATAAAGCACTTACTGTGTAATTGCGTTTATTGGAACGAAACTGCAGTTAATACCTGATTAAACGAAGTTCTATCGATCGAATTCATTTATCCGAACGCGAACTTGTGTTATTTCAACGAAAAATCATAGGTAGTAGAGAGGAGAATCAACGAACTCCAGTTATGTATATATACATATATATATATATATATAAACTGTTCACCCTTCGACGAATTCAAATAATTGTTCGCAAAGTTCGTAAGGAAATTTGAAAACTTTTATAGAATTGGCATCTTATCGAATAAAATATGCATGGTTTTTCGGTAGCTTCTTACCGGGCGTATCATCATCTACTGGGTAATTTTACGATTAAAAGATTGTTCTAAAGACAAGATTGCACCATGGTATATTTGGTCTCTCATCTTACATCTAATCTGGGCATCCAATACTTTTTACCGGCGAATACCGTTTTCGTCGATAGACGATAGTCGATACTGCTTTGTTGGAAAATATTTTCATCGAACATTTCTGAACGTTTTACTAGAGGCAACATTTATCCGAACGTAGTATTCCTTTGCCATTTCGAATAGGTTCGCAATTAATGGCGTTGATCGTGAACGGTTTTCCTGGCGGTTAAAAATGTCAGCTAGAAACGTTTCGGACAGTTCCTCTTGTCAATCGGTGTTGCAAGTATCGATAATGGTAGTGACGATATCGATAAATTTAACCCTGCCTCTTCACTGATCGGGACACGCGTCGAACAATAAAGTAATTTTTCGCGAGGAACGCTCTACGATCGTACGCGTTCAGTTTTGATTTTGCAAATTTCACGGACGACTTTAAATCATAAAGAGGTTTTCTTTTACGACGATAATATACGGAAAATGAAAGATAGGTTTTTAATAAACATATAAAGGAACCACGTTACTATGCCTCCGTGATTTAGGCAAACAGATTTTTAATTTCGTGCTTCGCGAAGCATTCTCCCCTATTTTTATTTTTATTACTTTTATGCTTGAATTATTAATGGTAAATAGGAACATATATATGCGACCAGATTGATACACGGTAATATTGATATTTTTATTTTTATTTTGTTACACGATAATATTTTACGTCCTTTTAATTTTGATAATAATGTCTTTTTACTACACGAGTTATTATTTAATTATTATAATAATTTCCAGTTACCCGAAAACAAAGATTCATTTTTATAAATAATTTCTCGCTTTGTTTCGGCTCTGCCATCAATGATCATTTTTACATCGTGTAACGCTAGCGAACTGAATATTACTTGTCACAACATCGAGGAATTTGAAAACGCATAAAAGCGGGATTACAATCGCGCATAGCGTTGCGACTCTCTTCGAATAAAGTCTTGGAAGTTCTCGCTCGTTACGGCTGATTTTGTTCCCCACCTTTTGCCGAAAGTACGGGGCGTTCTCGTTTGTCTTATTTCCTTCTACTTTGAGTACCAGCAACTGGACTTCTTTCCCAACTTATATTAAATCCGTAACGATGCTTTTAACTTCGAAGTCGGTCAGTGGCCAGTATATGTTTTCGGGCTGAAATCGCTAATCGATGCAGAACAACTTCTTCGTATTCTTCCTCTGGAAAAAATACTGAATAGAGCAAAGAAGAAGAAGAAGAAGAAGAAGAAGAAGAAGAAGAAGAAGAAGAAGAAGAAGAAGAAGAAGAAGAAGAAGAAGAAGAAGAAGAAAAAAAAGAATTGCCAGTTGGAATAATAGCTTTTTCAAACTTGGTTTTCCAAGTCTCATATCGGACAATAGTAGTTTACTCCGATAGCATGCTCTTTCTCAACCATGTCATATTTACACCAGAAATCCAGTTATTTGTACAACTGAAAATTTATCCTTAATCGTACAAAATCTATAATTCGGTTATGTTATATATAAATATGTTATATATGTATATATTATGTATATATAATGTTGAAAAATGAGTTAATAGCGATGATACAAGGCTAATTTGTAGTTTGTAGAGGCAGAAATTCCAGAATCAGTGATTCTAGGTCTGTTTCATAGACTGTACGTCCGAAAATTCGAATATACTTTATTCGGATAACGATTTAACCAAGATTACGTAGCTCGCAGATTTTTCACCATGGTTTGAAGGGATCGAAAAGAGAAAAGCGCTCGGCGTTGATGCAATCTGAAGTTCCCTTTGGCCGTTATTCAACGGGAAAATTGCTCGGTGAAATATTCGCAAGGTGATTAACCAACGGTTAAACCGACCAGCTTCGAGGACCTAGTCGTCCTGCTTGTTAGAGGAACTAGATTTACACCGTGTCTACGCATCTCAAACTGGCAAATTGCACAATAGAATCGCCATCGTGATACGTTGCTCTTTATGCGTGGCTTTTTAACGATCGATGAAAATTCTCTTCGAGACGAGACTGAAAGAGATCAAGGCTGAATCACCACGATCTTGATCTGTTCGATGTTAGACGATAATATCTTTGTTGTTCGATGTGGGATTATCTCTTCGGGATAGATTAGATCGGAGTCGTTGATAACTAATCGGAATTTATTCCTGTATGCTGCAACGAAAAAATACAAGCTCGTTTCTCGCTCCGATACGTACGCGTACGTCTTTTATGGGCGTTCGACGAACAGCATTTGTTAAAGCTTTCTCGCAGCTATTTATACGCTGGCAAAATACTATAGCTTGTTGCCATCGAGGACGAAACGTTGAGATAACAGAGATGCGAAAAGAGAAAAGGAAGAAAAAACTGACCTGCTTCGAGGGAGATACTTGAACGGGCTAAACGACAACTTGAATAGTACTTATACGGCCATTCAACGCAGCAAATGAATCCTCGAATACGAAATTAAACGCGAAATGAGACAGAAGGGATGGCGAATGCTCGGTTTCAAAGCGATGACAGAGAGGGAAGGATCTGTTGAATGTTTGAACTCGATTCTATGGTGATCTTATTCAGTAGTATTTTGGACGCGCGAGTTCAAGTAGCGCGCCAGTTTCCCCGATTGGTCGTTGTTGAAGAGTTCGATAACGAGTTCTCGCTTGTTAGAAATCCACAGAAGCGCTGGAAATTGCAAATGTTGCGTGAGACGCGTGAACGTTAGATTCAAAGTTAGCAAGTATCACGCATATGAAAGATGGCAAAATATTCCAAACGTTATAAAAAAAAAAAAAAAACCTGAAATTAATCGTAATTAACGCGTCTCTAAGGCCGTCGAAAGATCTCAGCGCGCGCAAATCGATCACCGGATCGAAGGATCCTTTTTTTGTTTAGAGAATTCGCGAAGTAAAGAGGACCGTCGGTAGCGGAACGACGCCCTTGCTGCGACTGCAAAACCCAAAGGCAGTGGAACAAAGGGGCAAAGAAAACAAAGGAAATATAACGACAATAAAAACACTCTCCGGCGATAAGGCGAGATTCAAACGTGAAACAGCTCCCTCTATAAGCCCTCTAAAGCCCTTATCTCTCTCTCTCTCTCTCTCTCTCTCTCCTTTTCCTTTTCCCTCTTCCTCTACGATTTTAAAGACCTCTTTGAATTTCGCGGGACACGACACCAACGATCAAGGATTTCCCAGCTAAATCGATGTCGTAACGTCGAATTGTAAAGTGTTCTCCAGCAGGGCGATTGGCTCGTAATCACAAATTGCCGATGGGACTTTTAATTAAGCAAGGATCGAAGAAAAAATTGCGCTTGAAAAGAGTTTAGCACTCGCGAGGAAGGAGACTGCTCGAAAGAGCCGGTAGAACTTAGATTGTTGCGAAAACGATAAAAGAGAGAAAACAGAGGCGGAAAGGAGAGGAAAAAAGCGTACTTTCATTCGACGACCATAATTCTGACCCTCTTGCTCGTCTCTTCTTTTATCCGTTGCTCACGTTCGACGTTGGCGGTTTTTGTTTTAAAATACCAAGTTTCCGGGATAAAAGAATAATCAACGAGCGGCAGTTGAATAGGAACGGTGCTGCTATCGGTATCGGATTGCCATAGGACGGAGCGACGGAGCGACGGAACGCAAGAGAATCGTCACTCCTGTCTCCACTCCGCGCGCGAAATCGCGCTCTCGTTCGATTTCATCCGTGGCTGGAAACCGTAACTTCGGTTTCTTGCTTCCCCTACGCTCTTTCTAGTCGGTTGATCGTAATTTGTATCGTAATTCGTCGTTCGAGCTGGTCGGCACGGTTAAAATTTGCTTCAACCTTTTTAAAATTTGAACGTTTAATGATATCGTTACGGTTATATCGACGATAACTTCCGATAGCACGATCAAATGTAGCAGAGATTATGTTATGATACAAAATTTTCAAAAGATACGTCGCTTTCTTACATTTCTAAGCAATGTTTCATCTGTTATTGGAGCGATCAACGAGAATATTAAAAGCAGGATTTTCAACAACGTACGGCGAATCGAAATCCCTCGCTCGTCGTTACTTTCTACCTTTACTCGTCGCTTGTCGAATGTAATTGACCGATTGCGATGGTGGGATAGCGAGCGTCGACACTTGGCAGATAGGCGTGCTATAAATTCGGGATAAATCGAGCAGAATGTCGCCCATTCAGGACAACTCGTTCCCGTGGTACAGTAGGTGGGTTGTTCGGTGTAGCGGAGTAGCGGGCCGTGCACGTGCACAATTCGCTACTATCTATTCGCTGACGCGCCCGTGGACGGTCGTAGAAGGAATTTCAAATTTTTCCGTGTTCCCGAGATCTCCTATGCGATAGCGAAATGCAGCAAATCGAACGAATATCTAGAGAATATAGTCTTCGTTCGCTCTGAAATTTCTCCAACTCTTTTCGCTGGATGAGAGAACGTGGTAATTTGTCCAACGAGAACCATCTCGTTAAGGATTTTTACGTTGGTTCTGTGCGCCTGTATTCCGATTAAGTAGCGTAATATACAGGCGTCGGTGGTTTCGTGGATTTATCTTCGAGATTGTTGAATTATCAAAATTCGAGAAACCAATCAACGGTTACGTCTTCTTCTGCTAGAAATATGTATCACTGATGGAAGTACGACGTATTGGCCGATCTTCGAACGATTTAATTGACAATCGAATAATAGAGACCGCTCTCACTAAACGATAAAGTAAAGTTCGATTATAACCGAAATATAATTTCCCCGACTCTCGCACGCAGTCAACTGCAACTCTCAACTCGCAGCTGTTTCGTCGCTTCCCTTTGTTAGAATTGAAAGCGTCTCTCTGTACGTTTCGCTTGCTGTTAAACCGAAACAATGGCGCCCACGGCGTTACCCGATATGTCGCCGTCGCGTCGATCGATTCCAATTTCTTCCTGTTTCTTTCCCGACCTGTTTTCCACTCTGCTTTCGGTTACGAGACCCGTTAAATTTCCACCTGCACGCGCATCGCAGCCTGCCTCGCGCCGTCGCGAACAGAGTTCAACCTTTATCGAGAGTTTAGCGTTGTAAGTTTCAGCATCGATAAGGACGACTACGGGGATGCGCGTGGAAGTAAAGGTCAAATAGATTCAGCAAAGCAAAGCGAAGGAGAAAAAGATCACGGACGATCGTAATTACAAGTTCTCGTTCGATCTAGATATATCGTCCTAAACACGAATGCTCGTACGTGGCGCGGTTTCATATAACGAACAATAGATAATAAAATAAGGAATCGTTCGTGCACAAATTTTGATAAAATACGCAAGAGTATATAACGTAATTTTATAGGATATAACGTGGAATGATGTTGTCGTTTCGAGCGGAGAAAATTGCTGAAAAGTGGAAGATTCTTAAAAAATTTGTTATTCAAAACGAGATATGAAAAAATTGAAGCACCTTTAATTAATTAACGCAAGTTAATATCGCTTCGTAAATAAGTGGTTTGTACGTAATGGTTGGATAAACGGCTCTCTAAACCCAAATTACCATTAAACTAGGTAACTAAAATTCGTCGCTTTTGCGCAAGTCTGTCAAAATTTGAGTCAAAAACGGAGCTATTGAAATTGAAATCGACTGGTCGAATTGATCGCACGGTTAAATCGTAAATCACAGCCGGCATTAAATCTTGACGAGAACTTGTTCTCGCTGAAAGCCGAAATCGAACAATCGGCCGAGCAAAACCTTGGATGGTGAGGTCTAGTTTTCTTGTCACGTCGACTCGCGCCGGTATTGAACTCTGCAACACGACTGATAAAATCGTATACAATCGGGCGTGACGCGTTGAATAGCTCTGCACTCCATGAATCTGCTACATAAATGAATTGATAGTCCGAAGTTCGGCATTTGATTTTGCTCAGAGAGCAGGCTTCGGTTCAAAATGTCTACTCTGCGTATTTTATTATAATTTATTATTATAAGCTTTAAAAATATCCGTTATCGTAGCACGTGTTATAGGCGAGATCACAAAGGTACGCCGACCAAAGTAAATTCACGATATCTCGAGTGAAATATATAGCAATTTTCGGGGAAATCGAAAGAGCGAGTCGATGCTTACACAGCTCGACGAATTTTATCTCGTTTCCTTTTCTCGCGTATTAAATAACGGTTCTATCGTCGAGTATAACAACGCACCCTTTAATATTTGGAGCAAATCGATCAAAGACGTCAGCGACTTTATCGAGGAAACGAAGAAGCAATCGTTGACCGAATCGCGACGAGGTGAAAATTTGCATTTTAATTGGAAAGTTCCCGTACAAGCAATTCGAGATTCAACCACCAAGTACGTGGAGCAATATCCTTCGCGTAGCTTCCCGCCAGCAAGTTTCTGATTACTCTCTGAATAACCTTGAACCGGCGGTTTCGAACTCGAGTCGAACCTAATGAAACGAGCGATAAGCTTTGAGTAATTACGGAAGCGGCGGTGTAACATTGTTAGGGTAAATGCTAAAGGTAATCAGTACTCTGGATCTCAGAGTCGTGGTCATAATTAAACCAATCAAGCTGCAGTATCGCGTATTTGCGTAAATTACAAGTTCATCGACTTACTTTGAAAACGATTGCTTTATACTTTTATACCTTTAGAACTTTATACCTCAAACAGACGAGCAGCAAACGTTGATCGTATTGCTATTTTCTGTTTGAAATTTCTATTCACTATTTTACATCGCAATTGACCTAAATAATTCGCACTCGTAGCAGATATAAATTTGCAAGATTCGTAAATATTTAAAAGATCACAAGATTCGAATTTTTTAATTAAACATAAGTACCGGAAATACTCAATTTCGGTAACATTTTTCCATCATATGGTACTTTTTATGCTTTTTACGATTTGCATGCGCGAGAATAATGCTTGATAATGACTATAGATCTTCGAGATGCTACGAGCTCGACAAATCTTGAAGCGTGAAACGTAGACAATTTTAGAATCGATAGTTACTTTTTTCTTCTTTCTTTTCTTATATACACCGCGGGTCTAAATTCGCGGTGAATTCGGAAAAATTCTGTAATTCGAGATACGACGAAACTCAAGAATAATAAAACTACGTGAAAGATTCATTCTAAATTCATTCAAATTTCATTTACTGGTATCTCCTGCTTGTGCTACTTTTGCATTTGACACATTTTTTTATTTACAAATCGAGCTCTAAATTCGTGGGATTTTATATAAAAGTATTTGTAAATTATAAAATTAAAATGTACCATTAAAAAAACCAACTGTTCTAGCAATTCGCAGATTTGACAATTTCGATATACAAATTAGCTAACGCAGACAGTTGGATTACTCTTTAAGATTTAATTCGATACGAATACGTAGATAGAAGCTCGAGATAGTTAATAAAAGGGTTTTCAGCAATTTCATAAATTTCACGTTAAATGTGTTTCGTGCGAGATTATTGCAACGTAAAGATATTATATGAGTCCTAATGTAGGTCTTAACGCGAGTGCATTTCGTAATATTAAATTCTAGTCTGGTCCCGAGTGTTTTTCCAAGTTTATGACGCGTTAATTGCACTTAAGAAATACGTAGAAGACAACTCTGTGTTTCAGCTTCTAATTACAATTTGCAATTCCCATTTAAACGCGTGAAATAGCAGTAGCAGTTTATTGCCTCTCCTTTGGTGTTACAAGACTTGCTCGTTACATCTCAACTACGCTTTAACACGGCTGCGTATAAAAGAATCGTGCCTTATAGCTCTCTCTCTCTCTCTCTCTCTCTCTCTCTCTCTCTCTCTCTCTCTCTCTATATATATATATATATATATATATATATATATATATATATGAAAGAATATTATAAATAAGTTATGACATTACGATGTAACTATAATCTTCTTCTTTTCTATTTTACCGGAATTATACTTCTTGTAATTTTCGATACATATTTTTATATTATACAACGTACTCTAGCCTATAATTATATTATAAATTAAGTTGAACGTAAACAACTAGCATAAACTTTTACGTAATAATGCAATATAAAGTTTAATAAAAACAGGTGGTACCTCCAACACGTTATTTTCTGTCCAAATGTTATATCTGTCATATTAATCGCTACGATTATTCTTTTCGAAACACACTCGGCAGATTTAACGTACCTATCGGACTACGTGTCACGTAATCATGGTAATTCTGGATTTGAGCACAAAAAAGTAGAAAAAATATTGGCAAAGTGCGAGAGAAGAGAGTTCAGAATTCATTTTCATCGAGATACAGGTATCGTGTATACGGTCGCTGTAAGTTGGTTAGATTAGTTCCAGTCTATCTATTTGCTAAAGGTTTGCACATGTGTGCAAGTACAGGAGTACAGAAAGTGCGAGCGAGGAACATCGTAGAATAGAACCCTTAAACCTCTTAGGCAGCGAGAATATGATATATCTATAGACACTGTATCGTATACACGAACGATCGATCGATATACACGCTGTGTTTTGTCGAGAAGGTGAAGCATGTTTCTTAATCGAAGAACGTCGAAAGAACTTTGTTACGGTGATCAAATTTGTAATCACGGTATTTCTGACAATGTTACGTATATTTTATAGAATTACGATCGACGTTTTTAATTAAATTCGATACATTCGGTTTCATGTCCGTTTTACTCTGTTCTGACCCGATCCAAATCAAGTAGTCAGTTCTATTTAATCATTCGTTTTAATGCAAATACAAGTTCTTCTTCATCTTCGCTGTTCTTCGAAATTGCAAACACGTGCGTCACCGTTTTCAGTGTCGATTTATTATTCGGACAAATTACCACGCTATTTAGTTAGAATTGTCGCACGACATGAACAAACGTTGACGCAGTACAGATTCATTTACCAATTTAATTAGTAGGAGTAACGGTATATGAAAATAAGCAATATTTGAGTAACTCTTTTAAATCAGACACGCTGATAGAGGTACTTTCTCGGAATATCAACTTTTATATATTATGGAATTTATACTATAAATCTCATTTTCCATTATAAATTGCCATCAATGATATTACAGAAGAAAACGAATCAAATATATTGGAAAAATCGATAAATGTCGCGTCTTGCGGACTGGGTACGTTCTTTTCTCGTGGTTGTAAATCTCAGATGAATTACGTTGGTCAACAATTACTTGACGATTATTTGTTCGCGAGATTAATACCAGGAAACTGTTCTTCTAGGAGTAATAGAGCGCGGCCCAATTATTGCACTCACCTAGCATGTACGTATATCAGATGTCACGAAGATATTTGTAGTCCTTGCAAATGGTTACGGAAATAGAGACACGATGATACGTAAAATCCTGAGTAAATTCTCGAATAAATAAGCTACTGAATTACAGAAAAATGGAATAATGGATTAACGAAATTTACGGATTCGCTCGTCGTGCTGAGTCAACGAAACGAGAACATGATTCGTTCGAAAAACCCTCGAATCGCTACAACAGAGTTAAAGATTCAACGTTATCGGCGACAGCTTGTCTTAGATCGTTTCGTACTTCCATATACGAAAACATCATATCCGACGAGAAGGAGGGACGATTGGACAAGTTAACGAACTTTAACGATCGCATTGTGGCAATTTCTGGAGCAATGGCGTTGATAAGGAAGCGCGCGAGTTTATCTTTCAAGTCTGTCGTAAAACGACGCCGGCTTCGCTACCAAGAAGCATACAGAGGACCCACGATCTCCTCCGGCGTGCTCTAACTCGAATTTAAAACGTCAACCGCCTGGTGTTCGTGAAATTTTCAGCAATGCTGCGAACCAACAAAAATATATTTGAAATTGCGAGTAGCTTCCTAAAGTAATTTACCGAGTAGGATCGAGCTACCTTATTACGTTACAAACGCATCCTGAATAATTCTAAAAGTC
Source organism: Bombus breviceps (assembly GCA_014825925.1). NCBI lineage: Eukaryota > Metazoa > Arthropoda > Insecta > Hymenoptera > Apidae > Bombus > Bombus breviceps. Next base: position 284,541 of record JACXIW010001316.1, on the reverse strand, counting down.
ACAGTAAATTAGAGATCGTCGTGCGAAATTGTTACGTTTTACGTTTGACGAAGGTTCGCGTTCGTTTATCGTCCGTTTGTAGCGCGACAGTGTACAGAGCGTTCCGCAGCCTGAGCATGTAGATATCTCTTTCCGCTTTTAACGATATCGAAAAGTGCTTAAAGGTGTTTAATTAGAGAATTTTGTTTTTCTTGCAGGCTTCCTTAAAACAGGCCCGAAAGGCAGCGCACAAGGAAATTACGGATTGATGGATCTAGTGGCAGGCCTTCACTGGTTACACGAGAATCTCGGCGCTTTTGGCGGCGACCCCGATCGATTGACGCTCTTTGGCCACGGTACGGGAGCCGCGCTCGCCAACTTTTTAGCCGTCTCACCCATGGCAAGAGGTAATAGTATCCTTCGATTCGTAAATTCTCTAGGAATTATTTTAATACAAATGTCGCCTATCTTTAATTCGACTGTTCGACCGTGTTCGGATTTGTACGATCCAATGTTGCGTTTGCATCAACGAGGCAACGATACAACGTACGGGCGTGAAAGATTCGTATGAATTTTTTGCGAACCGAATGGATTGTTAACAACGATGGAGAGTTAATTGGAAGAACGCACACGCGTACACCGACGATGAGATGCACACATGTGGAAAGAATGTCCGTTGCGCGTGTGTCAAGCGTTCGCAGGTACGCGATGACCGATACGCAAGGATAAGAACAAATAGCAGACGGATGGCAGTTAATCGATAGAAAGAACGTTGATATTCTTCCTTCAATTGAAACGTTTATTTACTTCACTACTTACTAATATTTACTACAACCGATATTAATTTCTGGCTTGCTCCGTCTACGTACGTATATGTGTACAGAGTAAATCGCCATCTATACTATACAGAGAGTACGGTACGTAGGAAAGTAGCAGTTGGTCGTTGCGAGATCAGATATCGCGCTCGACGCGGCCATCGTTCGTTTCGCGGAAACCATTCCGATTCTAGTTCGCCGCCATTCACCTCGATTCCTCTAGCGTACCGTTTCGTGTTTCGTCGCGCGCCGGTGAAGTCAGAGGTGCGAGGATAGTGGCGCGGGAACAGCATAGTCGAGGGGATATTCCTCGGGGACGACGACAACGGCGACGGTGACATGGCCGTCTTCGTCGTCGACGGCCACTAGAGACCTTAACAAGCTTCCTCGAGTGTAGACAGAGAATAAGGGTAGCAGAGTCGCCAAGGGCGGTGGTGAACCTGGACGCGTTTCTAGATTGCACCTTCGTTCCGCGCTAACGAACCTACCTCGCGTCCTCCTTTTAATGCCCTTCCGCGATACGTTTTACCGTCCCCCGGCTCCATCGGGGCTTCACGGACTCGCCCCTCTAATGCCGCGGCACGCGGCCCTCCTGGTCGAAACGACGAGTCGACTCAACGGCCGAACGATCGTGCGCACAACGCCGATTCGTTCGATTCGAAGAACTCTACTTTCTGAAATATACTCATTTATTTATCCGTAAACGGAAGTCGTTTCTTTGTTACGCGTTTCAGTTTTCTAGTTGGAGATAGGACGAAGCACGAGGATATTAAATAATTTCTGCTATACGTATAACGTTTGCAAGGAGAATCGATGTGCGATTATTAAACGATAGGTGATTCGTTTTTAGCAACTCTGGTCAAAGCTAACGTATACACTAGTTAAACGTTTGAATAGCGTATTGGAAAGAAGACGCGCGATTCGTCGATCGATTCCTGAGAACGGGTTTTCTTAGTTATCATCGGGAACGACGAACGTAATAAGTACAGTCGACAGATTTAGCAGTATTATGCGAAACAAATTTAGAAATATTATCCTTCTAAGATCCCTAAAAAACAGTTTCCTCGAACACATCTCCCTTCTAAATCCATATGAGCCTAGAGTCTACTTTTATTAAATTACATTTATCTGCTAAACGATTCACGCTCGTGGTTACGTGTATACGTGTTAACGCGTTAACGCGTTAACGTACGCAAAACATTTATTTTACCGAAATCAAATCCCACAGTCAGATATAATGAGAAATTTCTATTCGCAAGTAGATTCGTTACAGGCCAAGTTGCAGATCAAACAAATTTCCATTTGCCTATTTCTCGAGAAACCACCGTAGCGTCGTATTACTCAGTTTCACGTCTTTTATATCGCAGAGCTGGTCGAGAGAGTAGTTTTACTCGGCGGTTCCGCCTTGTCACCCTGGGCTATACAGCGTGATCCGTTAACGGCGAAACGTCACGTCGCCAATCAGACCGAATGCTCTGGTGACGTCGAGGCTGACGATATCGCACCGTGCCTTCGTTTGCGGAGTTTGGAAGAGCTTCTCGCCGTGCAGTGGGATACCCCGAGATTCACTTGCGGATTTGCTCCCTTCGTCGATGGGGCGGTCATGCCTCCACCGATCAATCAGGTATCTCTACCAGACGTTCGTAAAACCTTTCCTTTATACGACTGTTACGTATCGTAACGAGTTTCGTTATTTCGAACTAAGCTCTCCGAGAAACCGCGTCACTTACGAAATAACCTAATACGGATATTTCTGATCTACCGATCGCTCGATACGATGTTTCTTCCTTCCTTCTTACTTATCCTGCACTTATCCTTACTATGTCACGTTGTTCGGATAATCGATGTCCCGTATTATCGTTATCGCGGTACCTGATGTCGCGATAACGATATTTTTATTTCGTATTTCGTATTTCGATATTTTTATTTCGTATTATTTTATTACGTATTGTTATCCCAAGTTTCTTTTATTCGTTTTCAGAACGTTTCAGTTCCGATTAAAATATTCGGATCCGTTCGAATACGTTCCTTAAACTTACAAATCCTTCCGATTCTTATTTTCAAATATTCTGCCACTTTCGCTCGAAGCATGCCTTTGGAACACCGGTCATCGGTCGAATCAAACTCGGTCGCGTACAGATCGAAAGCCAAATTATCTGGAATCCTGTCTGAATGAAAACGTGGAATCCTCTTAACCAAGCGTACCAACGAAGCGGGACAGACGCTCGACGATGAAAGCGGACGCTCGACGATGAAAGCGCACGCTCGCAGTCGCGCCGTTAGACATTTTGGCCGCGCAAAATAGCGGACGAGGCGACGTGTAAGCGATGAGTTTGCTAATTGAACCGACAACCGACTGACAGATGTCGAGCGATGGAAGAACAGGGTATTAAGTTCTAACCTCGCGTCGCGTCGCGTCGCGTCGCGCCCCTGCCGTTAATCGACCGCTTCCGTGTCGCTCGCTTCTTCTTTCCGTTTTCTTTATTACTTTCCCTTCTCCTCTTTTCTATATTTCCTTTCCTTTTCGAAAATCGACAGAGAGTGTATCGCTAGGCAAGATTGCCCGTCGGCCAACTTTTAATTAAAAGCCATAAAGTATACGGCAATCGGAAGTCGATCCGAAAATCGATAGTTGGCCGCAACTTGCCTTTCGCGGGCGTCGACTTAATTGCACAGAGAGTTCGCCTCGAGATCGACTTATCGCGACACCACGGCTACGTTCAATACGGTCTTTCTCCTGTTCCCGATGTCAAGAATTTCCAACCGACTGCCTCCTCCTCGGGACTGATGCCTCTGATACCTGGACCAGGCACCGAGTTCGCTAATTTCGGCGATAGAGATCTCCTGTTGGGATTGACGTCCGAGGAAGCTTGGATAAACCTCACCGACGATGATCTACAGGTAAATCGGAAGCGTAAGTGGGTCGATCGAACGTGTGTGTGGCATTTACTTATTCAACACGAACGAAGCCTCGGAGTCTGTTCGTTACAGCTTATTCGCTTTGACGAGCTCGGTCGGAAATCGTGCTCGATACGTCCTATCCTGAGGTGTTTGAGGTTCCTCGAGCCGGGATTATGGTCATCCAATGCGATTGCAACGGAGAACTCGAATGGAAGTGTTTGAATCATTTTTCGGTGGAAATTGTCGACGATATCGTTCCATGTTACGCGTAATTTTCCAGATCGATCCACTTTAAACGATGTCGTTGTTACTACCGTCCTCGTGTTTCGTTTTGCCGCACAAATGAAAAGTGAAAATTGTATTTTAGTAGAATTATCGTAATATCGCTTCGTACAAAAACTGCTTTTATAATCGCCTTTAGAAGATTTTAAAATGATCACCTTTACTGTATGCATTCTGATGGAAAAATGACTATAATTTTGTTAGACTAGAACTTATACTTTTTTTCGATATACGTATTCCCTTCTTAATTTGCGCGTCGAATTTGGTCAGACTGTGGGATCTACGTTGAATTATTTTCAATCGCGATAACGGTTTTGACGAGACGCGAACGGGTTCACGTGCAACCGGCACGCACCGATAATTGACACGAAGTCGATAAATTACTAATTAGCGAACGCGTATTGTCGCAAAATGCGGCCATCGATTCGTGTCGAATATTATCGACAATCCGACGGTTACGGTCGATGAATAAGATCGCTAAAGCGTATTTCCGCGGCTCCTTGACAATTTCATAACGATCGAATGTTTCACGGTGCCGTTTCGATCGTTCGTTTACGTGGAAAGTCTAGCACAGACTCTGTATCGTTAAAGTCCGAGCGTTTGTCATTTTGAAAATTCGCCTAATACATATTTCTAATGCCCCTTTTGTATATATGCATGTATATATATATTGTACCGTGTCCCTCTCTTTTCGGGTGACTAATCCGATCATCGATCACGAGACTTGCTGCCAAGACTCGCAGACGCCGCTGTAACGAAAGGCACGCCCCGAAATGCCAATTATTTCGGATTAAAATAATGGTTTTTCCCTCAGGGATAAGAGCCTAACGCGCACACAGAGGTACGTGTTCACGCGTGGTTTTACGTTGTTACTACATTCGGTTAAGGCGTTTTGTGATTTTCTCGAAGCGTTCGGATTAAGCTCGATTAAAGTCGCCTAACAGCTATCGAAAGAACGATTAAGAAAGGAAAATCCGAACAACAGGAAACATCGATCGCAGGTTACGAGGCAAACTATATCGATCGGGGTTGATACCGTGTTGATTACAGTCTGCGTAAACATACTTTTCTAGAAAGGATATGTAACTTGTAGGATAAATTTCGATAAAGCATTTTTCACGTACGAAAGCAGGAGCAAAGCGATGAGAAGGGCGCATACCTCGTCCATCTTCGGCCATATCGCGATAAACCTCGACTCCGGAAAGCAACCAAGTATACAATAAAGTTTTACGATCGGCCGATGCGAAAGTTTTACGAGTGTCCCTCGAAAAGAAAACTCTCCATCAACCATCCATCCGATATGATTGCAGAACGGTTTGAACGAGACCAGGAGGGATCGTATTTTGCGCACTTACGTGCGAAACACCTATCGTTACCACCTTCACGAGATCTACTCGACCCTCCGTAACGAGTACACGGACTGGGAGAGAGGCGAGCAGAGTCCGTCGGCCATCTGCGAGGGCCTTCTGTCCCTGCTCGGCGACGGTCAGGTCGCCGCTCCTCTCCTAAGGCTTGCGTTGCTGCACTCGGCGTCCGGAGGACGTGGTTACTTTTTGCATTTTCAGCTCGGCGACCGACCAAGTCAGAGGGGCGAGGAGGTGCCCTATCTTTTGGGGATACCTCTCCTTCGCGGAGAGGTCGTGTCCGTTCTCTTCGCCCAAGCCAACTACACTTTGGCCGATGAGAACCTGTCCAAACTGCTGGTCCACTACTTGGCCAACTTCGTAAGACGTGGGTGAGTCTTTCCGTCTTTGTTCCCTGTTTGCCAAGTTGGTTCTCGGCTTTGCATTTTACTCGCACAGTCGCGCAGACGCGATTGTACTCTGCTCCCGGACACGCGGCAACTTTCGGTTGACACTCTGTTTTCCTTTCGACGACTGGATTCGTCGGAAACGTAGCTGATACTTGGTCGTTTTCACCGTGATATCGAGCGATCTGTTCGACGCTCGTTGACTTGGTTTCTACGTCAAGTACGTTTTTATTTCTCTCAGTTAGATCCTTATTTTTCAATATTCCATCGCGTATTTACGAAGAATTTAATCAAGACTTGATAATAAATTTGAAAAAATTTGCTAATACGACGTTGAGAAATTGTTACTTCGACGTGCTTAATCGCGTGACTTTGTACGAGATTAAAGTAAATATTTTAATTTTAAGGCATTTAATTAACTAAAATTATATTTTTTCAAGAGCTCTGAACAATTTTTTAATCAATCAAACGCATGTTTTCCCCGAAAGCTTGCCTTTCTCTTTTTATTTCCTGAACGATCGACCAAAAAGTGAGATTCTTTAAGAGCAATCGTAAAATTAAAGGTGCATCCAGGACGGCGTTGAAAGTCGTGAGAAAACAGTCCCGAAAGCTTCGTAAAACGGTGCTATTATCGTTAAAGAAAATTGCTTTGATAAAGCTTGCAGATAACAGTTGCGATTTGATTTGGAATTACAGAGCTTCGTCGTTCGATATGCTCTAGTCGGTATTTTTCACTTTGCTACAACGATGCTTGACGAAACCTTTTTCCTTCTTCGCGTCCATGGTAGCTGAGATTTCGGTTAAAAATGCAACTAAAATCTTACTTCTTATCTCCTTAGCAATTCTTTCCTTGTTCTCGTGACGAGATCTCGTTATTGTTTTTCTTCGTAACTTAACAGCTCGAAACTAACCACGATCGCGGTCGATCCATCGGTAAATTCTATGGCAGAAGATGATAGAAACTCCTTACTACTATTATTTCTATTCAACAGAAGACAAGTAAAACCGAAGGGAAACTTTCTGCTTGCAAACTTTTCGTTTTCACCCAAAAGAACGCTTTCTTCCCACTTGCTGCAACTTTGAAAGAAATTAAAACCGTCTCGATATCGCAACGCGCATACACGATACTCCCATCGATGTCGCTATCAAAATATCAACGTCTTAATTAACACGATCGCAGCGGCTCCGATCGCGAAACTTTAATCAACACGTTCGGCACGACTTTTCAGATTACCAACACGCTTAGTTTTCCGATCGCTTCGAGCTGAAACGATGGAAACCGACGGACGAGAGTCGATCGTTCTTCTTAATTTCGGCGATTTAAAGCGTAGGAAGTTGAACGTGTTGGTACGCGACGGTACGCGTTCGTGAAAACGGCGACGACGACTATGGCGAACCGAGGCAGGACCGCCAGGAATTCTGATAACGGAGCAAATGGCAACGTAGTCAGCTGCAAGTTCTAAACTTACAATTACGATGACGGGCCAGGCTAGTTTCTTGTTACGTGCTGCCGCGTTTCCTGAACCGAATACAATTAGCTGAAGTTACGCGTTCCTCGAGTTAGAGTCGGACTAATGATATAATCATTGGATTAGAGCGCGTTGTGTAATTCGATATCGATATGACATGTCCCTGACTCTCTAATCAGACGGTATAAGATAATTACATTAAGGATAATATCAGATAATTTCTCGCAAAGATTAGTTTCGAGCAATAGAAAAATCAATTTTACTTGAAAATTGACCAGAGAAAAGAACGGAACGCAGGCAACTTTGATTTTTGCAGATTCTTCGACTTTAAACGACTAACGGTATTTCCAACGATTTAACGATTTCATGTATTTTTTCCAAATAAAATTTATATCCAAGGGAAAGATGTACATATAACGTTTAAGATTAAGTAACGTTTGAAAGAAACTCGAGAAAAATGTGTGTTTAGATCTATCGTTGAACGCGCAAAGAGTATAACACGAAAATTAAACGAGCAAAAAAAGAAAAAAAAGAAAAAAGAAAAAAAAATTGGCCAACAACTTCGATGATATAGAAATCTACGCTCTCCTATGCTTAAGGTATCATTATCGTTTAAGTATTCCGTAATTAGAAAAATTTGTACGATTCGATTCAACGATTCTCCTCGAATCTCAGCTCGGTGGAGTCTATATTTTCCTGCTTGCGAACATCGTTTCGCTGATTCTTTTATTCTCTCGTAAGCAAGAACGCGAGAACTCGATGGTTTTCTTTCTTTCTTTCTTTCTTTCTTTTTTTCCTCTGTTATTTGCTTGGACATATAATAGCACGTAGATCCGAAAGAAAAGAGAAACGCGGATATGTTTGTTAAATCGCAGGAATCTGTAATCGCTTTTATCTGTGTTAAGTGTCCTGTGCAACAAGACGAACGTACCCCATAGTCCCCGGATTTTGAATAGTAGTCGGATAGCCGTTGCTCGAACCGATCAAGGTTCAGAGCACGATCTGTATCCGTAGCAGAGACCGTTTGATCGAGACGCGTGTGTTGGCGCACACGTGATGTTTCAGGGACCCGAACGGCGTCAGCCCGTTGACATCGGGATCCGACGGGCTTCCGACCAGCCCGCCGTTTTGGGATTCGTACGATTCGATAAATCAGCTGTACCTAGAGGCCGGTCGTAGCACGGAAATGCGGTCGCATTACAGGGGCCACAAGATGTCTCTGTGGTTGAATCTGTTGCCGCAACTACATCGACCCGGATACGAAATCAGCATGCGTCACCATCATCTGGTCGACAGCCCTAGCCTGTACGAAGGTGCGGTGCGCCAGCAGACCGAAGCGCTACCGTTGCCAGCGCCTCCGCTCCCGGTACCGTCACCCACCGAGCCATCCTCGATCTCGAGCGCGATATTGACCACCGAGTGTACGCCGAACGCCACGGTCGCGACTACCTCGAGAACTTTGCAGCATCCGAACCTGGGCCCAGCGCCTAACAATCTCAGAAAGCTGGACTCCAGTCATTATCAAAGCTACAGCACAGCCCTCACAGTCACCATAGGCATTGGCGTATTTCTCTTGCTACTGAACATTCTCATTCTCGCTGGCATCTGCCATCAGAGGAGCAGGAACGCTTTGAACGTGGCTGGAGGTTTATCTTCGGGCTTTGGAGATAAGAAGAAGGAGGAGCTATTGGAAGCAGGGTGTTCCGGTATCGAGGTGTCCTCGGGAAAGCAGAGGCTATCTTCCTTGAATCTGATGGACTCGCCGTCTTCGAGTCCGCCACCGCATAAAGCGAAACTGGCGCAGGAGTTGGAATTACAGTTGCAGGAGTTCCAATGTTCTCCGCCTCCAGGCGGAGGCAAGAGAGTGTTAGAACCGCCGTTGTATAGTAGAAGTCCGTGCGTCCAGAGGACGCGCACTCCATCGCCTTGCGTAGACGCGACCACTGCCAGGATGGACGACGACGACGAAGACGACGACGACGACGACGACGACGACGACGACGGCGACGACGATGGGGACAGCAGCAGCGACGATAACGACGACGAGAATCTTCCAGAACCTCCACCGCCTCCGAAAGCACCGGCACCCAACGTCGGCCTGTCCTGTCCAGGAATCCTCAGGCAACCTGGCACACCCGGTAGCGCCAAGAAACGTGTTCAGATCCAAGAAATTTCCGTATGAGGAGAGTACCTTCTTGCAATCTCCTTTCGCCGAAAGCCAAGTCTCGTTCACCGGCCCATTCCGACTATTCGTAGTAAACCTGTCGAGCGATCCTCGATCGTCGCTACTGCTGGCGGTAGTCGACCAACAGCTTCGACCAAGAAGAACTGTTTCAGCGTTTCGAGCGTTCCAAGCCAAAGTCCGTTGTTGCAACGCGCCATAACTTTCAGGCGTTGCATATTCGGCTCTGTCGAGAGTTTCTTCGCGCTTAAGAATTTTAGATTCTGCATAGGCCTACGGCGTTCGAGAGACATCGTGCGTGTATGAAGGAAACACAGTTGCAACAGGCTTGGCAGTTTCAAGCGCGTGGTTTCGAAAGAGAAATGTCAGCGTTTACGGTTTTACGTCGCGCCCGAGAGAACATTCGTAGCCGAATCGACGATCGATGCCAGTTTAGTATCTATCTTCGAAGAATCGATAAACGGATTAACGAAGACACATAAGACAGCAAATAAAAGCACAAATCGATGGCCTTAAAACAATTCGATACTCGAAGCGATATAATAGACGCGACGGAAAGCAACGTCAAAGTCGAATCAGGCAACACACGTTTCTACGAGATTCGACGGAGATATTTTCCAATATTTCTTACAACTCGATGAAAAGCTGAGAAAAGCAGGAGGCAACGGAACGGACAAGTGACGGATAATGACGGATAAACAACAACGGAGGAAAACGCAGCGTTTCCCACTGGGGAGAATCTTTGGCAACGATTTTATTGGTTGTTGATCGCGTGAATATATTTCGTACGTTCAAATTTATCATAGATCCATCGAATTTCAATTTAAACGGCCCGAGCAGTTTGCTTGTCCGAGTTTGTTCGAGCACGAGCGATATCGAGAAGTTACGATGTCCTTCCTTCAGGCAGGAAAACAGAAGGAAAGAAGACGCAGGATTTTTTTTAAAGATCTCGCACAAAAAGCATCGGCTCCTTTGTCTTCCTCCTTCGAAAGCTATACAAGGTGGACGGACGGTGAAGAATCAGAGAGAACTTGTATAGAGAGAAAAAAAAAGACGAGGAACGAGGGATGGATATCGATAGAGTCGGCGTCGAGCAGAAGTTGAACCGTCGTCGAGAGTCGTCGCGACACTGTGAAACGAGGGGATTGATATAATCTCAGGAACCCAAAAGACAAGGCGCGCGCCGAGGAAGCCCAGCAGGATACCTCGGGCTTCCTTCATCCGGATTTGTCGGAGCACTAAGTGGAATTATTCGAGGAATTGGAAGGTCTGACCTCGGCTTTCCGGATCTCGTTTTCTTTTTCGGTCGAGAGCAGGAAGTCGTACGGGAGGAAACGGACCTGATCAAGCGAAACTATGCAGGTTCGCCACGAAAGGAGCCTGCTAGCTAATGAATTGATGAATCTGAAGTTCTCGTCAGTGTAATCGCGGGTGTTCTTAGTTACATACGGGAAAAAGGAAGAGAGAAAAGGAGAGAGATAGACAGATAGATAGATAGATAGATAGATAGATAGAGCGAGTGAGAGAGAGAGAGAGAGAGAGAGAGAGAGAGAGAGTGCGTGCGTGTGTGTGTGTGTGTGTGTGTGTGTGTGTGTGTGTGTGTGTGTGTGTGTGTGTGTATGTGCGAGAGTGAGAGAGCGGGAGACAAGAGGAAAAATCGTAGTGCGAGTGTCAGAGTGACAGAGAATGAGAATGAAATGAATAACAGTTGGTGAAGTAGGAAATATAAATCGTATATTATATTCGATGCCAGGGAATATGATTGGAACGTTGGAAGAAAAAAAGTGGATCCATCCTGAGTGTATATTTTCGTTTCTCCTTGGAGCGTGCCGAGACAGAGGGAGACGGTTCCTGTCGAATTTGGGATTGCTTGGATGAAATTTTGCTTTCTGCCTCGTTCCATATTTATTTTCTCATCTGCTGGTATGTACGTAAATGCGTTTCAAGTATATTCGTTTGTAACCTAATTTCGAACGTACGATCCAACTATGTATTTGATGTATTTTTCTTTATAAGAAAATTGCTGTTACGAAATGATTCTTACTACCTTCGAAGATACGCGAATAGTTGCCCTGTTTTCCGAAATCCAACCATTTATTTGATAAGGAAACGTATCTCGCGCTAAACCTGGCTGGTATCACTGAACGTTTAATTTATTACATATAAACGGTATGAACGGTATTCTTCACAAAATAAATTATATCGGTTGACGTTGATATAGACGCAAACCGTAAGGACTTTCATCGTCGATGAAGCTGACGATCGGTAATTTTGAGAACATGTCGCGTCCTCTTTCAAGCGTGTACCGTTGACAAATGCCGGTGTTTACGAGCGACGTTCCTCGCTGTTCCCCATTCTCTCCGACGAATTAGCCTTGATTAAGTTTCGCCGAATAGTGGAACAAGGTTAGCCGTTCGTCAAGTTGATAACAAAAACGTTCAGCACCGTGATTTACGCGAAATCTATTTATTTTAAATTAAACGTTTCTCGTCAAAGTATTTACGACATTCGAGAATTCTAACGATCGAGAGATTAAACGGTAACGTAACGGTACGGACGACATGGCATTTACCTCTTTGAGCGGAGAAATATGTAAGTTAAAATACCCGACGCGAAAATTTCGATTCGATATCAAGTAGTAACGGACAACGATAGTCAGACGCGAAAGTAGCGACACAATGAGACTTTAACGTTATGAAAGGGATGAAATGCCGATTAAAATTCCGTATATCCTCGCGTCTTTCCTAGAATATCTACCATTATGTTTAACAAATTTGAATATCCTACTTGTTATAAGCAAATTGTTTCGATGAAAGTTAAAGTTCACGATATTAAAAAATTTTCAGCTAAAGTTAGACTTTGATCGTTTTCGTGAAGCGAAATAGAAACATTCATTGGGCCGCTATTAAAACAACCGAGGTTAGTTTTCCTTCCGTTACGATAAACAACTTTTTAATTATTCTGCTTCCTTCTTCACGGTTGTTTGAAAGTTGTTCTTACTTTTTAAAGCATTCCCCTAGAAAACGGAAAAAGAAAATTCAAATCAAAGACCGCCACGTTATTGCTAAAATTCCTTCCTTTTCATCACTAAACTCAAACCACTAGCTCCTTCCTATCGATTCGTCGTTCTATCAACGCACCTACCTCCGACAAATTTTCTATTACACCTTTTTCCTAATATCCCTCTTCTCTTTTTTTTTTTATTTTTTTATTTTTTTTTTTTTTTATATCGGGGATAGAGGTAACTGCGATCGAGAAACGCGAAGCTAACGATCGAGAAACGCGAAGCTAACGATCGAGACCGGTATCAAGAGGCAGTCGGATCGCGATAACGAAGGAGAAACGAGTCGTTGCGAGCTTTCGTGCGAGTTTGGAACGTAACGAAAGAGCGAAAAAAGAGAAAAGAAAAAAACTGGAAGAAAAGGGAAAAAAGGAAACCGCGTGTGGGGCCAGCCGTAAGTAAAATCTAACTACTAATTTAGTTTAGGCGAACAACGCCCGCCGCCGTGAAAAAATTCGTGTATCTTTGCGCCCGGAAGAAATTGTCGATCTCATCGGAACGACTTTTCGAGCCTCGACGTGGTTTGAATTTTGAACGAAAGAAACGAAGAGATATTGCGAAACAAATTTTGCGTGGCCGTGTGTATGCGTGTAAAATTGCGATAAGCAGAGAGAAAGAAGTTGGAATGTCCTGTCGTTGAGAAACTTTCATCGATGAATCGACGGATCCTCGATTTCGATCATTTATTCGCGCGTTTCTTCTTCGACGATCCTTTCGAACGATGATCGATGCTCGTTGAAACGTACCTCTGAAAGTTTCCAGAAAGGGATCCAGGATTCTCGATGAATTAACGCGCGAAACACCGATGTCTTCAGCGTCATTTACATACAGAATCGAAAGAACACATACATGTACACTTACACGTACGCGAATGCGAAGGTCACGTGCATACACAGGTACACGTACACGATTATCGATGTTTGGAATGTTGGGATTTGTTTAAATAAATACTTAAAGCATTTAAAACGTAAGCATCGTTGGTACTTTGATTAAAATTCTTGTTACGCGCGATCTTTCCCTTTTGTCTTCGTTTTGTGAGTCACGTTACCCGTATTTTGCTTGTATTAATTTTTGTTTGTGTTCCGCATTACGATGATTTGATCTGTTACGGATACGAACAACAATTTCGTCTATTCCTTTTTATTAACCTTATCTTTTATTTATTTCATATTTTTCGGATTTAGTTTATTAGTTTACATAATTTTATGTCGTTTCTGTGCCCTAATTGTAGACATTCGTAGATTGATCGAAACTCTTCCTAGCCAGCACGCGTGGCCACGCCGAATCGTTCGCTCCTGTACCGAATAGGTAAGTGCAAATCTCGTTTTATAATATCGTACACGATCAACGTGTTATTTTACGTGGAAATTAAGCATTTGACTGCAACGAACGACTGCAAATATCTATGCAAAAATTAAGCAACGTTTCTTATCGATCTTGCAAATTTTGCTCGATAAATCGTTCGTTGACTTTGTTAAATAAGAATTGTAAAGCGATGCACTATGGGACACAAGTAAAAGTTAAAAGTAAAGGTAAAAGTTTGAAGGTCTTATAATATAAGGAAAACGCCTGGAAAGAGATTGTTGCCACGTTTAAAGAAATGTACTTACGAGTATATGTAACCACCGACTAATTGCTTCATCGAATAATCAGTTTCGTAAATAATAGAATTGTTCTTTCGTTACGTACGACGAATATCTTCTTCTATCGCAATCTCCAAGTTCCTTCCCGTTTTCCTTAAGATCCATTGGTTGTAGCGTTTCTCAGAAACTTTGAACGGATTATTTTTCTCATACGCAAACGCGTATGGTAGATAATTTCTTTAATTAATTATCTCTAATCGATCAATGTAATTACCTTCGTTAAGAGTCTATTAGCTATTTACCAGTTTGGTACGATCGAGCCGAAGCTATCCTTCGAATCAACGGTTAACCTCTCGGAATCCACGAGTGGATATAAATTCTGTTTGCCATTACTCGGAAACTCCTCTTACTTGCCGCACCGTCGCTGTTCATTTTCGACAAGGGCTTTGAGCTATGCGTTAAGCTTTCGGCTACAAGTTCACGCAACAAACGTTGATCTCCTTTTAACATCGTAAAGCATACTGCGCATAATTCGCAATACGAATTAAGATGTCGTTCAATGACGGAAACCTCATAGAAAATTTGACAAAATTTACTTTACGTATCTCTAAACCGGTTTATTTTCATTCCATTTCAAATCGAACCGTTTCTTCGAATTCTTCGCTAAACCATCGTTACGTATCGGTAAGAAAAGCGAAACGCCACAGCGAAAATCGTAACGAACACTAGCTTGAAAACCATTTAGAATCTCCGTTCTTGGTTTTTCTCGCGGCGAATTAGCTTACTCCGATCTCGACCCACGATTCAACGAACTGCTTTCAACCTGAACGAACTGAATTCCACCTTAGAGAGAGAAAGAAAGAGAGAAGGAAGGGAAGGAAAGGAGGAAAGAAAGAAAGAAAGGAAGAAAGAGAGAAAGAAAGAAAGGAAGAAAGAAAGAAAGAAAGAAAGGAAAAAGACGAAACAACAGGCGGTAAAAATGAGAATAAACGGTAACTGCGAAAATAAATTCG
Source organism: Bombus breviceps (assembly GCA_014825925.1). NCBI lineage: Eukaryota > Metazoa > Arthropoda > Insecta > Hymenoptera > Apidae > Bombus > Bombus breviceps. Next base: position 269,506 of record JACXIW010001316.1, on the reverse strand, counting down.
AAGAGTCCGACTGCTTTGAGCTCAAACAAGCTGCAAAAAAAAAAAAGAAAAAAAAACAGCTCAGAGAAGAAATAACAAACGGAATCCAAGGAGGAGACAGGTCGAAAAACAGCGTGCATCTCGCGTGAAAGGTGCGCGAAAGGAGAGGTGGCAGAGAGGACAGACGTCCTCTTTCTCCTACACCTCGTTCTCGTCTTCGTTCTTCTCTCCCGAGGCGGTGCTCCGTTTCCTCGCGAAACGCCCGGGTTCGTTTCGATCACGGTGCAAGCAGGCCGTTCCTCCTTGAGGATTCTCTCGCCACCGTCGGCGACGCCAGCTGCCGTGAAAACCACGGAGACACTCGATGTTTTAGGGTAATGGAAATTCCGGTCCCCTCGCGGCTCCTCGAGAACGAGCAATCTCGAGGATCGTTTCTGGCTCAGCTATATACCGCACCTCCTTGGCCTGCCAAAGTGGCACGTGTGACGAACCCGCGTCTACGTGTGAGTTCGGTATCTGAAACTGTACGTGGCTACGTGCGCTTTTGTACTGTATTTCTTCGTGTCCGGAATGTGCCTGGAATATCGAACTTTTCTAACTACGTACGTACATGCAGAACGAATAAATCCTACGGAATGAAGGAATTAATCCAAGTGTACCATTGAACCTTCTACAACTATACGAGTAATTTACTACGAGTATTACGATTAAGAGAACGCACGATAAGTTTATCGCTGATAAAAGATGGATCTCAAACACGTAAACATGTACACTGAACTTGAAACGATTTTGAGTAGAAAATTACTGATAATCTGTAGCGAAGTAAGGAATTGAACGTTTCATTATGTTTGTATTATTTTACGGTGAGACGGTAAAGTATTTACAACTCCGATCGTAAATATCAAGACGGTCGCCAGTCCTGTATAAAACGTGCCGATGTTCAACCACCGATCCAGATCGTTAGCGAGAGGGCTGAAAGAACGCGTTAAGATTCTATATCGATATAAGACAAATCGAAAATATGCAACGATAATACAGAAATGGAATGAACTTGTTAGGATATGGTATAAGCTAATGACAAGCGGATAAGCGGTGAACATTTCGAGATTACGAAGATCGTAATTGCGCGTCGATTCTTTCCATCCCAAATGCTTCCCGTGACAGTGGCCCGACTCGTGGTCGCTCGAAAGTAAATTAAGTAAATTAGGCAACAGTGAAAGAACACGGGATATTATCGCGCTAGGTGTCTTGTGCTTCGGTTTGGCGAAACACGCAAACCTGTATTTGCGTTCCTGCCTTCCTTTATCTCCCAACCTCGATTTTACAAAATTATAATCCCGATATCTTTTAAATCAATTGTTTTCAAACACGGGTATCTTAATACTTTATTTACAGAGAATAGACAAATATAGTTCTGTTTTAAAAAGGACAGAGGACTCTGCTGCAAATTCTTCGCACGTTCGGAACAAGAAGCAAAGATCGTGCCTGGAAATATTCGACCGACCGAAGCATGGCGCCATTGGTCGAGAAAGAAGAACCGTGGTTACCGCTCGTAGCCACCATCGTTCGGTTCTCGTTCGTCCCTTTCCGCCGCTTTTCCTTCGGCACGGCGCGCATCCTCTCGTCCTCCCGACGACGACCGCGACGTCGATGAGGCTCGTATCGACGTCTCGTGGTCTTCCTTGCGGAGGGTGGCCGAAGCTCGAGCTTTAATGGGGTGCTTGCCGCCTCTTAAGGGCCGAGCCAACGAGATATGCCGCGGGCTGAAGTATAATTAGTCATGCCATACAGCCGGTGGCATAGACCGAGTGTACGGACCGATATATACCGGCCATGTTACGGCTATAACGCCGCTATGGTTCGAAAGCAAATGCGCGTCGCCGCGTGCGCGCCAACAACCTCTGTAACGGAAGGGTTTCACGTTCCAAGTCCTAGTTCGAAAGTTGGCAAATTCTAAAAATCGCGATATAAACAGAAATTTGACTACGAGAAAAATTTCGAAACGCGAATTCTCGGATGACGTTCGCTACCGCCCAGTCGTCAAAAGCGGCAAACTTTTGTGTGTTCTCTCCCTTGGGTTCGCCGAATGGTCGGTAGCAGTTTGGCGGATCGGATTACCCATATTGCCGCATCCTCGGATTCATCAGCGAGCCGATAATCCAGGATCCTGTAGGGCTTCGAGACGCACAACGGATCCCCGTCACATTTACTCCCAGGTCGCGATTGAGAATAGCAGCATCTGCTTATTCGGATTGATTCGCGATGATTTAAATGGTTCAGCGCCGTTACCCTATAAATATAAATACTCGGCTCTTTCTGCCCTTTCTCTCTATGCTTGGCGACTCGCAGTTTCCGCGATGCGTCTAAGCTTTCCATCTTCAACCAACCAACTTTCAAACGCGTTCCACGTTTCTATGTTGATCGCGTTCTCGATAGCCCAATGCGCCACAAACGCCGCGTCGTCACTTTCAAAGCGTCGTCCTCGAGAATCGTCCGAATTTTCGTATCATACGCAGCTTTCGCCAATCGCGTAGAAACGCCACAAGTTCCAGCGATCGAGCGAAAAGAATCTTCTCAGCATACAGAGACGGCCTACGTCTCTCGGCATTCGGACATAATCCTAGAATTACTCGTTAGTCGATCGATATTTCACCATCGGGCCTCCGCTTCTCTTCAAAGCGAACAAGTTACCCAAGGTTGATTCGCCAGGTAATAAAGCGTAGCGTCGTTGCCGCACGAAATACACGCGCGCGCAACAGTTTTTCTTGAATCGCGAATACGTAAATCGAAGGAAGGTGCGAAGAAAGAGAGAAAGTTATTCGACATCCCGTAATTCGGTATTGCGTTCATTTCGATCAGTTTCGGAGATGATCGTCTCGCGATAAATACCGTACGATATAAACCGTACTTGATTATTCGCCGTTTTCTCCTATCAAACTTGTCTTATCTACCACGATTGTCCGTCCTTTGCCGAGTCGTGGAACTAATCGAATCGAGCTTCCAGCGATCTTGAACAGCTATGGATGCACGACGAATGGCGGTGAATCGAAGAACGCGTGCTCCTTCTCGCGAACGTTCATCGTCGGCTTTAATAGGATACGAACGTCTTACCAAGTTTTAAAATAACAGACACGTTGCAACAATTAAACTCCCTTTTATCCGTTTTTAGAATTGTTACATCGTCGTGTCGTATCGTCTGTACAGAGGGACGCTTTCATTTTTGGGCTTTCGGTTCGATTCATTTCGTGAGATGCGCCTCGACGATGAACAAAGTACAGCGTTCAAGCTTTACTTCAAGACTGAGCGATGACCTCGTTTGTACTAATTGATCGCTGACGTACGGTAGCGTTGCGAGATAAACGACAAATAAACGGATCGTATGTCGACTGTAAAGCGCTATCGATCAGGGACGCCTTTTTCCATTATCGACGTACGAGTAATTATGATTATCGATGAAAAGGTGGCAACAGGCAGCATGAAATATCGTATCAGGATAAATATCGTTGAGTACCGAGTGTTGGAAATCTTGGACGATATTTAATCAGATTCGTATTGTAAATTTAAAAATATCGATCTTTGCCGTAATTTTATGGGTCCGGGATGTACATATCTTCGATTAACTTTACTTCAGAGGATGTAAAATCAATATTTTTTTTTTTCTCGTCTCTTTTTCGCCTAATAGTTTTCAGCGCGTATAGACTCGAGAAACGCTCGATTCTACGTACGCGCATCTTTTGAACCGTTAGTTAAATTCTTTAGTGAAAATAGATAGAAAGAATTTGGAAGGCAGCGTTGAAACAAAAAAAAAAAAAAAAAAAGAGATAGCACGGAGGAGAGCTTTCCGACGAAAGTACAATACATAGTATTTGGCTGGCACACGAGCACGTGACACGAGCTAAGGCTTAAAGCATTTGACGGTCGTTTACGAGCAACATACTGGGCGTGCAGCGATAACACCTCCGTTATGGATATCACTCCGTTTTATGATCGTATGAAAGACATTTTTGAAATAAAATCCTGACGCTCTTTACCTTCGTTAAAGAGTACATTGTGATTCCTATACTTGCTCGTTTCGTTCCACGGTTCTTTGAAACTGGAATTTCGTTTATACCGTAATAAATAGAACAAGATCGCTTGGTATTACGAATAAATGTCACGGCCTTCCGTCCAAATCCTCCGACGTTTTATACTATATTCACTAATTACTACAAAATTCTATATCTTTATCTCGTTTAATTTCATAAGTATAGCAGCTTGACAGATAAATTTCTTAAGAAGACCAAGTTACTCTGTGGTTAAGGTGGTTAGTTAGATGCGTACATATACTCGTATCGAATGATTCGCAGAGATAAACGTCGATGAGTTTGGTTGCTTGAAGTTTGAAAGGTTGAGCAAATATTTTCTCGAAGGTAATGTTCTCTCCTGTTTTATGAAGTGCACAGACAGAGAGGGAGAGAGGGAGAGAGAAAGAGAGAGAGAGAGAGAGCGCGAACGAGAGAGCCAAGGAGCTGTAACACTGGGCTAAGACTGTAAACTCTGTTTACGATGATGTATAAAACGCTTTTGACGCGAGCTTCTTATACCTCACGAGCTGGATGTAGTATAATATGCTGAGCTTAGGTCGTAAGTTCGCTTTACTTAGGATTTCAAAGGAACTGGTGTCTGACTTTTCGAAACGAAAATCTTACACGTTTCGAAGTAGTTGGGAAGTTAAATCGATTTTTAACAGACTTACGCGCAATTTGTAAGGTAAAGAAATGACCATCGACAAAATAAGACAACGTTAAACAATTCGAAAGTATTGTATATTAAAATAAGTATGAAATTATTGGACATAGGGGCTGAAATCCAAGTGAAATTTCTCATAAGCATAATTTAGAAAATATTCTCTGTAGGATGTTTGCGTTTCGTTTATTATTTTATAGTAACTCGTATTACACTTTATTGTACGTTTAAATTTACAGCTCTTTGAATAATCGCGATATTCTCAGTCCTATTATCAGAAAACATCGTTGCCGTCTTCTCCATTCCGTGGCCGTATCCTTCAGATAGATCCTTCAGATCCTTATAGAGACAACGGTCTCTGTTCTTTGGCAGTGCTCGCCCGATCGCTTGCCATTTCGAAACTATCTCGCAACGCATCCTCTAAAACTCCATCGACACCTCGTATCCGGCTATCCGGCTATCCGACTATCGACACTCATAAATTACGCCAAGACTAAATAGTCGTCGACTATCTACCATAACATCGTGAAGAAAATGCGTTACATATTAGTTACATATTAGCGTCATATTAGTGTCATATTAGTATCATATTAGTGTCATATTAGTGTCATATTAGTGTTTGTTGATGACGATAGCGTGCAGATTTTAAACGCTATCTGATACCAAAGAGAACTGTACCGATACAAAGGAGTTTATTAATTATGCGACACCGATAACGATAACGCTACATACATCTATCCGATATTGAGAGATATTTACGATTCACGCAGATCTCGTTCTTTGCTACCATTTATCGGTCCATGAAAAAACATACAAACTATTTTCGAACGAAATCTCGTTTGGAACGTTCGATTAGTCGTTCGATCCTATGTTTCTCGCGTATCTATATACATAGTATGCGACAACGAAATATTCCTAAAAAGCGTGTTGAAATCATTAGCGATAACTCGATCGCTATAAAAGTGAAATATCGCAAGTGGATTCCACGAATTTATCGTAAGGAAAATCTGCTTTCGATTCTTTTCACACGCGATATCGTTGAAACCACATCGTAAAAAACCACGCTAAAGTTTCGAACGATATTTTGTACTTTTTTCTCGGAATCATGTCCGTTATCCTGCGTTACGTGCCAAATAAAATTTCATTTAGCACGATTTCCGTTTTAGCCGTTTTCCTCGACGATTGTAATATTTCCGAAATAAATCATCTTTCTTTTCACGATGCCTTTGCGCAGACAGCCGTAGCAATCTCACGAATGAATTCCGCGTGCAGCAGGTAATTAGATAATCGCAAAGTGGCAGTGGCGAACGCGAAGGAGGCTCATTGCCGGTGCTTGGGCGATTCTATAAAAGCCAAGAGTATAAACCACGCCCGTCGTTACAGCTAACAAAGTGGATTAACGCGGCCGGTGGCGCTCTCGGCGCTCTCGGCGCTCTATCCACCCTGTTCCATCTCCTACGTTCTGCCGAATAAACGAACAAACTTGCCAAGGAAATTGTTCTCAGTCCTGCGTCGCTGTGTTTTGCCGCGACTAATTCCAATTTAACAAAACCCCGGGAGAATTAGCGTTTGTTTTTCAAGAAGGTGTATCGGAGAAACGATTCTTCGATCGAACGATACCCCGGTTGATTCTATTGCTTTTTCCCTTCATTCCGACGACGCAAATAGACTTGTTTCGTATTTCATATAACGGATATAGTTTTCATGATCCAATTACGAGTGAATATAGCTTGGAGGACATTGCTCTAATTAAGACGCCTTTCAGACCAAATTGAGATTTTCAAGCAGGATGTTTCGAAGAGGAAATAATACAGATAATAATAAGAGACACGCACACATTCTCGTAATCTCCTGTTCATAAAGAGCTTATCAAGATCTATGCGACCTATCGAAATACCGTCTTAGGTAATTGATAAATCAGTATGGCCTGATCAGAAGGCAATGAGACCATTTTTCAGAGTTAACGTTCTAACGTCAGGAACGCTGTACCAGGAACAGCATAAACGTAAAATAATAAAAACGTCGATTATACTTAATGGTAATTGGAAAGCGATGAAACCCGCCGTTGATGGAATTAGTCAGTCGCGTTGTACGAGAGGTTTTTCTGTCGATAACGAGTAAAACGGCCGGTGGGAAAGGAAATTAAAGAGAAAAGGAGAGAGAGAAAAAAGACGGTGGGGGAAAAAGCGATCGTCGAGTGAAATAACAGAAGCTTGGCGGATTTATATAGCGCAAAACTGAAAATTCTCTTTCGGTTACGTTCTTTCACGGCCCGCCGAACTGGATTCGACGAGGGCCATTTAAATCGTTCAACGAACATCGATTCCATTCGATCCATGGACGCGCGCCTACGTACGCAGACAAATGAGTGATTACTGGGAATATATCAGGTGGAACGCGTGTCCCCGGAATGGAACGTTTCATTCGTCAAACGGGGACAATATTGTTCCGAATCCCAATGACTCGGACGCTCCCCTTTTTTTCTCTCAGCTCCTCCGCTTCAAACAATGGAATCTGAAATACGACCGACGGGAAACTCTGTTGGCCTTCTCCCTTCTGTCGCCGTTATTCTTCGAAAACGTCGATAAAGTGGTCGGTAGTGGTTACTAGCTGATGTTCCAACATTCCACCGTTTCACTTAATTAATAGCGAATATAAGTACTCGTTACCATTCTAGCTTACAAATGTCTGGTTCTTATTGAATTTTTACTCTCGTTTCCTCTTACTTCTTATGTCAACGCTTGTAAATGTAACGAACGTAAAGACATTGAAACGGTGTCACCATCGTTTTGAAATTTTAATTGTTTTTCGGTCTTCTTTCGCGGCCACTCCATTCTTTCTGTAAAGAAAAGAAAACTTATCGTTCGGTAGTTACACCTCGCCGAACAAATTTTACATCTTTTTGTCTGTTTATTATCTGCTTCTATTTCCTTGGTTTATCGTTACATGACACGAGAAAACCAGCATTCACGACGAACTCTCTTCTTTCGGATTCCTTTTTTAAAGTTCACGTTTAGAAGAAAAAGTCTTATTAAAGAGAATAAAGTAGGCACTATCGAGCGTTTAGGCATTACGGAACACCGTTGAACCAAAAAACGTAGTCCATTCAATTTGACTTACAATAGAATCTACCAAACCTTTATTTTAATATTCGATAAAAGCGTAGACAAAGCGAGCTTTCGGATTAATGCAGCTCTTGCATACACGTATTTTCAACAATTGGAAAGCCCCGTTGGCTTTTCCCCTTTACGCTATTTTTAGAGATTTCGTTTAAATATCAATGCCAGTAATTCAAACAATGTATATCCGTTGATTCGATTTGATCAAAACGATCAACTTGTACTCCTATATCGGTTTATCTCTTTCGAATCGTAGAAAAATATTTTTTAGTTCGATTTGGAAGCTTGTAAAACTTTGAGGATTTTGGTGTTCGATAAAGATAAAGGTAGAACTGTAAGTAAAATGGACTCGCTACGTTTAGAAGATAAATTTTGTTTTCGAGGCAACTTTTAACGAATATACGTCGAGATAGGTCTCCTCGGAATTTTTCTCGCTGACTTAATTGTAAGAAAGGAGGAAGAAATGGACACGGCCGAGTAAAAGAAAAATAAAAAAATGTATCCAGTTTGAACGAACAACAAAAGTGTACGTATTACAAAAGTGTCTCAACTCGAAATAATTCAATTGGAAGAGTGTTAGCGAGTGTGCCAGAGAAACATCGAAATCATCAATGATGGATATCAACAGCTAAAAACGATCATCGTTTCCTAGAGCTTATTCTTGTTGTCGACATCGCGCGTTTAGTAATTAGTTGCTTTGAGCTTCCAAATAGTTGCTCGTTTTCCTTGAAAAACTTGTTCCACTTGTGCGACTGTTACACGCGTGTGATGTATATTATCGGTCGTATCATCGGACGGAACGAAAAGGAGTTTCATACTGTTCCATTATTACTTTATTACTACTTCTCTTTTAATTGTTCGTGTATTCTACTCCTTTACCGATTTCTTTGTTCGGCTCAATCGTAATTCGTTGATCGAGAGAAATATCTAATCTTATCGTTGGACGAGACTTTATTCTTCTTAGAGAACTCCCTCCCTACAAGATGCTACATGCTAGTAGAAGATAGTTCTTAAAATCGATTTTGGTTTACCACGAAATTCACGATTCATCGGTGTCGATAAAACTCCCGACAACTTATCTATTCTACGTGAAATCGCCAAACTCTATGCCGCTCGATTTCCTCTTTTTTCTTTCCCTTTCTTTTCACTGTCCTTTGATCGAAAGGCTGGGAAATCTGTATTTTATTCGCTTATTTAATAGCTGATAATACAATACATAGCTGATAAACGATACAGCGTATATCAGCGTAAAGTGTTAAAGACTTTTAAACAAAATATATGCACTGTTACGCAATAAACTGATCAACAGGATTCTCGAATTATTACCCGTGTCTTTTTTAAGCTTTTCAGCTTATTTCAATTTACTGAAATTGTTAAAAAATCGAAGATTAATAAAGAGAAAAATATTCGGTCAAAAATGTAGCGTGATAATATACGTAAATTTAATTAACCTCTTCCTTTTATCAAGGAAGTTGTCATTTTCATATCTCCTCCTTTTTTTTCTACGTTCCATTTCTTTCTCGGAATCCTTCCCTTTTCAACGACCGTATATATCGGAATTGCGTGTCCTGGCGAACTAACGGCACCAAAAATCAAGCGAATCGAGGCTAGCAGCGGAATTTCGCCAGCATCGCCGCGAATTTTATTGACCCCGCCGCAACGGTTGACAGTGGCGGTGGCATGGTGGCGCGATTTCCGGAAATTCGCTTAGTATGACCCGCATCTTTGGCGTTCCTGCACCTGTTGAATTGGGACATCGATCGAGTGTCCTTACGAGCAGACGAATGCCACAGCCAAGAAGGGAGGGGTCGCTCGTTTCTTCGACTCGAGGCCACTGAATACAGCGATAAATTCAATGGAATACGAACTTCTCGACAGTTTTATCTGTTTCTTTGGGAGTTGGTCCGCGACAGTGGAGTTAATGGTAAGACGATAGGAACCGCGCTATCTCGCGTTTGTTGGAACGATTTAGACAGCCAATTCGTAAGAGTAGCTAATCTGGCGGGCGCTTCGACGATCGATATCTCCTATCGATGGGAAGCAGAATCCAATGTTTTTGAAAAAAAGGGCTTTAGCGATTTTCCGTTTCAATGGTAAGGAAAGAACATGGCTGTACGCTCGAAAGGCGGTGATTCCTATATTATTATACAAGTTTGTTCGACGAGAAAATTCTCCGATTACATCAAATAACCATATTAAATCCGTCGTTTGGACATACGTTCGGCCTTTTATCGCTCTGACGCAAACAATCTATGCATCGGACTACGACGGTTAAAACAATCTCTATTCCTTTTAATCGGTCTGTCTCGATACGAATTTCGTGAGGTGTCGCGTATGCATTGCTTTCCTCGTTCCTTATTCTTACATTCGACGGCTCGCGTTATTCACAACGGAGCGATCCAACGTTTCTAGAAGGTGATCGTTGATGAAATATCTTAAATCAACACGTATGTCAAAAGTGGAAATTACCGGATGAAATGGAGAAAGGGGTCAGAATAATCTCGTTGTAATTCGCTGAAAACTCTGACAGTTGAATGCGATTTTAGATCAAAAACGAAAGAAAATTACATTGTAATTACGCTTTATTATTACAGGACTATCCAATATCCAGGATATCAGTTATTAAGAAGAAGAAGAAAAGAAAGCGTGGCTTCGCAGCTTCGGGAGCGCGCGCATCATCGGACGGAAACACGAGGCTCGTTCGTCGTATAAGCCAGGTATAGATTAATAATGGATTAATAACAGATTACAGAGCACAGCGATCGTTTTCTCCCGATTACGACGTCAAATTTAAAGTGCATCGACGACTTCGATCAAACCGTTCTGTGTTCTCACCTAATTATGCTTCCAGCATCGGCTCATAGATAGCGCGCGACATGATATGATTTTAGTTTGTAGCGTAAGTAAGCGTGCACGTGCGCCACTCACAATGCCTCGCGAGCGCGTGTACCGAGTTAAGCGGATAACCCTGTACGCGCGATGACTATTCCATAATCAGAAATTCGTAAAAATATAATTGGACATGCAAAACGGTATTATCGTAATTCAATATGTGTGCCAGTATTGGCAACGCGGTTCTCTCACGAAGACTGTAATTTTAAAAGTCACTCGCGTTTAAGAAAGACGCGAAAAACGGTTAAAGTGGAATTTTAGATCGGAAGCGAACGATTTGGCCGTAGCTACCGTTTGTTTCGCGTCCGATAGTTGTTAACGCGTAGAAATATTTCATTAGACACGAGAATCGATAGACGCGGCGATAGGTCGGAACTTTACATAGCGCGAAAACAACGTTAGTGTAAATCGAGCTAGTATGACGGACGCATTCCGTTATTCTCTGCTTTGAAAGCCGGTTTACCGATTCGTACGAGATCGAAATAATGCGTTACGTTTCTCGCCTCTCGTTTTTATCTGTATCTCTCGGTGAATTTGTCGGAAATCGCGGTAACCTTGGATCCATTGTGCGCGTCTCCGAGAGTCAAACAGAAGGGGGGAGGTTATGGTCTTCGTTTGGACGGCGGAACAGTGAGTACTAGATGTTATTTACTTATAACGCATTTTGTATTTCTACTCGACCGTTATGACAAGCTAAAAAGATTCAAAACCTTTGTTAAATTTCACGCAGCAAATATAATATATAAATATAACAAGCGACTGATAAGCGCGACTAGACACTAGCGTTACTATCGCTATTTTCTTTCTTTCCTACCATTACTAGATTCCATCCACGCAAATTTACATTTTTATGAACTTAGATAGAAGTTTTACTTATTAAAAATTATTGCTAATGGTATTGTTAATGACAATGATGGAGCTGTAAAGCCGCCTGCCAGATTACACTGACAACTTACGAGAACTTGATACCTTTGGATAACTTTCTGTGCGCATATATAAAAAGCATTATTAAGAGGTGAAACGGCCCTTGCGGTGAATCGGTCGTTCCCATATAGAATACAGCGGTATCTGGTAAGCAAAAATGGTAATTTTGCATATATTTATATACGTACTCTATAAACAAAGTAAAAGTAATACTTGTCCATTGTCTATTGTTCCAACAATATCTTCTCTATTGCGGTGCTTCTGATTCGAGTAGCGTTTCGAGCTCGTATTTCTTTCCTATTTCGTCGTATGCGAACAAACATACGGTATCCCAAACATGTTGAAACACGTTAAAAAATAAACATACGACTAAACATACGACTTTCGAAGAATCTCGAAAATTTCTTACTTAGATCGTTGATATTAATATAAAAGATATTCTTATAATCGATCGTTCGCGTTTCAGTAAATTACTCTGTATCTTGAAAATTAAAGCCGAACGGCGATTATACGCGTGGAAAGAAGTTATATTTCAAGCTCGAAATCGGCCACATGTATCCTAATCCGTAATAATTAATAAGATAGAGTAGATTGTAAGGAAACAGAACGTTCATCGCATGTCCTTCGTCGAGCGAAGTGAATTTCAAGTTAAGTTGGATTCGTGGCATTGAAACTGTTAACGTTAACTTAGTTATCGATCGTATCGCTGAATCTTTAATTATTCTTTCCGATAAAAGGCCAAGCGAATCGCTTCGGATAGAAGTTGCCAATATTTAATACATTCTGTGGTGTTACGTCGGGCGTGTACGTCGTCAACTTACACGTGTGCCTATGCCGATTGCTACGCTTGTCAACATCGATCGAAGAAATAAGGGAGAGAGAGAGAGAGAGGGAGAGAGAGAGAGAGAGAAGTTTGAAAGGTAAGAGACGAAAAGCAAGAAGAAAAATCGAATTGTTTAAATATCGTTAAAATATCTCTGTTAATTCTATGATTATACATATAAAGATAGGTGATCACATATAAATCATATTTTTAACGATTCTAAAGTTTAAGGCGAAACGTAGATCCTAAGAGTAGTAGGCTCGCGGAACGTAGGTTCTGCGTAGCCGTGAATGGCTCGTTAAACGCGTTGCAGATATATCTCGTCCGATACCGATAATCGCCATCCGTATCGAATCGAATATTAAGCGACATTTACCGCGCATACAGTGAGCGTGGATTTGGGGTTGCGGGAATTGCACGCGGTTTTGTTCGCAACCGCATAGATGAACATTCGGAAAAAATGAACAGCTGAAATCGATGGCCAGGATTGTCCTATAACGGCCTGTATACACGAAGAAACGCGCAAATAATAATCTTCGTTTGCTAAAGACTATTCATCGCGATAGTATTTGATACCAAAGCATTGAAATAACAACGAAATAAGGACGAATACATAATATGTATAGCACAGAGCTTATAATGATAAGCATAGAGTATAGGGCATGATAAAATAGGATGTATAACGAAAGGCGTATAAGTATCGTACCGCTTATTTTCAACAACTGCTTAAAACTAAAGTTCTAAAAGATGCTGAATCGAGGAAATGATAAACCTATTTTGAGTCTACTCGCGTTAGTGTTATCGTCGTTATCGTTTCAGTTTTATTAGTAAGAAACTTTCTAACAGACTTTCTTTCCTTGCATCGCGCGTTATCGTTATTATCGCGGAGAAAAGAACGCGATAGATATCGCAAAGTTACATCCGGTGTCATTTCTCGGAACAAACTTTTAATACAGTGTCAAATGCCGAAGTTGAGACGACAGCTTTCAAACAATTGCCTCCTTAACTTGGTGCAATGCTCCCTTGATAAGACGAACTAGCTGAAAGCTAGTAGAATTGCAGAAGCTGTAAATGAATTACTCTCAGACCTAGACTATCGTAAAATCAATATTACGTTGTGCACCGGCAGTTACCACCAAGTATTTATACCTCGAAGAAAGTTGCCCGAAAATACAAGATGTGTCTTCAAATTATTCTATTACCAAGCGCTATCTTTCTTTAATAATATTTCGTGTTATTCGTCTAACCATTCGTTCGTCCAAAGTGTGCATGACAATGTTATTTTCGATTTCCAAATCCAGAAAATTTAATTTCCAAAGAATTCATTTTTGAGGAGAAGTCGGTCGCTTGTATACGCTTTTAATGCTAATTTCTAGAAAAATTAATTCGGAGCTGAGAAGTTCGAAATTTGCGTATTAAATCCTATGTCACATAGAACCTTCATTGAAATGAAATATGTAGTCGTCGGATTATTAGACTTGCTACATGAATTATTCCCACAACGAGAACGGTGTGTTTTGTCGTCGTTTTCAAATCGCAAAATCGAATCAGACGATAGAGTATTAATCCTCAGTAAAAAGATCGAGATAAACAGAGTAATAAAATGGTACAATTGTTGGAAATTACGTTAATCAAGTACGATATTTTAATCACAAGAAATCTGCACGTACTTAAAGTTTTATTTACAAATACGTTTCATATGTTTCGGCTTAATAACAGCGGGCGCATTCGTTCAGTTTCTCGCGTAATATTTTGCACGAACATACAAAATTGCGCAGAAGTTGCCAATGCTTCTGACCGTAATGCGAGGTGTGCAGGTGAGCGAGAATTAAAAATTCCAAAATCTACATCTGCACGACACGGAGTCAGCGATGCGAAATATTTCGATTTTGATCGCGTTCAAATTCTCGATATCCGCGTCTCGAGCAGAAGTATTTCACCTAGCACGGATGACTGAAATGTTATTTCACGCAATAGCTTGTATTTTCGCTATAACCGCATTTTGCTCGCGACAGGGGCGAAAGGGAAGGGCGGTGCACACTCGTGTAACGGTTAAACGAAAAATTGCCATCTGGTTGAATAAACTTGAAAAGACTCTCAACTATGTATTTGAGAATATGCGTTCTATATGCTGAACAGAATCGCGAAAAATATTTAAATGAGAATTCTGATTCTTGAGACAAATCTCGCTTTCGCGCTCCTTTTCCTCTTTCTCTTTTCCAAATCGATCTATTTTCTGCTCCATTTTGAAAATGTAAATTCAACTCGTTCGTCGAGTTGTTTGAAGCAAAAAAAGTTGATAAAATATCGGTCCCGCTTTTTGGATGATTTATTATAAGTACATGTATCATATGGAATAGCATTAACGACGAGTTATACATGTATAAAGAAAAAACACATAGATGATTCAAAAAGATAATAAGACGATTATATTCTTCTACGACGAGGAGAAAGATAATTTATCCGCGAATAAAGATATTTAGGACGTGATAATTAGAAAATTATATAGAAATTATCAATTAAGTTTGCTTCGGGATAAATAGGTCGGTACATTGTACAGCGACAGTAGACACTGGGCTTGATCACTCTGCAAGGGATCGTCGAGATTAATTATAGGGATAATAGGTTATTCAGAGCGTTTAGGCGATTGTAACGTGCAGAAAATACGAGACGAATAAAAATCAACACGAAGTAATATTTATAGAACGAGTCTTTTTCTTCATCCACTGTCAATTTTGTATATACGCAGTTCAGAGTAATATCATGTATAACGCATAAACCAGATGGATTAAAAATTCTTTGAGTCAGAATCGAATGAGAAATAGCCAAGAACTGTGTGTTATTACACGTAATACCTTATACCGATAATAACGAGGATCAGGGAATTACTTTTGTTCGCAAACAGCACGGAAACTAAGATTACAAAAATGATATTACTCCGATATCACGGCACTCATCTGCCTAGGATTTAAAGAAAGTATTTTGCCTTAAAATACTTTTCCAATCGTGAACACTTTGGCGAAACTGTAACAACGCCACGTCCTCTTCGATTACCATGATTTTTGAATATGTGGTAGAGTTCAACGTTTTGAACAACTTTTTCCTATACTCGTATAGTGGCCGCCGATAGCCGTCCATAGTTTCAAGATACTGAAACAAAAAGTCTATCGATACCTTTACAGTAAATCGTGCCTATAATTTCGCGTTTATGGCAGCGTATGGGTCAGTATTGGTTTCTCGATAGTCTCGCGGCAACCGGACAAAACGACAACTAACTCCAAACTTATATAAACTATAAACAAAAGATACGAATTAGATTTCGGCTAAATGTTATTTTATTCGGCCACCGCGAGGCGGCCGGCTACCAATACCGACTCAATTATAGCCGGAATTCATTGCAGATGCATAGGCAGAAATCATGCCTCCGATAACACGTTAAAAGATCATTGAAATCATTTTATTCTGGTATATATGAAAGTAATTAGAAAAAAAATTTCACTCTGGTAGCGATTCTCATCCATGTGCTAACGATCGATCCAAAAAACATCCAATTCTATCTAATATTTTGTGCTCCGTTTCGAGGACTACCTGTACGATTTTGTATTAATGCGCGTATCTGTATTAATTCTACTTCCCATTCGCCTCGTGTCGAAAACAGAAATGAAACGAGAGATAGAGAAGAAAAACTAAACGAAAATAACGAAAAAATTAATACTTTTTTTTTAAATATAAAGTTTCAGTTAGAAAAACTACGAAATTGTTGGCAAATGGGCTGGAAGCGAAAGAAGCACGTATCTCGGAATTACGCGAGGTTGTTGCTAACGTTATATGTATACAAGTCGGTAAACAACGAAGATTTATCGACACTTATTTTCGTGAAACTGCAGAGAAGTTACCTGCTCTCTGATTTCGGTGGTTTTGAAATATCTTATAAAATTTACCATCTTCAACGTCTTTTCCCTGTACATGTAACCAGCGGTCGGCCTTGGCCTCCGAGATACGTATTCTGCGTATAGTTGCGTCTCCGTACGCGGTGTATGCCGCCACCTTATCTTACGTTTATAGCGTGTACCCTATACATATATGTGTAAACGAGGATTGGGCGAGCTTAAACCCTAAACAGCCAAGCTAAAAACTAAGCCGACTAAAAACTGTCCGCGATACGCTTCAAACTCATCGAAATCGGGTAACCGGTAGCTTCTCTGCGAGCTTGTCTAAGTAGAAATTAAGAAATTGTTTAAAAGATCGGAGATAAAACAATTGGTCGACCGCTAATTGGGGAGGGGGGAGGGGGGGGGAATGAAAAAAAGTGTCGTTATCAGTTTTAAAACGCAATCATTTCTGTAAGTAAAAATGCGCATCCGAATGAAATAGAGCGAGCTGGTCGGCAAGTTTTAATCCACGATCGTGGTATTGGCTTTTTTCTGGCGCTTGATAAAATGTTTCCGAACCCGCAGCTGTACCATTCGCATACGCTATCAATAATTCGCACGAACTGAAAAAATCGCGATTCCGCGTGATTGATCGCTGCGCGACGATCAGCTTTCGAGCGACGATCAACGGGACGCGTATATGGAAAATAAAATGGAAATCGAATAACGATAGATAGAGACTAACCTTTCTACTTTTGATAGTAAAATGATCATCCTTCGACGTACGACGAAAACAACATGTACACTATGACTATAGCGAGAAATACAAAGCTGAATAAACAACAGCTTCCTAGTATAAGATATTTCGAGATATTTAATTTAAGCGTTAATGATAGCAAGCTTCCGTGCACCAGCGACGATCTGTCGCTTACAAAAAGCCCATTCGTTTATATGGACGTGCGCGCATTTGACGACGCGACTGCACGATGACTTTATTTTTTGCTCTTTATCTCTCTCTCTCTCTCTCTCTCCCTCCCTCCCCCCCCCCTCCCTCTCCCTCTCATCGATCGAAAGTTCAATTTCTTCTTCTTCTTCTACTAACGTCATATATAAACGTCGAAGCGATACTTTTGTCGCTAGTGCGCGCACAGCCTAAAGCTCCGTCTACACTGTTATAACGTAAATTTTACATGTAACGTGTTTATACTTGTATCGCTTATTACAGGTGCGGATTCAGTTGCATCCGCATATAAGAAAACGAGATCGGTCTTATCGTTGTGAAACATCCAGCATCGAATAACTGGAGGCTATTTTTAAAAATATGTAAACTCGCACACGCATACGTTTAATTTGACGATAGCAACGTATTTTATTAGATATTTTTCAATTAAAATCGATCGATGGGTCGTTTTAATTGTTTCTATGTCGCGGTATGCTTGTAATCGCAGAGGAAGACGAAACTTCTGCAATTAGTGAAAGAACAATTAATTTTAATCGATCGTAATAGGCTTTTCTAATAATTAATCGTTAAGTCCAAATGCTTTTTTAATATTTATTACGTTTCTTAATTTTATCCATTGATATTGGCGATAGGCTCGTTAAAATACTTGTGCTAATCGTTATGATTTTTAATTAACTGAAAATTTCAACGAGACCGAGATAGAATTAAAATTACATTCAAATAGTTTGCGATCTTTCAATCAGTTTATCGATTGATTACAAATTAAACGAAGTTCGAGTGAACTTTAGGGAAGTGCTACAGAGCTTCGGCCAGCAATTAGTGGTCTTTCGGTTTCAATCGACGATCATCGACTTCAATTATCGAGCCTCGATTTTAATAATTAGTTTTGATGAAAGCGAACTACGCGAGAACGTCGAGTTCGTAATCAACGTCTAGTTTCGATAAATTGTGTGCGAAGTGAATTTGTTCGATGGGGACTTTCTCCATAATTTCCGCATAATTTTCCTATTCGCCGTCCCCTTTATCTTTCGAAGGATGAACTCGAGATAAAAAATCGGCTAGTCCTTGGCATAATCTTCTTAATGAAAGCACGAAAAATCACCGTTAGTACGTCGTGTAATCGTCGTGTAATCGTCGCGTAAACGAAAATATACGGCGAGTAAATACGAGGTATAAACGAAATGACGCGTTCAGCCATTATCGTTCGTAAATACACGCGCGTGTACAAGGCGTCAATACGTATATGCACCTATATCGGCATGCCAACCAAATCAATGATTTATCTCTGATCTATTTGAAGTTTATAATCATGCCAACCGATTTGCAAACGATGGGCGTTGCGCTTTAATTCGAAACACGTTATCAGCTGCAACGTCAGCGACGCGAACGGTCTCGTACAAATCGATGTTTTCTCGTAATATTGGAATTGCGTACGAAGGTAGCCTATGATTACGGATAGCAAGAAATATAACGGTAGGCTTTAGCGCAGTTGGATGATCTTCTCCTATGTCGCATCGCTGCAATTCGCCGCCAACTTTTTTTATCGTTACGTTAGAATTTCCGAGATACAGAGTTTACGGTACTTCTTAAAAGTAATTTTTGACGATCGTCAAGGGTCGGACGATGAAACATATACGACATAACGAATTGTACGTAGGTAAACATATACACCGTGGCGCTGAATTCTATCGAAGTAAGTGTTTCGATTTCATCGATGTTACTCGCATCTTTTATTCGTTATTCCGTAAATTATGTAACAATCTATTAATATTTGCTTACGTACGAATGGTAAGTGTGGCGTAAAGCGATAAATTTTTTCAGGAATTTCGTCGATCGAAATTCAGAAGCATTAGCGGTGCATTTCGCGAGATGATTATTCGTTGCAGCCTCGCCTCTGTTGCAGCGTGAATCTCAATGAAAGTGCGTAGAAGATCATCCGAAAATTAAAATTAATGGTCTGTATTTGCATTTTCATCGCAACGGCGAAGTTTAACGAACGGATGGCTAATAAAGCTGAAACGGACGCGAAGAAAGAGTTTTCGTAGATTTATCAATCTTTTACCTTGCAGACTTGCATAATTTATGACGTTCTTTTTTTTTTTTTTTTTTTCTTTTGCAACGCCGTTCAACAGCACACACAACGCGCGAAACCATTGTACGCAATAGCAAGGGAAATGAGATAATCTGGCAGTTGATATATAAAAATTTGTTTTCTACGTGAGAAACGACGAACGAAATAACGCAGAAATTTGATGTTCGTCGAGTGACTACGCGACGGTCGAGCGTCGCCGCGCCGTACCACCAAATTATTGAAACTTTATCGTTCTTTTTCAAGAGAACGGTCGAGTTGCACGACTCCTTTCGGGCTTTTTATCCTCGCGACAAGTAGAATACGATGGAATGGAGAAAAATTTGGCCATGAATTTCAAGCTACTGTTTTTACGTATCTTCGCGGATCCGAAAGCGTGTAGGTAGAATCACGTTGCGGTGGTTTTTACAGTTATTTTTCTTCCACCCTGTCCGCGGTATAACGCGCCAGTATAATTGGACACACGATATGCGAATATAATTCATATTTTTCACATACTGTTGATGAAATTCATGGAAAATCATTTTTTCGACAGAACAAACGCGTTAAAGAATGCTTCGAACGAACGCGTCACAGAGATTTTGTACGATTCTCGACTTGGTCCGCGAATAGCCTTCGTCAGTGTCAATTAGTCGTCATTATCGCGGTTTCGACGTAACTCGCAGGAAGAAGAGAACTCGAGACGCTTTGACGAAAGAAGGGAGGGATAATATTTGTGACAAATGTAACCGAGATTCTCTCCGTCACGAATCTCTTCTTTATTCGGTATTACAAGCACAGCATCGCGCGAAATCGTCGTTGCGAATCAGTGAACGATAATTGTCCTTCGAACTTGCTAACGCAAAACGTCATCGTATGCTTTTTCTAAATGCTATCATTGTTGACATACATAGAAAAATGATGAAATAACTAGAATTATACTCGTATGATGGATTTAGACGTATTTTGGATGGTCTGTCGAGTCCTAGGTCTAATATAATACTACATCTAACTATATCTAACAATGAAATTCGTCCGGTAATTGTTCTATTTTTCTTGTTTTGCCAACCAGACGAACATATATTGAAACAGCGATGGTCGTTCGACGTTTAAAATGTGTATCGATAGCACCAGTGACAAGTTGCAAAGCGTTTCAGCGAAACGTTTTGAAAGGTCCGAGAGCTGCCAAAAATTCCTGGTATAACTTACCGTGTAATTTTATTACGCTGTTAAGAGTTTGTTAAACCGATCAAGTTATTCGGAATAGGAACGATCTCGTCGATTTCAATGATCCTGAAATACGTTGTCAAGTTCAATGTTCCGAAAAAACTTCTTCTCGTACGTACCGCCTCTTAATTTCCAAGATATTGGTAAAAAAATTCGATGAAATTTAGGTTACGATTACGGTTAATCGGTCTACGGTAGGAGATATTTTTATCTAGACCAACTTAAACTTAACTCACCGGTGAAAGGGTGATGACCATTTGGTCAAGAATGTAACAAAACTATACTTACCGTCATCGAAAGTCTTATTACGGAATAAATAATTTGCGGAATCAAGATTTATAAAATAAATCGTTAAACAATACGTATAGCGTTAAATATAAATTAGCCTTATACATATATGGTATAAGAATAACTTTATTTCGCTTTATTTCTTTTTGCAATTGATCGGAATCACGCGCTACGTATTTCGCGCTGTACGATACACGCGACGATAATGCGTTCTTTCAAGTTATACGAGAAGTTATCCATACGACACTCGTGATTCTACGATGGGTGTGGTGCGAATTCTACCAGACTCCGACTGTATACGTTATCGAATATTCGATGGAAAATTTTCCAGATGCAGCTGCATCTCATAACGTGCAACCTACGTTATAAACTTTGGCCGATAAGTATCGTTCCAAGAAAATATCGTTCGTTTCGTGTATTTCTGCGTTATAACGACGTACGGAATTTAATTTGTTAAGCAAAAATCGAAGCATATATATTAAATAGCAAAGTAAGAGAATCACGGAATTTCGCCTCGTTGAATTGACTTTCTTCGAGCATGTTTTTTTCGTAAGCGTAGGTGCATAATTTGTATCCAGCGAGATAAAGATGACTTTCTTTGTCCAAAATTTTACAGAACCGGAGGCGTATGTTTCGTGCGCTCGCGCATTAATTATACACGCTGAACGTATACATAGGAAAGGCAAGTCTAACCGTGCAACTTCTCGTTGTCCAACTTGTGGTGTACTTTAGGTTGCTGCTGGCGTGCGTCTCTGCGTTCGAAACAAGCCTCAAAGAATTATCACGGACCAGAGTTTTTGATTTTTAATTCACGGTGATTAGAGTCGGAAGAAAACATTGTTCAAACATGGCGAAGGTGGAACCGTTCGATTCTATAAAGTTTTCGCGAAAGAAGGCAGTGTTCGCTTTGCCGCCCCGCTTGCTAGCTAGTGTAAAAACATCTTCGAGCGAGATCAAACTGACGAAACGAATGTAGAAACTTTGCCCGTCAAAACGACCCCGAGTGGATTGTCGTGTGATTTTTCTGTTCTGATTAACAATTTTTGACGAAAGTTTTCTCATCCTTTGATCTTCTAGCCGAGTGTATATAACAACAGGGTACACAGAGAATAAAAGTACGAAAAATAAGTAACTACGTAGAAGTTCAAACTTGTCCGTTTCGTCCTCTCTTCTTTATCGCAACCTTGTATCGATTCAACGTCACTGAAAAGTAGCATTTTCAAAAAGTGATTTACACTTCAACAAAAATATGCGAACCCTACTTAAACGATGCAACGACCTCCAAGTAAGCTTGAATATTTTCACTCGCATCGTCGCCATCTACATAAAAAACAATAAAACACCGTTCTTATAACTTTTCGTATCATTTATCGCTTGACAGCTATCTCGAATGGCAGAAATTTATAAACATCCTGTGTAACGATAGATGCGAACAAAGAAATACCTGCACACCGTTTAACTTTCCATTTGGGTCTTAGGTGCAATCGGAAGAATAAAAGAATCGTTTGCATTTTTTTAATTTAACGCCAAAATTCTGTATCTTTTCTCTTTTTCTTTTCTCGTCAGAGAAAAATGGCAAGAAAGTCGGGGGGTCCTATAAAATAGAGCGGCATCACGAGTAAGTAGTACGTACAACTGCCAAGCGTGCTCCTTCGTTCCTAGAGCATCCAAGGTAACTGTTTCGCGAGCAAAATACGAAAGAAGAAAGAAGAAAGAAGAAAGAAGAAAGAAGAAAGAAGAAAGAAGAAAGAAGAAAGAAGAAAATGGAACGGGTGTATGGGTCGGCTATGCGCGTACCTCTCGCTTCGCATAATTTCTCGTTTAAGAGGTTAAACGCGTTCCCCGTTTAACGAAGAATTCATTAATTGCTCCGCTCACTTTTACGCTTTATGCATGTTTTGGAGCAAAGGCATATTTAGAGAAAATTTGTACTAGCGCGTACTCTTATTTATTTCTATTCCGGAAAGGAGAAAGAAAGAGAAGGAGAGAGAAGGAAAGAGAAGGAAAGAGAAGGAGAGGACGTTAAAGCTGACTCGTTATATCGTTGTTCGAGTTAAATAATACAAGCATCCTTGGAAAATCCTTCGGATACTGGAAAACGTAAATTCTTATTGCCGTATATGTATACGTGCGTATAGATTAATCGTATAATACGCGATTCCTATTATAACAGACAATGTAACTATATCAGTGCTTCGTTAATACCCGTATGTACAGTATACGTACACCTACGTATATGCCTAGAATGTCAGAGTAGACGCTTCGATGCGACGGTGTTCTGATATATGAAATATCGCAATATACCGAACGCTTCGCCGCTTCATCGGATACTCTCCATTATTCTCTAATATATTTCGTAAATATCTTTTGCAGATAATTAGCATATTTTTCACAGTTGTTACCTCCTAGTCGAAAAATTGAAACGAAAGTTACCCATGTTGCTGTTTCTCTAATCTTCTCTAATCTTTTCTAATTTTTTTCTAATTGCGACTAAAACTTAATACGGTAAACTTTAACGTTCTCGCAACCTTCCTTCCAAAGGACGAACGTTTTTGTCATTTTTCTATCAGGCGGGTTTAATTTGCTGGCTCGTAGGGGAAACAATCTCCAATGCAGGTTACGTGTAACGTTTACGAAGCAAGCGCTGCAAAGAAATTTGAACGCGCAGCAGAATTTCCCGCAAGACTCTCGTTGAAAAACCTTGACCGCACGTCCGTCGTACGCCGTACATCCGTCGATAGTTTAGAGAAAAGATATACGTCCATAAAGCGAGCCCGTATTTGAGGACTGCCGGGGACTGCCCGAATTGCTTCGGTGATTGAATTTACCGCGTTAATCGAACTTATTGTCACGTATCTAATCGGTGGCTCGCGATATCGACTTAAAATTACTTTTCGCTGTTTCGATCAACGTGTACATCTAATATCTCTGACGAAACCGTGCTAACGACGTTCCGAAAAACGTTAAGTCATTAAACTTTGTAGCTATTACGTTCAAATTTAAAAAAAAAAAGTACTTCTTTCTTTTAGATCTTTTTATAATGCAGTACAAAATTTTCTCGGAGAAATTTCCGCCAGATAACGTTTTCGTTTTAATTGGATTTCTAGCTTTAACCTTCTTCCACTTCTGTTATATTCTTTTATTCCTTTACCGTTAACATAGAAAATGTAAAAATTCGAACATTGACAATATTAATTCTTAGAACACATATGTACAACGATTAAATGTATCGTAATAATGTAAACGTAATACGCAGTGGATTTGTAGAATCGAATCGCATATGAAAAGAAGACTGCAAGCTTTTAGTCCTGAAAGCTGTTAAGCCTCGACGATGGTATATCGTGCCAATATCTTTTAACACCTTGGTTTATTTATTTGTCATATTTTTGTTATTGCTTACACGTATATTATAACAATATGTTAATTACGATACGTTAAGCAATTCGCTTGTATATTCACTGCCTTTCAGATCGAAGCGAGGAACCGTGATCAATGACCATTCTTTTTTACTCGCAAGCAGCTTTTGGTTGGGGAAAAAAAAATTAAAAGAACGTTCTGTAAATGTACTATAAAGTTTATTACGTAGACACAATTTTGTCTAGCGCTACAGAGAGATTATCTCCACTATCGTACTTAATTATTTTGTAATTTGTATTGTATGTAAGAAAAATATAATGGTTCTATCTTACCTTGTTCATAAAGATGCGTTCGAATGAATACGACGATGAAACGAATACATTAATAATATCGAATATATGCAATTTTCATCGAAACAGTGATTAAACGATGTTATCCTTATTTCTATATGATGTTATCGACGAGTAATCGTCTGTTTACGTCGTATATCTGAAAACTGGAGCAATAAACATCTTCGATAGACACCGTACTTTTTCGTGAAGCCTAATAAACTAGTTTTTTTCCCCCCTCAGCATTCGTACAATTCTATATTCCAGCTACAACTCCATTGCCGAACATTCTTACTAAT
Organism: Bombus breviceps; assembly: GCA_014825925.1. Lineage (NCBI taxonomy): Eukaryota > Metazoa > Arthropoda > Insecta > Hymenoptera > Apidae > Bombus > Bombus breviceps. The sequence goes on along the minus strand of JACXIW010001316.1, from coordinate 244,643 downwards.
TATTCAAAAACGTTCCTTTCCGCTTCACGTTGTCACCTGTGTCACGAGTGTACACGTTCGAAATTAGAAGATCAAACTATGCAGGTTTCTAACGCGATCTAAGTAGTCTCGTGACAAGGCCTTCGTAAAACTAGTTTTTTCCAGTACCTAAAACGCTTTTCTTCCTCTCAAAATCTGACGTGCAAATGACATCACGATCTTCTTCAAAACAATATCATCGTTCTACGTGACCAACGCCAGCTGATTAGCATAATCAGAAACGTTCCTAACTAACAACTCAAACTGCGATGTTTTCTAATTCGATTTAAAATATCACACACACACGCCACTCGACAACCACTTCTTTCCGGTATTCAAATAATAATTCCGATAATAACCGATGCGTGAACAGCCACGCGCGACCATTCGTGACAATGAAACGTGATCATATTCAAAATTTGAAGCTCCGATCATCTTTCTAACGATCTAAACGATTTCGTGACATCTTCGGGGAATTAGTCGCTCCTACGGTATATCATCCTTGGATAGCTTCTTCAATACAGGATTCTTCGGTCGACCGATAATTCTATTTGTTCGCAAGTATTTTCTATTATGCAACGTCGCCATTTCCATTACGTTGTTGCGAAGAACGTTTTGACCTTATGGCATTTTATACGTCCAGTATAAAACGTCCAGTGTTGCTTTATGTGTTAATTTCAGTATGCGTTAATAGCGTTGATTTCTCCTATTTTCATCATTATTCATAAATCATCAGTTCAGAAAATATTCATCGTTCCCGTAGTCTCGTTTCTGCCTACAAAAAAAGCCTGATCAACGTAACGATTACCGATAAATCTCTATGTTTCGAGTAGCTCTGTTTCAAACATCTTTTCACGCCGTTTATCGCGTACATGACAATTATACGTTTCTCGCCTATATATAATTACGAATGAATTTCTGAAATACGTAATATTTCCTCGGATACTTTATTCCATCCTTATCCCTCTCCTCCTTCCCCTGCATCCTCTTTGTCCATTTTTCCTCGTACCCTTATATTTGCCCGCCACTTGGCGTTCGTGCTTCAACAAATAAATTGCAAGCATATTTTTCCGTCGCATTATCGCCGGAAAAAATATAGGTTATTAAAGGCAAGGGAAGGAAGAAAAAATATCGAGTGGCCGGCCGTGTGCGCGTGTTGCGCGGATCCGACCGAGTAAAAAATAATTCTTGTCGGAAAAATTTTCGTGGTCGCGATAATGAGAACTAATAATAATTGGTAGTAGACGTTAGCGGAAGTCCGCGACAGAACGATCGCGAGAGAAGGAATAATTCCCGGGCATGATTATCGGTGGAACGCGTGCGCGGCTGTGCCATGTGTATAACGACGTGGCTCGTTAAATCGCTCGACTCGTCACGAGAACCACGGACAGTTGATTAACGGGATAATACGTTGCATTCGCCTTTCTGTTCTTTCCTCTCTGTCTTCTTCCTTCTTCCTTCTTCTTTTCCTCTTTTAGCCTGTCCTGCCGATTTTCATTTTTCATTCGTTCGTGCGTTTAGAGAAATTTGAATAGATTCGAGCATTTGCCAATTTAAATATCAGAGGTTTAAACCCGTGGCGACAAACTTTTAATATCCGAATTCTTGACTTTACTTACCAAGTAAAGGTACCCTAAAGTTGTACACGCGTTAAACGATTGGCTAGCGTAAATCACTATGACGCTTGCCTACGAGAAGCGATATACGTATACGCTTGGGATTTAAGTGGCAGTAACGTTTTCCTTTTCAAACTTCTAAAGTTGAAGAGTCTAAAACGCATTTATAAATCATATATATGACGCGCCATGGTAAGAAGAGGTTAACGCGCGAAAACTACTTTTCGAGATAAACGCGTTCAAAGTTATGCACCCAATAGCGAAGTCGTCTGTTTCGTTCACAGCCGTGTTACGCGTTTCATTTCACACTGATCGCAGTACGCATGTACGTGTAGTCTACAACGTGTTTAAAACTGACGAACATTATACGAACTATCAAGGATGTTTTGTCATTTTTGTCGATGTAAAAAGCAATTGTCCGCTTTAATTACCAATACACGATTTTGATCGTGTATCGCGAATTGGTTCTTTTTTTTTCTTTTTTTTTTTTTTTTTTTTTTCTTTTTTTTTTTTCTTTTGGTCTAATTGCAAAGAGCGTACTTTTGCCAGCAGAAGAAACACGAAGAAGTCAGAATCAAGGTTTCTGCAGCTTATTCGAAATCGTAAGAAATATCATTTTATAAATAGAGGCGTTAATAAGCCGAAACAGTTGTCATAAAGCTGAAATAAAACAGAGACAAAGGAATTTCTAAGAGACGCGGTAAATTTGATATTTTCGAGGCCGTTGAACTGTTCGAAGAAAAGAGCAAGGGAATTACGTACGCCCGAACAAAAGGACAAAGCCGAGGCATTTTTCATCGACAAATGAAAAGACAAAATCATCTGCCGTAAGTAAAATATTATAATTGTTTTATTGTCAACGCGAAGGAGTAAGAAACGAAAGAAAGAAAATTCTTTCTTTTTCTTGCAACAAAATACCGCTTTCTCTCCGGACAAATATTTCAAACTTTACTAATTGCAAATGTTCCACTCTGGTCTGCAACGAAACGGAGGAGAAATTCCAGCTCCGTTTTCCACGATCCGTCTTACTGTACTTTCTCTTTTAGCGATTCTCCTATCTGCCGAATAATTGCGAAGCGCAACAGCTGCAACAGTGAAATATCCAACAGCCACCCTGGTTTAGCACGAACTTACAAAACTACGACGTTTCAAATCAGCGGCCGAACGAATATCGGGAAATTAATTAACGCCAGTGGCTAACAGATCACATAAAACAATATCGATCGTATTTGTTGGAAACTTACTAACCCGAGGCACGAGACGAATCGTGGAAATAGCGAATACGTTTTGACTTGGGCGCGCAGCGCGCTCTCCGAGAGGTTGGCCGAAAAGAAATATAAAATTTTGAAGGAAAACTTAATTAACACGGTCGGCTGTGTCGAACCTTCTATCTCTTAAATTCTGGCAAACGACCATGAGACGGTTGCCTGTGTCCACGATGAATCTTGCATAAAGATTTCTTCTTTTTCTGCACACGTCTGAACAGGTAATTCAAAAATAAATACTTAGGCTATTGCTTTTTCTTTATTTCCTTCCTACCTACCTATCCCTACCTACCTACCTACCTACCTACCTACCTACCTACCTACCTACCTACCTACCTATGTACGAATGAGACTCCGAATTCTTTCTATATTTCACTGTACGGTATGTAGATTATTATATGAATTTCTTGTCTCTTGTTTAAATCAATGATTTATTTAAGTTAGGACGTAGATTATCGTTATCGATACAGCCATTTCCACTTTAAATCAAATCCAAATGTACGAGAGTCGTTTCGCTGGCAACTCAGGTTGCTCGTTCTCATCGTACGACCCTTTACCGGATCGTACCCGTAGCATAAAGAGGGGCGGGACGGGTACGCAGGCCTGCGTTCCACCGACATCCGTAATATTTCTCCGTTGTCCGTCTTACGAACAGACCGAATGATCGTGGAGCTCGGCAGCTGCACACACGAGCTACACGAAGGTCGTCGCCGAAACCGCTATACTTTCCGTCGCTGTCTGGCCAACCCTTTATCTCTCGGTGATATACGAGGCCGAGCTGTGCTCCCCGGTGTTATCGCGTGCCCGTTGCCCCGGGCTTTTAGGCTAATTCGAGGCGAACCAGCTGCAACTGCACTCTGCGCTGACTACCTTCGCTCTCGTCTCACCTTACTCACACTTTTTCCTTCCAATTCGATAGTACGCGTCTTCAGCATTTCGCCGAGTTTCAATCTGGATGCTCGAACGGCTGATAACTCGTGTCACGATGTCTTGCAATAAATCGACTTTCGAAGCGTTTGGAAGACGCGTGAGAGAATCGCGATGGCGTTGACGCGTCAAGATCACGGTTACTTCGACGCGAGTTTGTGTACCAGTTTTGTCGTGGTTAGAGCACGAGTCAGAGTACAAAAGTTGGCATATTTTCTTGAAAGACAAATCCTTGTGGCATTATGACTATGACGTTAAGAAAAAGGAAAGCAGAGGCACATGCATATATATGTAGATGATTATAAGATACGCGGTATCCGTTTCTCACGAAACGCATGTTTGAAAGATCGCGATAATTTCTAATTAGCACTATCGGAACAAGTTTTAGCACGTTGTTCGGTATTCGGATAAACAGCGTGCTAATGCCGTTACGTGTTTAAATTTTTGTTTGCGCGCTGGTGTTCGTCAAATAACGCGAACATTCGCACAGTGTAAAGGTTATTGCTTGTCTAATTTCGGAAATGTATAAGTACTTGTACGACGGAAAGTAAAAATAGCGGCAGCGGATAAAAGTTTTAGTAGCTTCGATTTCGTTTTCGTTTCTACAGAAACACGACGAGATACAACATAAGGTTGATAAAATTTGTTAAAAAATTTAGAAAAATCTAGATTGCCAAAAGATTCAACGGAACGTTAAAACGCTAAAACGTTAAATTAATGTAGACGATTAAATATCAAGATAGTCGTGTCTTAATTTTCTTCTCCGTTAGCATAAAAAGTAAAAACACACGTACATACTATTCTATACATTCGTACCGAAGAGTATTTAATTTGGACATTTTTTTTAAATAGCCATCTAGTCTCCTCGGAATATCGATTATTATGGAAGAGCGAACGAGAGCCAGTTAGTCGACGTTGGAAAAAATCTTCGATTGACCAGCTCTCTCTCTCTCTCTCTCTCTCTCTCTCTCTCTCTCTCTCTCTCTCTCTCTCTCTCTCTCTCTCTCTCTCTCTCTCTTTCTCTCTGCCTCGGCTACAGTCTCACTGCAATTTCAATCTCACAGATGAGTTGCTCGGTGTTAAAACTTGTTAGCAACAACTACGATGTCGAGGTGCTCACCTCTTAACGAAGTTACCGACCTCGCCAGTATAGTCGTCACTTTTCCAACTCTGTTGCCGAACCTGTTATAAAAGCAATAATTGTACAGTATTTCGTACCTAATCGCATTGTCTGTCGCTTAACGCGCAAAATCTCCCCTCTTCCGTTTCCTTAGATCGCGCTGTAACTCGCGTCCGTTTGATTTTGTAGAATCGAAATTGAAGATCGTAGTTCGCGAACGTTGGAAGATTAAATTTTAATACTATTGTTAAGAGCATTCTTTGTTTTACGAATAAATTGGACGGATGCAGGACTCTACGCTGGAAAAGACATAGTTTCAAATGTCTTAATGCGTGTAAATACGTACAATACGGATAAGAAAAGAATAGGTCCGGATGTCTCTCTAAATATCTATATATAAACATCTTTAAATAGCTCTATAGAACTAGCGTAATTCTTTCCGGGCTCTTAATAATTTAAACACGCAACGAAGCGAAAACTGGAATTTCATAGAGAAAAAGATATCGCGCGTCTAATTTTACCGTTTCTCTCCTCTGTTCTATATAACAGTTGCGAGGATACAAACGTACGCGTACCTTCTGAATCCTTTTTACGCGGTTCGTCTCGTTCCGAGTATGACTGATACGAAGAAAGCTTCTTCTCCACGGGAAGGAGTACGTTTACAACGAGCGTTGAGGGAAAAACCGTAAGACCCGTCCGTAGACGCTAAGAGTTTATACGTCGATATTACTACATGCTCGAGGAAAAGGTTGATACTTGAACTGTAAGAAACGTACTGCGTTGTGCAGAAATTTGCGATAAAACGGCGCTAGCTCGAAATACAGAGCCATCTGTGTGGCGACGAGGATCAAGCAGGCATCGATAAAGTTTACAGTAACGAAATAAGATTCGACTACGAGCTTCGTTCTATTTAGAGTGCGACATCCGTCCCACTGCCAAGGAATATTCGTTGCCACGCGCTACATTCGCAACACTCCGTGCAACCTTTTACTTGAAAAGTATTTTCAAAAGTGAAAATCGTTCCATTTTCTTCGGTTTTTAATCAGAGCATTACACTTTTCACGACTATTTCACAAACATGGAAATTTTCTTCCCGTGTTCGAAGCTATTTGAAATTCCGGAAGAATATTTCGAAAAATAAATTCACGTCTCTTCGCACAGTACTAGCAAGAAAGATATTTTCTTCATCTAAAAGTATCGCGAGAGTTTCGTAGTTTCGAAGTCAAAGTTTCCCAACATTCGATCGCGTTTGTCAAACTAAACTAAGCATGCTTCCTGCGAGGAAATTCGGAAATTTCGATAATTCACGTCGAACGATACCGAGTTGTTTCGATTTGCATCTGCGTTCAACTCTTGCTGACGACTTTCGCGTTTCTGCCAGAGACGGGCACAAGAGAGATGGATAATCCGCTAAAGATATCCTTTAAAGGAGATTTTCACCATTTTAGAATTAGAATAGAATTAGAATAAGAACGGATAATCATCGTATACGCGATTAAAGTACCATGGAGAATGATCGAATAAAGAGAAATTTTCCTTATAAATGCGTTTTGTAGCGCGTGTTGGTCCGAACCACATACAAGGTCCGAACGAACAACAGATAGGAGCAGCAGCCACCAGGCGATTATTCAGGAAAACGTAAGAAGGAGACGCGGAATAGGATTTTTTCATTCGAGGTTTCGTTTTCAAGATTAATTAGAATCGATCCAATATTAGAATCGTCCGATATTAGAATCGATCAACGCAGGCAACATCGTATAACTTCGTCAACCCGTATCGGTAATTGTTCCGACCGCGATCATTCGCGATACGAGTCGCGTGTGCGTTGAAGGGTCAGTCCGAACGACCGGACGAGGAGCAGAAAGATAGATCATAGAGATGAGAGAAACGTGGGAGAGGGATATTTGCAATTCCAATGCCATCTTCGACCTCGTCCCTCTCTTTCTCTCTCCTACCCTCGTCTCATCTTCCGTCCACGTTCGTCCGTTTATCCGTTCGGCCGTGTGTACGACGAACGACGAGCGATTCTCGCGTGACTGCTATCGTCGTGTCGTGTCGCGTCGCGTCGCGTCGCATCAGCTATCGGCGTCGTGACTGTGGAATGCCCGACGAAGGACGAAAATTCGCGTGCTCGCGAGCCGAAACTCGCACGCGGAAGACGACGGACGGCCTGCAAGGAAACCTGATTCTTTAGGGCCGTCGCGACAATTGACAAGTTCGTCGATCAAACGAACTCTGTCCAGACAGCAGCCACGTTGTACCTCCGAGTGCTTCGAGACTACATCTTGAGTCAACGAAAGCATCGATACCACATGACGGAAGTTCTGCCACGGTGAAAGTTAGACACCGATAGAATTTCCGTATGTTGTTCCCTTTCGTAGAGCAATTTGCAACGATGGAGCGAATTGTATGGAAACTGTTGCCACCTTAGGGACGATCCGCTTTTGAAATTACGCATTTAAAATACTGCAAACTTTCTCCCTCCGGTTTCGTTTTTCGTTTTCTCGAGTATATTATAACTTGTAAAAATGTTGCAAACGAAGAAGCAGACCGTCTTAACCGCGTGAAAAAAATCACCTGCTCTACGTTGTGTAGTATTCCCAATTATCATCCAATTACACGTATGCCAAGTAGTCGTTCGTTAATTAGAAATCGCTGCTTAACCTCGCGCAGAAAATTCGATTTGCCTTCTGTGAATATCCACGTCAGGATGCATGTAAAATATTCGATCGGCGGATGATGCGCGTCAGCGATCGCACGTGTTCATGGCTAATGAAGAATGAAAATTCGAGACTTCCGCGAGCTGCAGTCGCGCGGGTATGCGAAATCATGATTAGGAGAACGAGGATTCGCGACGCGTGCACTCGTTGCCCGATGAAATACGTTCGTTCCGTCCGACAGCGATGGAGAAATATGCGTTTGAAAGTGGGATGCGTTTGTCTCGGTCAGAAAATATGGATCGTGGAAAGGACTGGAAAAATGAGGAAGCATAGTTTCGGGAAAATTGGCAAAATTGTTCTACCGGTTCTCGAACCGGTTATAGGAAACGTCTTTGGTATTTTTTAAGGATGTATCGATGTTGGTATATGCGCAGAAGTGTTTTTCATTTTGAGAATAACAAACGATATCAAGAAGGATAAATCGACAAAATTTGGTTCGATACGCGAAGAAAGATTAAGATGTATAGGTATCTCTGTTTCGAGTTTCGTTATCGAATTCAGAAATCGCTCGGATCTCTTTTACACCGTCGTGGAAAAACGACGAGCAGTCAGTCGTACGACTGTGTCTCTTAAGCTTTCGCCGTTGTTATTAGTAATCTACGAATAATTCAAATTTTTTTCGAAAACACTTTCTACAGAGTCATAGATTTATTAAATTCCCCAATATCGATAGCACTTCGCTATGTTTGCACATTGACAACTATCGATTCGATGAAAAATGTGTAATTAAGATTTCAATCGTGGTAATACGTACCTCCGGAGCAGCTTTTCGAGCCGATAAAGAAATGATTATTGCGGTCATATGATTCAACTTATCGCGTTTTTATATCGATCCTTATCCAGTGTTCGATGCAATAAGTTTTCAAATAGAAGCAATACGAGCATGATCGTAATTCTCCATTATACATAGTGCTACGAACGCTGTATTAATTTCTATCCGTATAGAATTTACTTACGAACGAACGAAATTGACGCTTTGAAATTAGAAATTCCTGCAGAAACTAAAGAATTAATTACATATTACGCGTTACCATCTACAGTTGCCTATCTACGGTTATAGCAGCTACCTACTTATTTAACAGCGTAAAAGTGACACGTACCTGTTCCCTAACGAAACGACAACGACGAAACCCATATTATGACGAGCCCCAACACCGTCTCAGCCGCATTTCGGTCATTTTATTCCGCTGGTAACGTCGATATCGGTAACTATAGGATCAAAAGAAAAATGGAACCAGCCAATTTAACGTGGTCATCGAAAAATCGTTCCGCTATGATAGCTTGGGTTTAACGAAGCAATAAAGCTCGTGATCGTTAATCCGTGAAATCTCGAATCGTATTGCATCCTTCGATCACGTAATCGTAAATACTCCGAACCAGCGATTCCCAAAGATCGCGCCCCGTGATAAAACTAGTTGCTTTAAACAGTTGTATCTGTTGTCGTAAATTTTACGCTCTACATATTCTAAAGTTCGCCGTGACTGAAAAAAGTTTGAGAACCACTGTTCTAAACGCTCTTCACGCCTCTAATCCACTACGCCAAGTAAGTAGGTACATTTACTGCTCCGAATCTGAACTTTTTGTTCGATCGACGTGATCCTATCGTGCAGAAGTTGGTATACGTCGTATTTGAACCTTCCGTATCAAGACGATTCTATGCGTAACGCGATTACCATCGGATAAGAGACGTATATCGCGTTACATATACAACAGTGACTCGCAAGTCGATGCGACGTTAGAAACGTTATCAGTAAAGAAAAAGAAAAAAAAGAAAAATAGAGAAGGCAAAGGACCTAAATGCGGTGCTGCGCGCGGCAAAATTAAACTTTGGTAACGAACGCAAAGTTTGAATCGCGAGCGTTCGCGAATACTTTCGTGACTCGTCGTACGATAGATACGCAGCAAGCGTAAAGGACGGGTAATTAATTTTCAACGCTGACCGTAATATCGTGCGATCGAGCCGTGAACACGCATCGCGTTCCAGTTCGGCGGGAAGACGAATCGCGTCAGCGGATTAGATCGGTCGCGACCGTTTGCCAACACGAACATCGTCGTTTTCCACGTTTCCATTTTTTGTGCCCGGTCTACGGCCTGGTCCGTCGACTAGGCGTCACCTGCTATCGACCGGAAGCAATTAGACACGGAATTTAGGCAACGATAGCCACTTTAGTCGCGTTAGGATCGCACCGCGAAACGGGCGCGTTTAGCAAGATGATCAACCACGGTCAAACACGCGACGCCTCCGTACTTCCGATTTGCGTTATTACAAGCAATCGCATTAACGTTTGTGAACCACTCGCCGATCGGTACACTCGTACGGTCGTCCCAATTCCTCGGTGCTGTTCGCTGTCGAACAAAGGAACAAATCCAAGTCGAAGATCGGATCGATCCTTTTCGAGACTGTTCGAGTTTTTATTCGGTTTTTGAGCCCGAATCTTACAAACAAAAAAAAAAAAAAAAGTAACGCGAATCGATCGATAACGGCATGAAACGAACGATCGCTTCCTCTTGGCACTTTTCGATTAAGAGAACGGTTAAAAGAGAGGAAACAGAATGAGGAGACAGAGAGAGAGAGGAGAGGGGGGGGGGATGGGGAGAATCGGTACACTTTGAACTAAAATTTAAAGACTATGGAATTTGTTATATCGTAACATGTTCTATAGTTGATAGGAATTCCAAAGGAAGATAAGAGAAAATACATTACCGATTACATACTGATAGATAATTGTTTATTTTCAACTGAAGTAAGTATACATACGTACGTACATAGGTACGAAACCACGCTGTTTATTTATACGATGATTTAATAAGAGAAGAAGACGCGAGTAACTCGGTCGCTGAACATATCCAAAATGGTTCATTGCGTGATAGGGATAAGAGATGCAGAGAAAGATAGGAAAAGCCAAGGACAGGAAAAACGAAACGGAAGACATACGGAAACGCTCATCTTCATAGGATCGACGAATCGTCCGAAAGAAGGTTTACGATTTTTTATGTAGATTGTATTCGTATAGGTACGCGTATACGTACATATATTTCAGTCTAAAATTAATAAATAACGGATAACTTTGAACGGTGTACAAGCTACAAAAAGAGTCTTCTTCGCTGTAATGATCTTTTTTCTAACGTTACGTGGAACGTTCAACGGATTAAATATCAACGGATTAAATATCAGAGACCAATACCATATGGCTCAACGATGCAACTATTTGTTTATATTTCCTTAAAACACCATCATCTTGACGATACACAGTTGACGTTGTTCGCGTTATTCCTGATCGCCTGTGCAGACGATATTCCTGACGCAGATTCTTTAACCCTTCTTATTTTCTACACCTTTAAGCTTTCACCGAGAGAGACAAAAGCTACGAACAACATAATGGTACTACTACGTATATCCCGTGAGATTTGTACAACTCCTCGAATACACGTGTAGTACGTGTTACATTTGGATACGACAAAAATCACACAAATTTTCAAGATGGCCCGATTACAAATTCGAATAATTTAATTCTTATCGTAATACATACGCGACACTCGACTATCTGATTCCGGATTTTATCTCTCGAACGATACTGTACGACTTCTACGATTGCAAAAAGTATTTTTGTCAAAGTCTGTGTAAAATCTATCGCCCGCGCATTCCGATAACGCAATAACCCGTAAGCACATGACCGTTTGTCAGTCGTGCGAATGAAAACGATTTCGTACTTTAACCTTATTTCGAGCAGAGACAGTGAAATCAAGATAAAGAAATTCCCTGTTTCGATGCTTGTTCCGATGGAATTTTGTACTCTTGTATGCGCTAATCCCGTACAATCGAGACTGAAATTGTTTCGTAGATTATCTAGAAAATCCGTTCTATCGAAGCTAATAAGAGTAAAAAAGATGAAAAATGAATGCTAATTATATATCTCTATGAGGAATCGTTCGTTACTCGTTGGTCGTTGATTATTTAAAAAATCGCAAAGAAAACGGGGAAGCAGAATCGTCTGTTGGATAAATTTTATTTAAATTTGTTCGAGTACTACTCTGTCTCCTGTCAGTCGTGGAACGATAAAACAAAGTCAATGGTAAGATAAAATTCTTGTTAAAATAAAACGGAAATAACAGTTGCGAATACCGATATAAGATAATAATGATCGAAAAATGATATCGAAACAACGAATGAACAAATTTCTTTTTTGAATAGCGGATGGCAAAGGAAAAATTACGATAAATCCGAATAACGTATAGCAGAGAAACGAATAAAAAGATTGAAATGAAATTGACGAATGAACGAGTAAAGGATCGGACCAATGGAACGGTCGATAAAATTGTACGAAAAGTACAAATCGATCAGTTTCGTTTTAGATGCTTTGATTTCAATGCTATACGCGTATCGTATTAAGCAGATCGCGTATCGTTATGGTTTCGTAATATATGCGTCGATTTAGCCCGATTTAACACTTTTACGGCCACGGTTTCTCCTGCGACGCCACGGTGGTCGTAGGTGCACCGTGTTGAAACACAGTGTGTGGCGTTACTGAGCGAAACACGTGATTTCAGCGTAGCCGTCAAAGTGTTGATCGAACGATCGGTGAGTAGGAAGCGCACGACGACGTGACAAGCGAATCGGGCATCGTGACTAATCCACACGCGACAGCACGCGTAACATTCCGCTGCTCAATAATTATCCCCCGTAATCAACGCAATTAATCAGAACGACGTGGTAAATACTTGCCTCTGGAGAGACCTAGGTTATCGTTGGCTCATTACGATACCGATAGAAATCGAGTTGCTGATCATCGATACGATCGAAGCGGACTAGAGGGAAACGCGGTTCCAGCTTTCTTCCAGTTCGGTCGAGTTCGAAACGATCTTGCCGTTTATCGCCAGAGAGACAAAAGGATCGAGAGTCGTCGAGTCATCCACGGTTCATCCAGTCGGTTCGTTACGATCTCGCATTTACGTTTGCGCTAATTTGCGTACGCATGCTAATTCTCGTCGTCGAATCGTTTCTTCTTAGAGATTCGACTTTACAAACCGTTGCAATTCTATAAGTTTGCCAACTTTCTCTCCTATTGCTTTTCTTTTCCATTCAACGAAGAAGAAACGACGGGAAAATATCTACTAAAATCGGTATCATCGTTGGGCAGTATGTTATCACGTTTAACGTTGGATGGTAAATGGGTTAACATTTGAATTGGTATTCAACGCGTTTCGTTTATTAATTAAATAAGTGGAAATTGAAATGATATACCTTAAATTGGTTTGAACCGACTATTACAGCGAGCACTTAGGTATCTGGCTTTAGGTAGCCGTGTTCCTGAATCAGAACCGAGCGACATGTAAACAAATATACAAGTAACGACACAACTGTATCGTCGACGATGAATTCGAATTTTTGTCCGACGCAAAGTTTTAGTATGCGAACGAGTAGTGGTACGGAGTAGATCGAACCGTTGTCGAAACGACGCGTTTCGCAATATACACATACATATCGTGAGTGTGAAACGATATTCGTGTCGTATTTGTGACGAAGTCCTTGGAAAGGCGCGTGTCCACTACGGCCAGGAAACTGTGAAATTTCAATCGATTTATACAGTTTATTATACAGTTATACAGTTGTATTTGGAATTGCCGGCTCATTTGCATTACAATCGTGCTTTTAATCGTATATCGAGATAGAACGCTTAATTACACAGTTTTCTCCCAGTTGTTACGTTTCGAGCGCCATTTTCGTCGACGAAGAAAACAGTTTTCGCGTCTCCGATCCTTTGCCGTTACAAAATTTCTATACGATCGACCAGCGAAAACCTTGTGGCGAAACTTTTCAGCGAAAAGCAACGACCACTTATCCTCTGAAAGTTGGCACAGGAAACAATTTACATATTGCGAATACCACTGTAACGGCACTAGCGAACTCACGCCGCTCTACTAATCTGCAAACCGCTTGTTCTCTCGAAAGACGAATTTTGCATTTGCAATAAACGAATAAGACGTGTACATCGAAGATAAGTTAACGATAAACTCGACGTAACGATTCTTTCATCGAGGAGAATTTTGAATCGTTTGAAAAGTTCGTTGCGTATATAAAAAATTCTACCGTGTATTTAATGCGATTAAGAAAAATTACGTTGTCCGAAGGTGAAATGCTGGATCTGGATAGAGATCGGATCGAGTTTCGAAATAATTTTCACTTTCAACTGACCTATTAATTTTATCTTAAGATTAACTCAACTTTATATCGAGCCCTGACAAATTACTTCCAAACGATTTTTTTATTTCAATTACCAACTAGATCAGGCGTGTCTAATTGGTGAACAGAAGATGCCGATGGATTATCTTGGAACGTTGTAACGGTAGTTGGCGAAAAATTGTGAAAAATTGTCTCGGTCTCGATTACCTTTGAATAACACGTGTATGAAGTGTGGGCCGTATATGAATCACCCCGAGCAAGTCTGTATTTCTAACGCGATTTATTCAAATAAAAAACGAAACAAGAAATTATCTTGTTCGATAGCTAAATAATCTCTGTGCGGCAAGAAACGAGAATTCATTGACGTTAAAGCGTTACTCAGAGAGACAGTCGCGAGTTGCGTTAACGCAACATCGTTGCTTAGTGGTTAAAAAGGGACATTTGAGACAGTCTGTTGTTTCATCTTCGCCCTTGTACAAGGAAGAGCGTAAAACGCCAAACTATCGCAAAGCCGAGTGACTCTGGCAATGAACAATTTTATGAAGCTTCCAACGGAGCAGCTCCAGAAGCTCGGTAAATTTATAATCACCGGCCTGCTCTCGTATTCCGAGGCTGTTCGTTCCTCCGTTCCTTCGCGATTCTCGCGGATCTTGCTAAATCAACGAGTGGCGCGGCGTGGCGCGGCGCGACGCGGCGCGACGCGACGCGACGCGACATGGCGTGGCGTAGCGTAGCGTGGAGTAAAACGGAGTGGAATGGAATGGAGTGGAGTGGAGTGGAGTGGAGTGGAGTGGAGTGGAGTGGAATGGAGTGCCGTGGCGTGGCGTGGCGTGGCGTGGCGTGCCGTGCCGTGCCGTGGCGTCGTGTCGCGTGGCGTCGTGTCGCGTCGCGGCATCGGTTGCGATCAGGGGCACGACAGGTCGGCTGGGTTAGGCTCGAATAGACTGTCAATGAGGTGTCCAGCTGTGCCCATCCTGTGCAACGCGGTAACAATTATTCCGTCAGCCGTAACGTTGTCCCTCCTTAGCCGTGTTCCAGTACTTTTTACCAGCCCCACCATTCGTATAAACATAGCGTAGCGGTGCACACTTTGCGGCGTTTAGTCGCTAGTTAACCGTGCTCGTTTCACAGTACATATTCGTTTGCACGCTTCGCGTTTCGTGCGACGATCGACGTAGATTTTCAGCCAAGCCGCCCACGACCCTAGTATCAACGAGGCTGATTAGAGTATTCTGTGTGCGACGATTGTCGGTAATGATCGACTCTATTCTTTGCAGGTGAGATTGATCGAAACGCGTGTTCGAAGAGTGTTAAAAGTTTCGTCGAAACGGAAGAATTTGTGCGGTGATACGAAATGAACAAGGCGAGTCCTCTTCGTTCGAGTTTTACCTTTTATCGCATGTATTCGGTATATCGTGTGTTCTGTCGTGTCGACGATCTTTGGTAACATGCGAGGGAATTATCGGCAAAGTTGAAAGATAATAGCTGGAAGGTGTAGCTGCTGGACGGTGGAGCAAGAGGCAAAGCTATCGACGAGGAGAGCGAACAGAGGAAACAGGAACGAAGGGGAAGCGAGTTAGAACCGGCATCGCGAACCTTGAATCTCGGTCTAACGAGGTGAACGAAGGAAGCTCTCTGGCGTTGTAGAGCCTAACGTGAGGAGAGGATCGTGACGGTAAAAGCGGGTCAAGGTGTCGAAGACGACAAGCGGTCGTCGAGATATCGGCGCGAGGTGTTAGCGAGTCTCCCTGGAAAAACAAAGCGTCACGCGACTCTGTTAACGATCTGCTGGCTCCCCTATCAGGCGCGTGATCGTTAATCAACGATCGGGGATCATCGTGTTTGGACTTTCTCGGAGTCATCGTCACGCGACTCCGTACACTGTCAACGGTCGACAGGGGAACGTCGAGCTTTGATCGTAGACCGCTGTCGTCTCCATCGGCAGTCGATCGAGTAAAGCCGCTTCCTCTGCACGATCCTCCGACGATCGTCCGTCGGTTTTTTCCTCGAATTGCCAAACTTTATTCTCTTCTCGATCGCGAATCGAATCAACACAGTTACCTGACGTTCGCTATAGCACGGTACGGTACGGTACGGTACGATACGGTTTCTGCTTGCTTGTGATCTAAGCTGCACTCGACGACAACAATCACGATCGGTCGAACAATTTGGGCCGCGTTCGGCCAAATAGCAAAGATTTATAGAAAGTTTTCTTAAACGCTTTTTCCACGAACAATTAACTCGAACTTTACGTTGGGTACATGGATTCGCGTTGCTCCTGTCGAATCCAAGACTTCGTGTATCAAGAATATCCCTGTGTTTCAACGAGAAACGTGAAAGTCAGTTGGATTCCCACGGCCAAACTAGACCTTTTCGCCTCTGTCCTACGAAACATCGAGAAGCTCGCATAGCCGGTGTCTATCCTATC
Source organism: Bombus breviceps (assembly GCA_014825925.1). Taxonomy (NCBI): domain Eukaryota; kingdom Metazoa; phylum Arthropoda; class Insecta; order Hymenoptera; family Apidae; genus Bombus; species Bombus breviceps. The sequence goes on along the minus strand of JACXIW010001316.1, from coordinate 228,368 downwards.
GAGAAAGCTCGCCAACGGCGAGTCGATCTTTCGGCCGATGACAGCCGATGACAGCCGATACAGCGGATACAGCCAACCGTCGTTCGATTCGTCTGCATACGATTTAAATCTCCGTTGATCGAGATTGTTCGAAATCGATCGAGCGAAACATCGTGAATCGATAACGACACGACTCGACGTATCGGATAGCTTTTACCGATTTCACCGAATACGTATACACACACGCGTATATACATATATATATATATATATATATATATATATATTTATATATAGAAATTGGTTTCTTAAAGGGCACGTTCTGGTTAGTTGTCGAGGGCACCGAGATACGATATGGAAATCGACACGAGTAACAGAACGAACAGGTCGACCGAGGAGTTAGCCAAGCGACGCGTCTCCATTAGCGATCAGATCCTCGGCATGGATAATCCCAACTTTGATCATCATCGGCGCATAAGCGCCAGCTCCGACTATAATTCCGATCAGGGTCGGGGCAAATCGATACTGCAGCATGGAAGTAGTAACTATGGTAGCGCGGAGAATATTCCGCAGCACAAGTTCGATCTCGAGAACGGCAGGATCAATGGAAACAGGAAGAAGTCCGCGCATAGCTTGACCAGCTCCATTAGGGACAAGCTCGAGTACTCGGAGGAGTTGGAACGGTAAGAATCTTCAGAATCATTCTATCAGAATCAAATCTGCGTCGATTCGCCATCGTTAGCCGCTCTAAAGCGTTCAACTTCAGTTTCCGAAACGAGCAAGAATAGAAGAATTCCTTATCCGATATTCGTCCATTTTTCTTCCGATATTTTTTGTAATAATTTTGGAAAAGTCCGTCCTGACACAGCTTCGAAACGCCGACAATCTTGTAGTTTCGTCTGTTTGGGCAAACGCGTGTCCTTTCGATGTCCATCTTCGATCAAATGGCTGGCAGAGAAGATCTTAGTCGGATTTCTAGCTGTCTTTAACGCGTTGTCGCGAATTTCGCCGTAACAGTCTTCGCGTTCAATTGGACCACGTTGAACCCAACGTTATAGACGTCGGACGGTTTGAACCCAACCGTTATAGATCGCTCGACCAAATAAATTTTATTCGTGTGAAAGAATCGCGTAGATCGGTTTCCCTTATCTTGTGAAATGTATCGAAATTGCATAAATACATGTAGACACACAAACAACGAAATTAATGCGAAACGCAAAGAACTTGTTTGCGTCGAGTTTCGTCGCAAGCTTATTAATAAATAGCTTATTAATAAACGATCGTATTTGGTTAAAATCGGTATTCTATTATTATATGAAACGCGATAGCATAACGAATCTCGCAAGTAACGATACTCGATACACACAAGTACGATCGATGCTGATTTTTCTGAAACATTTTCTTAAAAACGACAACCCGATGGGACAGATATAGCGATAACGTACGTATAGAGTACGCGGAAATCCAGGAAAATAGATCGCGTTCAGCTTTTGAAAGCAAAGTTCGCGGTAGCGTAATATTTTAATCCGTGCTTTCCAAGGCTCAAGCTATAGAAGACTTTTAATGACATTTTATTAAAATAAGCACCGTCCGGTATTGCACGTTGATAATAAGACAGCGTCGTATAGTACTATCTTTCTTAATAAGATTAGAAGGAATATTTATGATAAATAAAAGTATTTCTTTTGTTCTTCGTATCGCGAAATCGGTTGAAGAGACCGATAAAAGTAGGACGTACGCGCATAAATCTATCATGGGAAAAATATGTTTAAACGAAAAACGTTTTCCTGAAGAAAACAAACTTGGAACGTCTTTTTTTTTTTATTACCAAATTTTTCTTGCTAAATATCGCACAAAACATTTTATATGTTTAATACGACGATAATTTCAACGAACGTAATACCTGAATACTCTTACGCGCGTGTAACGGTAAATGGAGGATAAAAAATATCGTCCCTTTCATGGCACCTCGTGCCTCGCATCCAAGCTTTAAACGCACTTCGCGCAACTGTGTTTAAGCCGTCGATTCCTTAACCGCCGTACTTAACACCGTACCCGTTTCTTAACGTTGTAACGTATTGTATTAAAGTCTATGACGTAATTTCGTAGTTACGGCAAAAAATGTACATAATTTTTCAATACCGATACTAAAAGATGCGATTACACGATATCACGTAATATCATATATATATATATATATATATATATATATATATATATATATATATATATATATATGTATCAGACGATATTAACAACAAGAAACACGTATTAACGTAGTAAAAACGTACTGGTCAGTTATAAGTAAGTCAAAGGAAATAAAAACAGAGTCAGGAACTTGGAAATGCCAACACACCGTCTATCGGTTTAACGCGCGTACCTGTACATCGTTCGCACCATCGTCGCGATTCTACCGATCAATTTTGTTCCCCGAGCGAGATCCGCGTACAATCGGTACGGAGACAACGAATGAAAGCTATTCGTAACAGGCAATCCTAATCGGGGGAATTGTAACGGATCGAGGAAGCGTAGTTCGTGATGTAACGGTCGGTTACAAAGCGTGTCATTTCCAATCGCCTTGATAAGATCATAAAGATCATAAAGTCTAATGAGATTGAACGAAGCTCTACGCCGAGTTTCCTATATCGTCTGTTCGCCTGCACTCTACAAGGTATACGCTTCTGTTAACGCTTTCTGAATTCTCGACGAGCTTTTTGCTCCATTTATTTTAGGAGAGTCAGAGTCAGAGTCAGAGTCAGAGTCAGAGTCAGAGTCAGAGTCAGAGTCAGAGTCAGAGTCAGAGTCAGAGTCAGAGTCAGAGTCAGAGTCAGAGTCAGAGTCAGAGACAGAGTCAAAGTTAACAGGAAGAATCCATTGGATCAGCGAAAAGCCGGATTCATCGCGTATGACTTCACAAGCGACCGTACCTCGCGAAAGAAAAAGTTAACGTTCTTGAAATCAACTGCGAAGCAAATTTGTTCGTTTACTTCGGAAATCGATCGTTCGGCGATAAAACTTCAAAATGCACGTACAAATATTTAAGGCTTTATAACGAAATTCCAATCTCGAACGGATTAAAATCCTAAAAATTAATGCAGTTTCGGTCAAACAAGTGCAGATAATTCTTTAAAAAGACGTGATTTACAGATGGTGGTATTCTCTAAGTCTTACAGTAAAATATCAACATGGACGTCGACGGTTGAGATACGGTGCACATTTCGCTCTCAAACTTCTCCTACATTGGCCTTATTTCGCTTTCTTCCCTTTCTTCTTCTTCCGTCTCTTCCGATGGCGCGTTTTACTTCCAACTTATAAATCAGTACGAAATACCGAGATCCGTTTGTCCCCTGCTTTGTTTCAATTTTCGCTCTTATCGCGAAAATGCGATTACGAGGTTTTGCTAAATCGAAACTTTCGCTAAATACGTAAATATATCATTCTATAGACGTACACACCTTGATATCTGCAATTTCAGTCAATATCGTTTTTACGCTCCTTAAAGGGCAGCAGCGCTACTTTAAATAAAACGTATGTCTGAGTAAAATTATTGTAAAAGCTGACGTTATTTTAATTAACGCAGAGGGCAGGGCAGATAGGCGATCGAGGTAAGGAGTTCGCGGTTCATAGAAACGGTGACGGTGTACCGATTAACACGAGGGATCGTGACTGTGGTATCTTGTACGATAGCCGTGCGTGTCATGAGATATAGAGGATAAAGGATAAGGGAGTAAGAAAGTCGGGCATCCGATCATAGATTACGAAGTTTCATCGAACATACTTAGGAATCGACACGCGAATTGCAACGTGTTCCGCAAGCAGAATTCACGCAAAGCATCTATCTGTCTATCTATCCTATCTATCTATCAATAAAAAGGCAAAGAGGAAGAGAACGAAGAGAAAATACGGATTTCTCGTAATTCTCGGTCATAACCAAACATAACCAAAAATCATAAAAAGGCAATTCTGCTTTAACTTTGTTCAGGCTTGATGCTTCTTTCAGATCATGGTTGTACCTGTTTTGCGCGCGATGCCACGGTCGCGACGATACGCCATCGTGGGAGCCGACGGGTTGGAGGAAAGCCTGTCCACAACCGTTTTGTCCAACCTACCGAAAATTCGCTCGGCTATTGTGCCTGTTCCTGTTAGGGCTGCTGCTCTGGGGCATCGTGTATACGATGCTAAAAGATGACGCCGCCCCCGGTGGTCAGCTTTTCGGCCTCGCCACCCTTTGCTTAGCGGCGCATTTCGGCGGATGGCTATTCTCCTTGACCACCCTTCCTGCTCTAATCGGCATGTTGATCACCGGGATTATACTGCAGAATGTCGGCCTGGTCTCCATCGAAGGCAACTACGTCACCGTTGTCTCCAATTTGCGGTGAGTCTTTCTTTGCTTTTTACCTTTATCTTCTTTCTTAGTTTCAAACGTTTTCTGAAAAGTTAACGGAAACAGCGATGGTCAAACCGTACGGGTGTTTACGTATTTACAGAAATTTAAACGTACGAAAACATACGGTTCGTAAAAGTACGAATTTGCATAAACACGCGCAATCCGTCGATTACGATCGTTGCCTCTTGAACGAACTATGTAACGCTGCCAGCACCCCGGATGTAATCTTGTCTCTCCTCGTTATTTTCGCTATTAGCCTTAGGGCTTTCATACCGAATCACTTTTCCCACTATCTCCAATTCTTTCGAGAACTTTCTAAATTTAGGCGACAAAACGACAAATTATGTAAACGTGTAATTCGATAAGATACATTGCCTTTGAAATTATTTAAAATCATTAATTTACCATTTAAGTATTTTTTGATAAAATACATTAATTATCTCGGGCTTTCGAGATCCTATATAAAATAACCCTGACTGTTCGCGTCCATCGCATTTACGATACTTGGGGAAAGTTCTTAAACTGTAATTCTCTTAGGCCAGACTGTTTGCAACCCACGTTCTTATGTACATACATGTCGGATACATGTATACGAATACTGATTATAGGTCCGAGAAAAGATCGAGAGAAAGGGTCTTCGTTTTCTGCCCTATCTTTCACTATCTACTCTACTATTTTACACTAACTGTAGAAAGATAGAGAACGGATGGAGTATGTTCATAGTAAAAGAAAAACGAAAAAAGGAAAAAGACCGGTAAAATACTTAACTATAGAATGACCGAATTATGGAACATTTAGACAACAAACATTGTATTTATCCACAATTAACGTACGCGAACGAATTTTTTATGAATTTCCAAAGAACTTTAGATCGCATCGTTCCAGTTAGGATATTTTTACTTTCTCACACTCACGAAATAATTGTTTGTAACCTGTTACGGTTAAAACCTCTCCATCCCTATGATCGTCCATCCCTGGAATTAAATGTCATACATGGAGAAATTTCTCTGCGGTCAGTTCTATTCCGGCAAAATACATTGACTCTTTCAAAAACCCGATAATGTGCTAAAAATATTCTGAAACTTTTACCAGTCGATCGTTCAACACGAACTCGCTAAAGAATTTGAAAAAAATTTCCAAATAACGAAAATAAAGGTTAATCCCCATTCGCTCTAATTTTTCGTTCAACGTGTCATCGAAATTCGATAAAATCGATGCTTTTTTCTCTTCTTTTTTTTTCTTCTTTTTTTTCTTCTTTCTTTTTTTTTTTTTTTTTTTTTTTTTTTTTTTTTTTTTTTTTTTTTTTTTTTTTTTTTTTTTTTTTTTTTTTTTTTTTTTTTTTTGATGATTAGTATACCACAAAACTTGATAACTTTGGTAACCGAAGTTGTAAAAGATGCGCCGAAAAATAAAAGCTGAAAAATAAATAAAATTTGTCTATCCGAAGATATTAGCGAAAATCCAATACAAAAGGTTTAACGCGATCTGTGACGCCGCACTGTGATAACGGAGGGATAATGGACGATAAGAGAATCGATGCGTGCCATGAAATGTTGCAATTTACAAGTGTGAGCCACCGAGACGGAATGTTTGTACTTGGTTGAACGACATCGTTGACCCAACTGAGCTAAGGGGTTAATTATTACGCTGTTGCGCGTGACTACAGTTAGACTTAACTGAGCACGTGATTAAAATCATGTGCTGTTACGCACACATTACTTCTTTGGCTGAATTTGTAAATGGAACTTCATCATTTCGTAATTGAAATTTATTCCACCGCATCATGTGATAATATTTGTTCCTTCTGCTCGTGTGTGCCTCTCCGGAATCGATTATTAGCACGACTGCCGTGTCGGAAATATATTATATCGGGCTGATGAATGCGCTTATGTCTGTATAAACATACGCGGGCGGTAGCTTTCAATCATTTTACCCTGGAAAATAAAGAAACCAAGAGATTTAAAAAATATACCGAAAGGAGCGTAAACAAGATTAGAACGTTAAATGTATCGCAATTCGAAATTTATTTTCTACGTTAAGGAGTTGAAAAGTTTCAACTCTTTCGAAAGTACATACTTGCTTCGTTTATTTTCTAAATTCGTTGGCTATGCGTCGTAAAAGTTTTTCTTTTAAATCCCATGAATTTCGATGAATGCGGCCAGCCGTATCCGAATCGACATTAGAGCAAAGCGATCTGCCGACTTGGATCCAAAGCGTACACAGTAAGCAACTCTATTAACAATAGGTTACATCGTATCTAAAAGCAGGAAATATCGTATTTGTCGACAGCGATTCAACGATGAAACTGTCATAACGAACAATCAATCGTATTACATTGCACGATATTTTATATATCCATACAGCTATTGGGTTGGCAACTAAGTGATTGCGGATTTTGCCATTAGGTGGTATTGACCATAGATGTGGAACTGTATCTCTAGATCGATTAAAAATAAGTATAAATTTCGGACTACATAATGTTATACATGTTATACAAGCTACGTTTCTGCGTTATTTATTGTACCGTCGGCTGTACACGCAGGCTGTTTTAACTTCTGTAGCAAATCCACCGTCAATATGCGTCTCGCGTCAAACGATGAGAACCGTCTCTCATCTTTTCTTTTGCTGCCAACAGATAAGTATCTTCGATTCGTCGATAACCGTTGTTAAGCGTCCATTTGGCGCGATTTTGAGTAATAAAATAAAAAAGACCACCTTCCACCTTCTCGGTAATCAATGTTTGCGAATAAATATTTATAATCTGAATTTCGAAGGAACATGTATAGAAACAAAATACGCACGTACTCTCGTCTACGAGATATACTTGGTTAATCGGTACCGATTAATTTCTTATCACGAGGTATCGTTTGACACAAAATTCAGTTTCAAAATCGCGGAGAGCGGGCGAAAAGTGCTTTCAATTTTGGGCCACTCTTTATCCGATTCACGGTATTTCAAACACTGTGGCACTCGACGCGATAACATCTGACAATATTGTCTGAAACTTCCGAGTTTCTCTTCCTCCGTTGATTTTTATTGCTATTTAGAGTGGGGACGAGAGGGAACGAGAGGAGTTTGTTCCGATCGAGTTAACGAGTGCGTTTTACAAAGGACAGGATAGAATTAGATAGAAAGGCCGTCGAATCGTACGATCGTACGATCGAACGGATCGATAGACGAGTGACGAGAGACGAGAGACGAGAAACGAGAGACGAGAGACGAGACACGAGACACGAGGGACGAGCGAAAAACACGAAGGAAACTGGATGAAATTCTGGCCAGCGCACAACATTTCGCGATAAGATATAACAGAGAGATTTTCAGTTCGTCAGCTATTTCGTGCGAGAGTGATGATAGATCGATCGTCCGAGAACGATATCCAAGTTTTGAATCACAGTTTTCCTGCAAAGAGGAATTGTTACGTTTTATTTTATTTTTCGTTTTACTCCTTCCTTTTTCCTTGGAGGTCTTACAAGATAAGCGTGAAAGTATCTGTCAAACTAATTCCGACTAAACTTTCGACACAAATAGGTTGACAACCTTTTATAGAGAACGTTATGACGAATCGATTACTGTATAAAAAGCTATACGATTCCAGTTAAATAACCGTTTCGATTTCGAAATCGGGCGCTCTATGTAAATAAAAAACAATTTCACTTGAATAATCGAGCAAAAGATGACACTTGTAGGTGAAAAATTTCAAGCGGATAGTTAAGATTATAATTTCCTATCGTCGTGATGTTTACATGAAAGTTTAGAGCGCGTAACAAACTCTCCTAAAAAGATAGACAGGTAACTTTGACTCGTAAGATTTTACGATGATATATCCTGTCCTCGATAACTAACTAATCGACGTAACTAACTAGATCGACGTAACTTCTGTACTCTTTGCTCCATCGACGATCAGATTACGATATTTTCTTTGACGATTGCGCGACCGATCGTTATTTTCACTCGCGCGTGTGTCGCATAGAGAGCAGGAAGACAGGAGACTCGACGAAGCGACCATCGACTCATCGCGATCATAAGGTGACCCCTTTTTAACGTCGAGGCCAACCAATGGCGATTGGTTGCGGTCATACGCGACAATGTCACGCGCGGCATAATAATCGCGGTGTCTCCGAAGGAGTTCGGAGAGGATTCAAGGTGTATTCCCAATTGAAATCGCTTTTAACCCGGCTGTTTATCGGACAAATATCATACCTCTTTGTGGCAATTCGCGATACTCTCGTAAATCCTAAAATCTTCAAATTTGTGGCTTTCGGTTTACTTAACCGGTAAGTTTACATTACTTGATCCATAGTCCTGTTACGAATTTAACCTATAATTGGTGTCATCGAACGAAATTGACCATACACGGTTAACGGTATGGTTTAAATTATTTACTTTTCCGAAATCCTTCGTTCCTCTACTTTTTGTCATTCCTTTACCGACGATAAATAGCGCGTGCTATTATACAGAATGACATAGAGCAACCAGAGTCGGGGATCAGGTACACTGTTCTACGTATACTTTAGTTTTCGAGTCATGAACGTTTAAAGAAAATTACGCTCAACACAGGCTGTTGCACGCCTTAATAACATCGAGTTTCGTACCGTTCGCTCGAAAGCTATCGTTCGAATCCACTTTATATCGTTTATCGTCGATCGTGTACGCTCGTGTTCGCTAGCGTCGAATGCACGAATAGAATCGCTAGATAAAACGATTTCTTAAATCGCGTAAAGTACTTACCGGCCTCGGTCCTATGTAACCGGTATATCATATATCGTAGACAGATTATACGCGAGTACACGCGTGTATACGCGTATATACAAAGTTCTGCGCCATTTATGAAAGCGAATGTCACAGTCTTTTCGTCCACAATTTGTACGAGCTAAACTGCCGGACATGCTTCTTTAAGTCTGACAATTACCGTGTCCTACATCGCTTAAGTTGCAAGTATATTTGTTTGCACAGTGAAAATCTTGCCGATAATCGGAAATATTCCGATTCATTTTCAAATATCAACGACTAATAAACGAGATCCGCCGAGATCCACCTTCGTCCAGACCTGCCGATACATCGCATATCCGTTGTTACTATCTAATTGTTGTAACTATCTACGTTGTAACTATCGAGTAGCGAAACTAAAAGGAAAATACCGTACAACGGTTTCGCGCATCCATCGGACGTGTTAAAGACCTGTCAAAAATTTCTTCGACTATCTCCTATGCTTGTTCGTTTATGCCGCCGTGCGCAGCAATGTTTCGCTATCGATCGAATATGCCGCGGAATTATCCTCGAAAGTGATCAAGCTCCAAGAACATCCATATCCACTGCGGTGAAGAATTTTCCACCGAACGTCCAACGCGACGACAATTCGCGTCAACTACGTATCCCCCATTCCGGTTTCTCAACGATACATCACCGACCAAAATGTCGGCCAGTTCACTCCGACGATATAATAACAGCGCGTGGAAGCGTGGCGTCATTAAAGGCTCGTCTAATAACGTGGAATATCTTGTCTGACACGCACACACGCGTTCTACGATACGTATTACGCGAACCGAATGTTGCGAAATTCGTTTGAAATGAGTTTCGCTAACGCTACGTCGTTGTCTGTTTCGTCGATGAAAGAGATACGTACGTATCAATATCGTATGCGAATCAAGACTAAGGCACGTTCGTTGTTGTTCGAATTTTCATCGTTTACGCCGTATATACGGAACGTTTACGAGCATTACTTTTTAACGTTTCTCTCACGAGCGAAAGCTCTGTGAGACGAATAAAAGAGAACAAAGTTTCGCTATTTTTCGTACGCGATAGGATAGCCTGAATAGCGTTAGTCGGTGCTTGTCATTCGCCATTCGTCTCACGTAATAACAAAACCATCAACGTTTTGCATCGTCACATTGAACACTAACTAATTTCAACTAATCGCAAGATACGTAACGCTTTGTCCAGACCGACTAGAACTATTCGCGAGCTGCTCACGAGCAGAACAAGCGGAACAGCGTCGTGTTCACGCCGCGGTTCTCCAACGACTCGCAAACAGCTTCTAAACGGTTATAAACTTATTGCTCGTACGCCGGCCAACCCTTTGATATGCCGCCTCTTGAACGAATAGCGTTCGCTACTCGCTAAAGTATCCGCGCTGATCGCGAACAGCAATCCGGACGCAGCGTAACCAGACTACGAACAACTTATTCGATACCTCGATACAATTATTCGTCGAATTTGCCGATATCATCGTATACATTTGATCAACTAAGTTTTCTAAAACATAATACGTCACAAAACACGATCTCTATATCTTCCTTCGCGTAATTTCGTATTCATAATCATAAATCATATATCATAAATCATAAATCATCGTTTACGCACTTCCGGATATTGTGAATTATATTTGTACGCGTTGTATGTACGTGTGTACAGCTGTATACTCTTGTCTAATCGCACACAGATGCCGCGACATAATCGAGATATCGTAAAACACGTGATTGACAAATTCAGCGGCAGAAAGTCATTGGGCGATCTTTACGATCAATTAACTACATTCGTTAATACGATATATCGTATGTATAATATGTCTACCGACAGTAGGAGATTAGGACACTTTAATGGAAATATCGCGTCCACAGCAAAAACGGGAATGAGAAAAGAGAACGCGGAAACGGGAGAAAATAAGGAAGTAATAGATGTAGAAACATTTTTTAATGAGAAAGATTAAGAAAAAGATTAAGAAAAGCCAAACCGCGATCGAGTTTGATCGGCAAATTCTTCTCGCAAATGTGTCATTTGGCGATAACAATTTCAATTTCAACCGACGAAATATACACTTTTAGACCAAAGTACGCGCGGAAAGAGACAAAAGAGCGGAAATAACGGACGTTTTCAAGTACGTGTACGACGAGGCTGTTCTAGGTTTTACAATTCGTAAAATATTAACCGTCAAAAACGGGGACGGCGAGGATTTATACGTTCGACGCAATAGCTGATATTCGTATATCGCTTCCCATTGCTGTATCACCGTGTGACAGAGCTTGGATACGGGAACGCGTTGCATTGCGCGTTTCTCTGTACGTACATACCGCAACCTAGCTGCGTATATCCGATCGCATCGGGATGATATTCGCATCGATATTCGAGCCGTGATTCTCAAGCTTTCCCCACCTTTCCCCAAACTTACCACCATTTCAGAACGCAACAAGAATCCGCGAGTGCTGATAATAGCGGTGGGCGTGGTCCACGAGAGTGGAAAAATCGAAATGGCCCCTGTTGTCCAGTAATATCGCTGCAACAGGACCAACGATGGAAATTCGAACGATCCAGGGTATTCGTAGAAAGAATATTTTTTAAGCGTTTAAAGATTCGGTATTTTTAAGCTTCAGCGTGCAGCGTACGCGTATAACAGACGATGTAATAGAGCGTGTTAAACAGTAAACGATTTTCTTCTTCTCCTCTCTTCTTTTTCGAAAGATAGCGACGTGTCCGCCGCGCCTGAGTTTCCCCTAGTTCGAAAAAGACAATATTTAAGACGATAAACGATACTTGCCTGATTTAATATCGCCGAGTACATATATTTCAAGCGAATGTACGATAGTCGAAGAATAGAAAATAATCGCTTCCGATCTGAATAAATTTCAGCCGAAAGGTAGGAAAAACGTAACTGAATGAAAGATAGGAAATGTAACAGCTCGATGAGCGAATATAAATTTCAAGCGAAGTAGGTCTAAAGGAAGCTATAAAAGGATAAATAGAAAGAGAAAATTGTTACGCGTTTACGATCATAGTAAAGTTACGGGCCTTCGTTTCGCTAACGTTTTCATTTTTCTTTTTTCGTCACGGTAACGATGTTGACGACCATAATGGTCGTCGATATATAATGGTAGCAACAATTTTCTTACTTTTTAACAAACAGTCGTTCTCCTTTCTTGTTCCTTTCGTTATTTACATGCTTAGAAGCATACGACACAAGTAAGAGATACCTAATATGCGAACGGTTGTTAAAAGTGAGAAATAAAATATACCGCAGACTATAAATAATCGGCAGACCTTGTTCTCGCCGTTTACCGTGGACATTTACGATAACGGTCAGGCTACACCTGTGCCACAAATGACGATATAATATGTAGCTTTATAACGGTCGTTTGCTTCGACGATACGTTTTCCAAAAAAAAAAAAAAAAAAAAAAAAAAAAAAAAAAAAAAAAAAAAAAAAAAAAAAAAAAAAAAAAAAAAAAAAAAAAAAAAAAAAAAAAAAAGAAAAAGAAAAAAAGAAAAATACAGACTTTTCAGCGTTTCTGAAACGATTTCTTCCTATTTGCTTTCGACATTCTACATTTTCTTGTAAAGAGAGTTAGAACTTTGTATCCGAACTTAATTTCTTATCGAGTTTGAAACGCGTAATAAAATTGTATAGGTTAAATAACGAAAGAACGAAATAACACGAAGAGAAACGACGATATTCTTCTTCTTACTTTGAATTAAACGAATCAAGACGTTGCATAATCGCGAGAAAGCGATATCGCCTTCGATGTTATTCTAATCCAGCTTTGCTATTTAGCGATATAATTAACGATCTAGCGATCTTAGATTTATATCTGGTCGTAAATCACATTTTCTGGCCGCATTTTCAGTAGTTTAATCGAAAACAAAGGTCCCGTCATACAGTGAAACGTCGTAACGGCAAAGTAAAACAAAGGAAACGTATAAGCCAAGCACGTGATATGATTCATACCGAAATTAATAACAGGCCAGACCGGAACACATTATCCAAGGCATAGACAACGCAAACAGCGCAGGCCGAGACGTTTTCACGAGCTGCAATCTCAGCGAACGACATGGCGTCGCGTCCTCTTGCCAGCAGTTACGAGGAGATTCTCGCCGGGCGTCGGGCCGCACCGCGCCGTCCTGCTTTCCCTTTTTCTTCGCGAGCGCGAATCAGAAAAGATACTTAACAAAGGCACAGGCATAGACTTGTTTGCATCGCCGTACATAAAATTGCTGCATCTCCGATGCGACGGCCAAGTTTTACTTACAACAGGACTTTTATCTACATTTTTTAAGACGAAGCTTTCTCGCTGTACGTCAAATTCGTCGTAACAATTTCCATTAGAGCGACGATAAAGTACGTATCTCTGTATGTATAATTTTCAATTCGCGTTGACGCACAAACCTCGCGCCATTCTGCAATTTCCTGGATACCAAAATATACGTGTAACTGGAAAATATGGAAATTAGAAACGATAGAAATAAAAAGATATCTCGAGAGCCTCTCGATAGTTGGCATTCTCGTCTAGAGAACGATATCTCTGCATATATTTTATCGACGATCCAATGCAAAGTACGTTTATTGATTTTAAACTTTATGAAAATAGCGCGGCGCGCTCCACGTTTTTTCCTCGCAATTTTAATCGAAATTTTCTAAAAACTGAGAGTTTCGATGTATTTCTCTGTATGGTACATGAAACACGCAACACAGGTTGGCTCGAAAGGGAAGCCGTGTCGTACACATCCTCGGAAAACTGTCAGGACGCTCGAGACCCACCGGGAATTTCCGTATGGAACACCCCGGAAAGATAGGACGTGAATTTAAAATATCGCCGTCAGATTGCTTTGAGACGATAAAACGTCACTTTTTTTTAAGCGATACATCTTTTCGTGGACAGGTTACGAGCAAATAATACACCAACTCGTCCTTCAAGCGAGCCATCTTGCATGAAATTCTCCTACTTTGAGATAGAAAATTGTACGTTTTGGATATAACATTTCGATATAACTACGAACCTTATCGTAGGCCGATTTCTTCCTACGCAGCGTTACAGCCCAGACATTCGATGATCGAACGACGTTTGCCTTTGACGATTTGCACGAGATATCGCGTATCTCACGACCTGCTTTCGCTGGTGTCGCTTCGAGCACAAGACATCTCTGGCGACCCGATTGTTAATATTTTATCGCTTCGCGTGGTATAAGGGAATAGGGAATAGGGAATAGGGAATAGGGATTATGGACATCGGTAGAATATATGTAATCGTGGTATACGGATTAATCAATCGTAAAATTAGAATTATATTCGAATATTTGAATTGAATGACAAGAAAATATAGAAGCATTTGAAAACTTGTACGAGTGTAAAAGCTCGATCGATGCTTTTTATCAAATACCTGTATCGTTGATAAATCGTTGCTTGAAATTAATTTCTTCGATGAACAAATATTTTTCGTATTTTTGAAATACGTGAAAAGAAATACATTTGAAAACCGATATTAATCGTATTTGCTTCTTCGGCAACCGTTGGCCGGAATTCGTTCTCGCGTAAAGAGTTTGCGAGATCCGAGACGCATAGAGGTTACTGGTAGGTAGCAGAGCGGATAGAACGCGACATCCGGGAGCAGTCTATAAAATTCCTTCGGGAGCGCACCCGGGAGACACCCATCCGCTTCGTTCTATCTCGTGAACTTTTTACAGGAACGTGGTCTGCAACGACAAGATGTCGCGGCCGACGAAGACACAGAGCCGTCAACCTACGGCTTCCGGTTTGGCTTCTCGCGATTTTATTCCTCCACCGACCAGCCACGTGTCACTGAAACATTTACACCGTGTCGTAGAGCTTGTAGCCTCGTGATTTATGACATATTTCTTACCCTTCTTTTTCCTTCGATAGTTGTAAAATTGATCTTCAATTTTTTAACGCGAATGCTTCCGTCGCGTCGTTTCTTTCTCTCACTTTTTATTCCTAGAACAGCGTCTTTCGCCACTCGAATAACTTTCAAGGTATCTAGAAACATGGATAGCCGATTAATGAGATCGATAAGAATAATTTACGAAGGATAATTGGAATCGGAGAAATTAATTCGCAATTGTTCTGCCAATATGGAAAACCTACAATTATTTATATATAATAAAGTTACGGACGATGTTTGTTTCTCGCGTTCGACTAATATCGAAAGGGAACACCGCGATAGCAATACCGAGTAAAAGGTAAATGCCTTTAAATCGATTTAGATGGACTACATTTTTATTTGCAAATACCATAGGTTACGAACAGGTTACACGAGTTTAAATGAAACATTAGTTTCTATTTTTCCTAGAACGTACATCGTCGACTTCAAAAATTTCGCAGAATTTAGCTTCTCAGGCGTTGAAGAAACTACCCTCTGTACCTGAACTGCAAACTAATACCTGATTTTTGTACAATCTTTTCTAAATGTGCGTCGATCGCATGGAAAACGTGCTCGACGTTTAAGAAAGAGCGCATGTGGCCAAGTCAGCCGTGTTTTCTCCTAGAATACGCTTCTAGCAAACTAATATAATCGAGAGCCGTGCGTTTATCGATCAACGCGTTCGTCGCTAATCGCTGCCAGGTACAGCGAGCGATATCCACGACATGGGCTCTCGTTCGCTCCTCGTTCATCTGTTTCGTGCTTTCGTGCAAATACCTTCTTAAGCGGGATGTCCTCGCTTGGATATATCTTTGAAAGAAACGAGAAGCGCAACGTTTATTCGTGTACGAAACGGCAAAGGGCCACAAGTTTCCTGAAATTTATCTTAGAAATTTATTCGTAGTACAGTGCTGAAATTTTGTAGAATTCTCGCTTGGAATTTTATTTACTTATTTATTTATTTATTTATTTGTTTGTTTATTTGTTTATTACATATCGCGGCAAAGTCTTCGCGTTAACTTTTACGCAAAGTTCTTACATTACAAATGTACCGTTTATCATAAATATTAGGAAAACGATATACGCGACAATATGATCATTTTTCTAATCAGACGCGTAAACGGATTGCTTCGATATAGTCTTTCGCTCTGCGTTCCGTGTTCGAACGTTTAAACGCGTGTCTTGCAAATTGGTGCGAACATCGGCCTGTATTTGACGTTTAATCGTCGGTAGACGTCTAAACATCGACAAGCGTTCAACTTCGAATCGACAACGACGCTAGGATTGATTTGGATGGATCTGTCAAATTCGACGAGTTACGAGTTATACAGTTGTTTAACAAGAAAAAAAGGAAAACACCGATCTATCCGTTTCATATCGATTCGATAAACTTTAACCTTTATTTTCGTAAAACACGGAAAATTAATGTTACGTGTAAAAGGTGATCGATACGCGCGTAATTTCTATGGAAAAATGTCTAAAAGAAAACACGAAGATTACTACTCATATCGATGCATAGAACGTAGGTACTTTATTTAGAACAATGCCAAATCTAAGTTACAGCTTGCCGCCTGTCGGCAATTCCTTCGTTACATTCCAATCGTACAAATACGGTACGAGTTCCGTTATCCAAAATTTCGTTCAGCCGAAAAGTTCGTCCGAAGCTCTATATGAAAGACAAAACTTATCATCGAGATATGCGCTTACAGATCGAGACCAATTGAGATACTCATCGTTCGAGCATAACGCGACAGAATCGTTACAACGTCGATTCGTCGATCCTTCGCGATACACCCTTTGAAATTCCGTGCTGCCGAAACGAAACATCGACAAAGCGATCCAGTTGATTAGTTCGCGACACAGGAGCTTTCGCGTTCTCATCGAAGAATCCAACTCTACGCATACTTTCACAGTCGTCGCAACAAAGTCGATCGCTCGAGTCGATAAGCGTTCGACTATGGTTCCGACCGCTTTGCCAGATCGGCCGATGGATGTTTGCACATTGCACAGGTATAGAACGCGGCTTGGTCTATCTAAGCGAGCGTGCCGGTGAATCGCTTACGTGTTTGGTCAGCTTTACCCGCGTTACCTATCATCCTCTATCCGGCGTAAACATCCGGTCAGAGGATTGTTTATTATGATAAAAGAGAAAGCCCAAATGCTTCGATTGCGCACGATTGATAGGGGACGGCCCATTTTCCCTGGTCGCCGTATCTTTGCCTCCAAACTGGAAGGAAACGAATTCGTTCTCACCGATTCGTTGACAACGTCGTCGTCCAGACGAAGATGCCTCTTCCTCGATCAATTCCAACGCTTCTAATTCAAAAACTCAACTTTCGAACAATAACGGCGATATTGCGATTCCCTCGACGCGATCACGCGTACTCCGAATATGTACAGCGTGCATCTATTTTCAAATTTCTGCGATTTTCTCCGATTTTCTCCGATTTTCTGCCATTTTCTGCGATTTTCTGCGATTTTCTGCGATTTTCTGCGATTTTCTGCCATTTTCTGCGATTTTCTGCCATTTTCTGCGATTTTCTGCGATTTTCTGCGATTTTCTGCGATTTTCTGCGATTTTCTGCGATTGACCAAGCTATCGTCGTATAAACTGAAACACAGTTAGCATCGATCGAAATATCGAAATTTTACTTGTTTACACTTCTGACGCTAGACTTACGACGCTTATTACGTTGTACAACATTATTTTTACGTTTACGTCAGCCGAATCCTTGATCGCGTATATCTAAGATAAGAAGCAAGAAACCAGAAAAATGTCTACAACAGTTCCTTTATCAAAGTACAAACGTCTAACATACCTGCATATGTATCGGTGTACTTCTTCTTTTATCATTAGGGATTAGCAACAGATAATCTTTTTATTACGCTCGTTAGTTCTTCGGTTCTCTATGAAAGTGATAAATTCTAGGTAATTGTAATTCCTTTCTAACGGGCAAAGAAAATCGTTTTATACCTATCTCGTGTCTGTTTTCTAACTTTTATTCTGTATACTTTCATTTCTTACTCTACCAACGCATTACCCTGCAATGTTTTAATTAAGTAATCTCAAAGTATACGTACATATATTAATACAGTTTCCTTTAAAACTGCTATTCTCAAATTCACCTATGATTTCACCGATCGATCGAACCGTTATTTAAAAGCCGTACGAAGAATACCGATAACTTTGTACACACACGTAGCAACGAATGCTACTTGTGTACGTAGGACGATCGACATTTTTTTGCTCAAAGGTCATCGCTATAGAAGCACGTAATTACCTAATTATCGCGCACTCTGATCTTAGGATATTTCCTCGCGGGAATCCGGTTGTCGAGTCGATGATATAAGTAACAGGGTCGAGCAGCCACTAGAACATTGTCGCAATTCTCGTATCAAAAGTTGGTGCCTATCTACCGAACCAGGGCGGACACGTTGCACGTATTAGTTAGTTCAACATGCCGCGAAACACTTGTCCCCGTTTAACTGGCGCGTATTAATCCATTTTAAAATTCATATACTTTATCCATACGTAGCGTGTAACGTGTATCGTGTAAGTGCGTATACGCACTTACGTGCGATACACGTACACTCGAGGGCCTCTTTATCCGTTGGACGACTTGGTCGGCTTGGTCGGCTTGGTCGGCTTGGACGGCTTGGACGGCTTGGTCGGCTTGGTCGGCTTGGTCGGCTTGGTCGGCTTCGTCGCAAGTCGCTCCTCGAAATCACTTTTTTTCTTTTTCTATTTTTTTCAAAAGCTTCGAGCCACGTTTGTAACAACGACAGAGGCAAGCACGGGTAGGGAAGGTTTAACAGCGAGTTTAAGGGGGAACATTGGCTACGTCGATGTACAACATATTACGTCGATGGTCCCATATGGATGAATTAAACGGTCGAGGATGAGAGAATTCACGTAATTCGTTCAACGTGTTACTTCGACGCTTAGTGCTCTCGTTAATCCGCCTCGTAATCGTCCATTTATTCTTCTTACAAAAACTTCTCTTCCGATATTCGCAAGTCTTCCGTTATTACAGCTACTTTGTTATATCAAGCGTATGTGACGTCTAGTTACTCGTCGTCTACGAGTTCTTTTAATTAACAACGTTTAAGCTACATCGCCCGGGGCAAAAGATAGAAAAACCTATACGTACGCACCTTGTACAGGACAGATAGACGAATAGACAAAGTCGAAAAATATCGTTGTCTCTGTGTTCGTCCAGGCACGTTAAAAAGTAGTCCGTTTTTCCGCGTTGGTTACGCGACGCTAGATTTACGCCTGATACCACATACTCGTAGAATCTCGAGTAGTCCTCGCGGAAAGGACACGTATCGTAAGGATAGTTGTCTCGGTGTTACTCTTCAATATTACTTGGTATAATATGACAAATTTACGTTAAAATCACACGTGTATGCTATCGGCAGAAAAATATCTTGGAAGAAGGCACTGGTAGAGTAGAAGCAACTTTCGGATATTTATGATATTTACGTACGTAGCGGCGCGCGTCTCGGGTTTGTTTCGTTCAAGCACGGCAACACAGCTTCAGAGTGTAAGGTGCGTTCGACGTGCTGTAAAGTCGATCGACCGTGATGAAATCCACGAAAACACCGGATCGTGTGGAAACCGAGCGGCAATTTTCCCTTCCTTCCAGTCGAATTAGACGACAAACGCTTTGGCCGGTTCGTTCGACGCGAGTCACGTTTCGTAAATATGGTTTCGCGATCATCCGACATTTCGCAACTATCCTTGTATGTAACAAACGTAATTCTTTCGAAGATCCGAATACGAGTTTAACGACGATTTACAACGACATTTCGTTGGACATCGACGCTGGAGAATTAGAAAAGTTTTTAGCGAAATATTCTGTTTCGTCTCGATGGTGCTTTCGTATTACCAAGCGTAATAGAAATCACTCGTAAAAGTCATTGAAAATAGAAAGACGAAGAAGCACGAAGAAAGGAAAAAAGATTCCGTCGTAGAAACGCACGATCGAAGATTATTTCAATCGTTATGTTTTCAACAATATTACAAGATACGTGTATAAACGAGGAAAAAGTTTAAGCGAAAGATAACGATAATCGCCACTGGATATTCTAACATTATGCGATACTTTCAAGCCGTTGTTCGTTTACTAATTTGTTTACTAATTTCGCGAAAATATAATCGATCCGATACTTTCAAAGCCGTTGCAATACGGAAGGCAAGGTTCGGCTTAATTGCCGACGTTTAAACAACATTTAGGGCAGTTTATAGACGTCTATAAATGACTAAACGGCTCAGTTTAGATCAAAGATTCTACGTTATATTGCACTATACGGGTATACTATGCTATATTAGTTAAAGAAAATTCAAACTTTCTAATTAACATTCTCGATCGGGAGACCAAAGATCGCGAATAAACTGCTCTTTTACGTTGCTCTGTTACAAAAAAAAAAAAAAAAAAAATCTTGATTTTATAAATTCAAATAGTCCGTTTAATCCGTTAACTCGCTAGCTGATATACGATGATTTGCAACAAACAACGTTTATAACACGCGACAGATCATTTTCTATCTTTAATCCTAAAATGCATCCTTATATCCGTGTCGCGTGTCTATTATATCATGTTTATATACAATATTAATTTAACATCGATATCTATAATCTAGCGTTACCAGTTTTAAATACACGAAACGGTAAAAGTTTAGTTCTTTACGTACGCTTTCCAGCGCGTAATAAAACGTGCGTTTCTAAACGTGTTATCTAAAGCAAAACAGCCAAAACAACTATCTCGTACAGGCTATACGATCTTCCACGGTCCACTGTTAAATTACCATGCAACTGTCAGAATTGAAACTCGTATATCACGACGTTCAACGTGAATCTAGCAGTCCCAAGAGAACGCCGAAAGACAATCGTTCGTGGTTCGATTCGCAACGTGGAGCAATACAGAAGCTGAATCGCGTTGCGCTTCGATATTGCATCCAGGTATCCGCACCGCGTCCGACCCAAGCTATTACGTCTACGCAAATGTTCCCGCGATGTAAATCTGTCGGGGAATGGCCGACCTCGAAATTGCACGGCCTAACCGATACCGCAGCGGCTCATTAGCTGGTCGCTCGTTTCACAAGCCGCATTTTCTATCTCGAGCAAACGATTTCCTATCTTCTTCGTCTTTCTCTCTTTTCTCCGCGCTTGAGAGCCACCCATCTACATCAAAAATATAAACAACTCGTACAAACTGACCCAAACGAGATATGTTATACCTATCGTTAGACGTTAGGATCCGAGCGATGCGATGAAGATAAACGAGTGCCCTTTAAAGTAGATGAATTTGAACAAACGCGAGCGTTAATTTCGTTAAACGCATTTGCGCGATTGAATAACTCGCGGCTGTGCTCCATCGTGTTTTGATTCATGGATTCGGTATTCATGGATGGTCTCGCCGTGTTCCTCTCTTATACGAGTCCTTTCTCCTCTCACAAACGAATAAGATACGTTGGTTGTAGCGGGTGGTAGGTAATCAGCAGGCTTCATCGATCAGTGATCGGTTATTTTATCGAGATTCGTTCACTATAGGCGCGATAGAAAGAGAGAGAGAGAGAGAGAGAGAGAGAGAGAGAGAGAGAGAGAGAGAGAGAGGAATCTCACCTGTCCGATGGAGTGTTGCGGTGGAACGATGTTTTCAAATAGCCTCTCGGGGGAATATTAATAAAGGGTGCTCTGAAACACGTGGTACAACACGCGTGGAGAGTAGTCGGTTGGTGTAAAAAAGGGAGGGAAATAAATGGAAACGGTGGAATAAAACATCGTGTACGAAGTTTCCGTTGTCGGAAACGTTGATTCACGGAGAGCCAACTCTTTCCCTCGGATGGTTGTTTGCAAAGGTATTCTAGTTGTCCTGGCATGTTTACGCCCAGATTGGAGGGTAGTTGACGTGGTTCGAGCTATTGGTTCTTTTTTATTTATTTATTTTTTTTCTTTCTTTTTTTTCTGTTAAGAGATTGTCGAGAATCTCGTAGAATCGAGAGTGCCGAACTGTCGAACAGCAAAGCTCGATTTTTCGGGTACAAACCCGCGTTCTCTCTCTCTCTCTCTCTCTCTCTCTCGAACGTACCCGTATTTACTCGTTCGTTTCTGATACGATATAATTCAATTTGTTTAATTTTTCAGCTACCACACCGATGACCGAAGTTCGTACGAAACTATTAAAAGAGATTCACAACGCTATATATATATATATTTCCTCGCGACCTTTTTTTTGCAGTTTACGGGTTCCCAGGGTTCCTGTAACGGGAGACATCGCGTCAAGACCCGACTTAGTCTCTTGCGTCTTAAAATTCGCTAAAATAACGGTAAGAATACGGCAATATAACGGAGAATACAGAAATTCTGGCAAGTTTCTATGAACGGAAGAATCGCCGATCTCGTTTGCACGTTCGTAGCGAGGACAATCGAAACAAGTCGAACTACCAAATCGTAGATCACGTCGTCCTTCTACATTCTCTTCATCCTCCGAGACCTAACGACGCGTCGAAGATGCTCGTTAAACGGACTTCTTGGCTCTTCCACGATGGCCGATTCCGCGAGTCTGCGGTCGCCCGGAGGGACCGTAAATCAATGGCTATCGATAGAGCGTGCAAGATTTGTCTCTCCTAAAACCGTGACGCAAAAGCGACGTTCAACTTTTAGATCGAAAGTTTCCTCATAAGCTTACTTACCGTAAAACGTATGGCGGTGTAATTTTATTCCGCGTATATTCTATAGTTCTCGAGATTTTTTCCCCCTTTAGAGTCATCTTCTCACAAATCGATACGTTGGCCGAAGAAAGAAATTTTCGCGTCAAGTATCTATTCGTACTTTATCGTAAAAAAATTTATCTTATCGTAATGACATAACGCTATGTTGTTATTGCAACTCGGTTTGTAAACGTATCGCTGTATATTGGCGATAAAGTGAAAAGCGACAATGCCTTCCCTTTTTTATTAGATCGGCTGCGTACGAACAAAGAAGAACTGCGTACAAAAGTTGGTAATCTGAAAGATTATGTTATCGAAACGATTATTATACCAGGAGATCCAAAACATAGTCGTATGCCATGCGCGTCGATCGCATTGTCTATGACTGTATGACACTCGTAGATTTCTCGTATTTTCATCTGATAACGGATTACGTATTAGATTCGTGTGCTTTCGATTCGCGAATATTTACGAACTGTAGCAAAAGGCTTAAACACACGTAAATAGATATTTTTCCGCGTTCGACCACGCGAATCGTATATTATCATCTACAGGTTCGGTATAGGAAACGTAGCGTGAGTTATACGGGGAAACTTATCCCGATATACACTTGGCTGCGATGTCAGTTGCAAAAATTTTTGAATTTGGTGAGCGCACCAGTGCCCAACACGAACTTGTCATTTTCTAGCTTTATAGAATTTGTCCGAAAACGTTCTATTCTACGAAATATATATTCATCGCCGAGGTATATTATCGCGTTTGAACGTTCGAAAGTTTTAGGGCCTGAAAATGCAGAAATCCGCCTTCGTCCATGTACGACCATTTGAAAATTTGCAAACACGAAAATCTCTCGTCGATTAATCGCGATTCGCGAAAACTTGCACCGTCATAGTTTACTGAAGGCGGGAGATGAACGGTGTTCGCGGCCATTGTATAAACGATAATAAGCTTGTAACGTTACGTAATAGTAGATGGCTTCGTCGCTGACACGCGCGTATACGCACATTACGGACACACACACACACACACACACACACACACACACACTGACTGGTGGCTGCACGTACCACGTAGCGATTGTTTCCTCTTTAAGTCAAATCTTTAAATCGATCAAAATATTAACGTTTAGAGAATACGTCCTATATTTTTATTAGCGTTTCAACTCGGCCGGTTTTAATATTAATATTAATTATAAAAAGCCGGAGTAACGGGAATTAATAACCAGCGGAGAAATATAGATATAAAAGTAAAGAGTCGCTACTATCGCGGACACGCACGGTTTGCACGTGTAATCGATTCATCGTGATCATCGATCAAGTGGCACGACCAGGGTCTAAGTCCGCAAGCTCGTGGATGAACAGATCGCAGATCACGCGGGAAACGTGGGTGGCATCGATCGCGCGAATCGAGATTGTCGAGGGCCGCGCCGGCATGCCAGGAATCCTGGCGTTTCTGGGTTAGAGGCGTTAAGGCCAATTCGTACGAATGCACGCAGGGTACGCGACCCGTGCTTCGTTCGATCGATAACGCCTGGCCACGCTCTCCGTACGCCTTATCCAAAGCGAATTTAGAGTCCATTGCGGCCGCCGTTGTGGCTTCGATTATTATTCCATTATCGATTACTATTCGTCGGGAGCGTTCGCCGGGTACGTTCGAACGGATGAACAGCGTTCTCGGTGTTACAGCCTATGGTTGTCGAAATCGTACGTTTCGAGATCGTTGCTTTAGTCTAAAAAATATATTAAATTCGCGTCGATTAATTGATATCAAAGGTTTTAGGATTAAATTGGTACACAGGCGAACGAAAAGTCGCGCACCGGTGCACGCGCAAAGTCGAAGAGACGTATATTCTATAACGTAAAACATATAGGATACGTGGGCCTGTTTGGTGCAGCGTGCGTTCTGTATCATAGGGTTGATGAAATTTTCGGCAAAATGTAGCCGATGGTTGGAATTCGATAAGACGATAACGCGCTCGGACCGATGCGACGAGTAGCGAGAGGAAGATGATCGGTGAAACGGCGAACGGATTTGCTTGTCTGGTCCCGGAAAAAGGAGGTCGGGGCCAACCACGACCTAACAACTGAACGATTGGATCTACTGGGGCGTGAAGCTTGGCTGCTGTGTGTTGTTGTTTTCTGCACATTACAGCGAACCATTAATTCGAATTAGAGCACGTTTCGCTGGTTGAACGGTAGCCCGGCATAGATGTAGGTCAAGTGTTCATCGCGCGACACATTTTGGCCGCTGAACAACGAACTGGCCAACGAATGCCCGCCAAACGACGGTTGCTGCCAAGCAACGTTTTGTCCAGGTGCTATTGTACTATCGCAACAACTCTTCTTCCTACTCTTATTCCTCCTCTCTCTCCCCTTTGCTTTTATATACCGCGGTTATCTCCTTTTCCTTAGAGAGTAAGGGACAGGTGGAGAAGAGGCAAGACGGTATAGAGCAAGAGAGAGGGTAAAGTTTTCATTAAGCTTTTGTCGAGCCGATGTTTTCGTTTAATTGCGCCGGTAATAATAAAGAGATATAAATAATATAGCAAAGTATAAATTTTCTCAGAAGCTTCCCCTTTACGCGATGGAAATTTTTCTTTCGCAGCTTTTCTCCTACGCCCGGTATCAAAGTCCCGTGTCCGCCAATTCCCAACGAAATCGAAAACCCGATCGGAACTAGTCGTCGATGCGTTCGGTTCGTTCTCGTCGCTGTGCAAATGAAAATGCACGAGGCCCGCCCCAGGGAACGCAAGGTTGTTCGAATTTCGAAAAGCCGGAGAACGTACTCGACGAGAAGTCGAGTCCCGCGGATAGTTAAAGATGCCACCGACGCTAAAGACGCAAGTTTGCGAAACCGGTTCCGGCGGAGTCGGACCGTCCAAAACTTATCCTATTACGAGTTTCTTCGGCGAAAGAGGAACGGGGAAAAAGGAAGCTGCGTTTCGGTCTGGCGAACGAGTGCCTCTGCGAGGCATCGGCAATCTCGAGAAAAGGCGTGGAATTTTCGACGCGCTATGCAAACGGAGACGCAAACGGAGACGCAAACGGAGACGCAAACGGAGACGCAAACGGAGACGCAAACGGAGACGCAACCTCCAGCGATAAGCTGCCCCTCTGCTTCGAGACAGATTCGTTCGAGGGATACGTTCTCAAAGCTGAAACACGAGTGATCTGGCTGAAAAGCGCAACAGCTCCTCTAACTTAGTTGGTTCGCGAGCAAACGATTAGAAAGTAGTTAAGAGGTCGAATAAGTCGAGGATGCGCTTTTAAAGCGCGAAACCCGTTTAACTCGCATCGTCGGTCGAGTTTTCTCAAAAGTTTCACGACATTCTTTTACTTAAAGTTTCCGCTCTGAATTTAGATAACGTTAACAACGAGTGACCCTAATTATCTTGAACGTTTCGAAATATTATTCGATAAGTTTGTTAATTCGAAGCCGTACGAGCGAAAACGAGACTAAGTTTGAGGTCAGGTTGCTCTACTTTAGACGAGATCGAAGATCTGGTTTTAATTTCATTTGACCAGTAAATTAATAAACCAGTAGGTAACGTCGTAAGGACTAACGTGCTGATTAAACGAATAAACGAAAGACCTTTTCGGAAACTTAAGGACATCGTCGGTGCTCCTCCTTTGGTAAAGAATTCGTCATATTTCACGGTGAAAAGATCAGTCGCTAACCCCCGTGTTTTCTGTTACAGAAAGGTCGCTCTAGTTATTATCCTTACCAGAGCCGGTTTGGACTTGGATCCAAACGCCCTGAAGAGGTTGAAAGTTACGGTGCCGAAGCTCGGTCTGATTCCATGGGTGGTCGAAGCACTCGTCGTAGCTGTACTAACGAAATATCTTCTTCATTTGCCCTGGATATGGGGTTTCTTGCTTGGAAGCGTAATAGCTGCTGTTTCACCGGCCGTTGTAGTACCTTGCCTCTTCAGGTTACGTGCCAAAGGTTATGGAGTTGCCAAGGTGAGATTAAATCATTTTTTTTTTTTTCAATATCTCTATCAACAACCATACGAAAATTCTCGCAGCATTATCCGTTTTAAAGAGCGACGAAGAAAATCCGCAACGTTCTCCGTGTATTCTTCGATGCAGTTTCGTTCGAGCAAGAGCGAAAATTCCATGTCGCGGAGTTTCGCGCGTCGAATTAGCCGTATCCGCGATGCGTCGGCCATACGTCGTATTTGTTCACAGATAATGCCCGTCAAATTTCATCCGTTAGTGGGTAGCGCGATACGGTCGGAACACTCGTGAGTCGTAAACTTACCGAATGCACGTCGACGCTAATTAAATTTCTTTAGGACGCCGGTTCTGCACCACCGCTGCAATTTCGCGTTTCCTCGCGGTGCAATTGCGCACGACGGGACGCGGGAAAAATTCGCAACCAGCTCGGTGGTGGTGGGACTCGGTCGTGCGAACGAGTCTCCTCGCGAACCGATGCTACCGACCCTACTTTGTTTCAATGTAACCGAGAAAGTTTCTTTCGAAATACGTTTCAAATGTACGTAGCTAGCTTTCCCATACGATTCCGTGCGACTTACAGTGCCAGCGAAAATTGCAGCTACATTCTCTTCGGTAGATTGAATTTTCCTGGATCGAGGAACAAAAACGCGTTTTATACGGTTAGCAGGACTTTGTAGTTGCATCCGTGCTATTCAAGAAATTTACAAGAAACCACGTTAATTCCAATTTGCGCGAAATGTCGTTGAATATAAGCGACGAATGTAGGAGAGAACGTAGAAGAGACGTTTGATCTATACACGGTGTACTTCCGTTTAACACAAATTCTTTCTCCAACTATTTAAAATTACGATTTCTTTGTGATATTTCATAATTACATTCTAGACATATTAATTTTCTTTCAGTCTTTCAGAATTATCTAAAGTTTAGAACGGTCGTTGGTTCGGCACGAGCCCATCCGTAGCGCAACCAACGCTACGTTCTAATAAAAAATTGTCTCCTGAGTAACACAACATCGCGACAGTTTTTCTCATATTCTGTACGCTTCAACCTGTTTAATCTCGGATATCGTTTGCGATACTCTTGTAGCGGAAAATGTTTGATAAATACGTTTCGTTATCGTCTCTAGGGAGCCCCCGTGCGTGATTTATAGTTAAACGATCTTTGCAACAGCAAACGCGCGTATCCCTTCAACGCCAAGGCGAAAAGCAAGTGGAAGAATAGTCGGCTGCATTCGAGCATCGACCTTTCTCGATCGAAACGTCATAAACGATCGTTCTTCTTGTTTGTTGTTCGAAAAGGACGATCGAACGATCAAAATTTGGAACAAAATTGTTACATACGAAGAATCATTTTATTAATAAAATCAATGTTATACAACTGATAAAATAGGCGATAAAATACGTGTTAAAATAGAAATTTCTATAATAGTTGCGATAGTTAATCTGCTCCTATGATGCTTCTGATGCGGGATTAAAGACGTTATTAAATTAATTAGATTAAAAAGATCAACGATGCGGCGGTACTTTTGCGCAGATCGAAGCAGGATGGTCTCGAATTCGAAGGATCTCTATTTACCTCGTATCAGATAGGATTACAGGTTCAACAGCGTTCCGTAATTGCGGCAGATTAAACTAGCGGCTGGATTTAGCCGGATCTCTACCGACGGAATTTACCACATGGGTTATGTTTTCCTATCAGTTGTGCTTCTGTAACAATCGTTACTATCGAAGAAAAATATGCAAAATAAAGTAGTTTAGCATCGCCTAACGTAACAATGAAAATTGAAAATTTAGCACCGTGATATAAAATCCTTATTGCACGATATGTAACAGACAAAATTACAAGAAACTAATTGCTTTTGTCAAACTTGGATTAACAATTATTCTATGCTAGTCCACTTACACGCGTTATCTCGTTAACAAATCGAATCAAAATGAAGTTTATCCGTATTTAGGGTATTCGTCTATAAACAATCCTGCAGGCTAGCCCAAATATCTTAAAACAGATCTTATATAAAATGCACATCGATGCAGAGACTAATTTTATATCTGATTATTTATTTCCGATTGGAAAAACGAGGCTGACGATTGAATTAATATGATAATCTGTCGGTAATTGCGTAAAATTTTTCAAAGAATTTGCACACGAAAAGAGTTTCAACTAACTGTAACTACGTATACATGATCGTTACTCGGCCATTTATTCGAGACATTACCAATACGTTTTATCGCGTTTCTGTCAGCTAGATTTCATTGTTTCTCTCAATTTATGCAGCAATATAAAACCGCCGAAGAAACTCGTCCGAATAATCACGAAAAACAATTTCCGTCCGCGGATCGTGCATCCTTGGAACGATGCTACGAAGGTTGTCGAAAATATCGTTTGTGGATGGCCGAGTGATCGATATTCAGACGGT
The DNA here is from genome assembly GCA_014825925.1 of Bombus breviceps. Taxonomy (NCBI): domain Eukaryota; kingdom Metazoa; phylum Arthropoda; class Insecta; order Hymenoptera; family Apidae; genus Bombus; species Bombus breviceps. The sequence goes on along the minus strand of JACXIW010001316.1, from coordinate 199,266 downwards.
AGTCTGTATTCACAGGGCGTATTCTTGCCTTCGAAACGGTCTGCCAGTAACAGTTCTTATCGACAAATCGACGTATTCGTCAAATCACGAAGGGGCGCGAGGCCCGTTTCCATGAATGGCTAATTCAGTACCGCGGCCGTCTGACCATAACGCCCCGTCACTACTTGTCGCACGTTCCAACTTCGCTTTGACAAATTTCGCTTCAAATTGCTTTATCATTGAAAATAATCGAGATTACCGTTGCCCAGACCATCGTACGCGTACGAAAGACTTCGTAGACGAAAACAGACATTTCGAATATCAGGAATCTATAGTAAAGCTCTAATAGATAATTTACGATTAGAAAATGATGAGGAGCACAAGACTTTTTCCATCGTATCGATATATATAAAGTAAATTATTAGATTTCGACAAAGATTAGAAACAGAAGAATACATTTAACGAGAAATGCGCATTTAACGCAGTGAATGAAACGATAAATTATTAAATTTTCACTAAATGCGAATTAACGTATGCAGAACTAATTGAAAGGTTTATCATTGCAAGACGATTTGTTGTGTCAAAATTCCATTTATAACCATGTAGTATTTTGTGGAAGAGAAACGATTTCTTGCGTGTTTGGGCGATTATACGCCATTATACGCATTGTAAAAATTACAATTTGAACATTTACGCGATATAACATAGAGACATTTTCTAAAATTATAGATCCATCATTTACACATATATAAGTCATCGAATTATTTTTCCCCAAGATCGTACATATTAGGAAGAGAAATTCAACGAAACGCCATCGCCGTCACCGAACAGCAAACAAACAGAATCATTAAAGACAGCTCGGATGCGAAGTTTACAGTCCAGGGACAAAAGTTGGTACGTCCAGAAGATTTGACGCGTCGCAACGATACGGTCGTGTTTAAAATGATAATGTGAGAAACATTAGCGAGAACGAACCGAACGGTGAAGAAGAGCGCAAACGAGGAGAGAGAGAGAGAGAGAGAGAGAGAGAGAAGCATATAGGAGAGATAGTGGAAAGACTTAAATAATTCAGTTTAGAAAATGGAGTGGAAGCTGTTTGAAGAGTGCAAAGACCATTCCTGGCAATGTGATATTCATGAGTCGAAAAATCTAGACGAGACTTTTTGTTTATTCGTCGCTCTTGCGGTGGAAGCAGCCGCGCGAGCGAGAAGAAATTAAACGCTTTGTCAAGAACGTGCCGAGTAATTCGCATTAACCGCGAGATCAAAAAGGTTCCCGAGGAATCAAAAAGAGGAGGTGGCGACAAAGAAAAGAGAGGGAACCCTTTCTTCGTTCTCTCGTCCCTTTCCCGCGTGCCACGTACATGTTCGTTGTACTTTCAAGTAATCGTGTTTCTCGACATAATTTCCGTATTCGGCTCTGGAAATAAATTTCAAACGTTTTAATCGAAGATGCGGCGGCGTAGATAGAGGCAATCTAGAATTGCGAAGACGAGGCAAGACGCATGTTGGATATTTCATAGTTGGCGTACGCGATTCCATAAATGCTATTTTAGTATCATTTGGAATATTAGAGGCCATTGAGTTTTCATTTAAGTCGAAGGTTTATCGTAAATTGGGTTAGTTAAGAAGAGAATATAACAGGCTTTAAAGGCTAGACTCGGGGCAAACTAATCGATTAAATAAATATTCTATTTCGTGCATTATTCGTTGCATGTTAAACAGATTTTCTAGATTTCTTGTTAACCGGTACTCAACCGGTACCGGTGATTTTATACTTTACGCGATACGCGCCACTGACAGCGTATCGTATTACGCGTAAAATATAATCTATACATTAAAACGAAGCACTCTGAAATTAAATAATTCATTGAAAATTATGGCGGACCGGTTGCGACACGCGAAGCCGCCGATCGTTTTAGCCACGTTTCGTCCTATTTTTATTCACGGATTCGGAAATTCGCAATCATCAACGTCTTGAAATACGATTTCGAAGAACCATAGTTCCGAGCCTGGCCATTCGAGAACGACCCCATTCGCCATCCTCGTTTACCAAACGGCTGAACAAATTTTCCAAGTACCAACTAAAATTAAAAAACAGACAACTAATTACCAAGTATAATTTATCACTTGCCCTGTTTGTCCTTTTCCACAAAGAGTCTCGAGCCGGCCCTGCACCGATCCACTACCATTCGATCGGCGATGCGTGAACGCGATAAGCGTTTATATACACGCCGTCGAACAAGAAAAAAAGCAACGCGACGAAAGATTTTTCAAATCTAACCTCCTACCAAACTTTCGAAACGATCGCGCAAAAAGGAGAACGTACAACGAAACAAATCTTTGCAGAAATCGCTGGCGAATCGAAATCCCTTTGTCGACGGAGCAACTCAACGTGATTTAACAAGTCGCTAGAACGATCGTCAAACTCAAATCCCATACGAGATATGGCTTTTCGAAAGAATCGCGAGAGCGTGATCTCGTTACTTTTCTTCTTCCTCCTCTTAATTCTCCTTCGTTTCATTTTCCCCGATTCCTCCAACTCCGTTTCCTTTCTATCTATCAAACGGCGGATTATTTTCATTGACCTCGAACGTTCCGGCTTAAAGTTCCTTAATGGTTTTCGAAGTTACCGCGATGGAATGCGATTGCGGCCGATAACGAGGTTTCCGCGAGTCGCGGATGTTGTAGTCGTCGTTGGAAAATAAGGAAAGTTACGGGGGTAGGAGATGAAAAATACGGAAACCGTCGATTTCTGTCGGGATGCTGTTCATCGTGCCATCAAACTCGGTAAGAAAATTGCTCCTCGAGGATGGCTAATAATCCTTTTCCTCGTTACTTCGCTATCTCCTGGCTTGGATATAATTTAAATTTTACTTCTGCGATTTTAATATCTACGATTGGATATCTTTTACCGTGATATCGATAACACGACGCGCGATGCACGTCGCCGATCGGTGCGGCCGGGTTTGCTCAAACGGGCGTAAGAGAGCCGAAAAACAAGCGATAGTCGGCTGTTACTCTTGAACGATGCATCAAGGAACATGAGCGTCCAGGAATAATTCCAAAGGAACTTGATTCCGCTGTTTTGTTTCGCTATTTTTCTTGATTTCTTATGAAACAACGATTCGCTGTTTTACACTTGAGAATTATTGTTATTTTCAAAGCTGCGCTCATTATATATATATATATATATATATATATATTTCTTTCTCTTTTACGACGTAAATCGTTAATTTGCGTTAATCGTTGTTTCTGCGTTTCACCGAATCGCTAAAAGCGTTTACAGATTTAAATTTAACTGTTGCTCGATTTATTTTTCGATCAATAGTCCATAATCACTCCATCGAGGTACTTATTCGATCTTCGTTATCGGTTTCCCTTCAGGGCATTCCAACTTTGATCATCGCTGTGTCTGGAATCGATGACGCAGCATCAGTGGCGATCCATGGGATAATAAAGAGCATCATGTTCTCCCACGATGCGCTCTGGTATCAGATCCTCCAGGGTCCTATTGCCATTCTCGGAGGTCTTGGATTTGGAGTCCTATGGGGTTGGCTGGCTAAATACGTTCCGGAAAAGGGAGATGTAAGTACGCCAAATTTTACTCGCTTTTATTACATCGATGATACTACTCGGTTAGATGATCGCTGCCATCACATCTTTCACGTTTACCGTATCTTTCAGATCGATATTCGCGCTGTATGTCGACCCTTCTCTAAATATACGTTCGCGACAAATAATACCGTAACTTGGACACTGGTACTGGTACGTTGCCAGTCTTATACGACACGTACAACGTATGCATAAAAGTTTGATGATTGCGCGTAAGACGGGCTCCGCGCCTTCGATTTTCATGAAACTGAAACACGTCGTGAACCCATCATTCCGAACCATTCTTTTTCTACGCGTACAACCGCCATACGTTCGGCCACGCTCTAGTTTTCTAGAGTTTTGCGGGAAATTCGAGCACGTCGCACGACAGCGCGCGACCGCTCGTCTCTGCCGTATCTACAGACGTATCACGTTGATCGGCAAAAGTTACGGCGAACAATCTGTTATAACGGGGATAATACACGGATCAAAACGGACAAACGCGAAACAGCGAGGTGGTAAATTAACAGGATCATGGCACGCAAGGCCATGGCACCGAAAAGGCCTGACAAACAAACATCGTCCCCGCTGTATACGTAGACGACGACATGTAGACGATATATCGACGTTTTGGGGCCCGGGGCTCTCGATCGCAGCCGAGACGGTCATCGCGGAGGTTTTAGTCGGTTGGAGTCCGGCACTACCACGCCGCTTTTTCCCCAGAAGCGGCCTGGTGTCCGTGCGGATTTCCTTCCCGCTAAACAAAAAAAAAAAAAAAAAAAAAAAAAAAAAAAAAAAAAAAAGACGATATATCGAACGAAAGATCCGATCGTACCCGGCCCCGACACCGAAACTGGCCTTTGCCGAAACGCCTGATCTCGATTTCGCTAGATCGCTAGATCGCCACGCAGACTGTACAACAATTTCGTTAGACGCGGATTCTATAAAGGCGCTATAAATTATCCAAGAGCCTTCGCCCCGCGTCCTCGCATCGCTTTTCCATTCGTTCGACAAACTCTACGAATCGTGGACTATTCGCGATGATTCACGATTGACCCGATCCCTGTGCAATAAAAGATGATGCTTTGGCACGCGGCCCTCGATTCCGCTGTTTATTACGGCGACGCCGTGCTCGAAACAAGCCTCGCGAACGAAAGCGGGTCTAGAGACACGAGGCTCGAGGAAAATTGGTCCGATTCTTTATTTCCCGACTCTTTGATCTCGCGTGGTTTTGACAGAGCCGAAAGTGGACGACGATGCGACGAATCTATACGAAGCTTACTCCTAACACGTACCATCCGTCGTCCATTGATTAGAAAGTTATCGATGGCTGAGATCATCGTGTAACAGCAGTAAAGACTGTTTTGACTGTTAACGCGTTAAGGTTAACGAAACGACGTTACGACAAAGCAAACTGTGGAACGTTGATTGCTTCTACAATCGATCTCGCGATCGGACGATTCTTAAGCGATCGGACGATTCTTAAGCGTTCGACGATTCAAACGATTGTGGCTGGCCGACGATGGAAGAAAGGGTAAGACCGATCGGTAGGAAGACGACTCGAGCAACTCGACGCGCTTGTTCGACGATTCCGAGGATTCTTCGGGCCTTGCTACGTTCCACCGAGTTTCAACGCTTAAAGCGTGACTGCTGGCGCGAAAAACACGCGTGCCGATCGTTTTCCACCGAACGCAACAACGTTCGATCGTAGGTGTATCGTATCGTCGTGACGATTCGCGTGAAATTCTCGTTCGCGCGGTACGATATCGGGAGATCGTCGACCTTGCCACGAAGCATTCTCGCGTTTACCCTCGTTAATGCCAGTTCTGGCTCGGTGGTGCCGTTTTTCATCGGATACGTGGCACATTCGCGGTTGTTGACGATTCCCTGCAGACCAGCCGCGCTTATATCGCGAGATACCGGGCTGAGCCAGCGAGAACGAGCCGACAGAATTTATTATCCGCCTCGCGTTCCGACGTAATATACGCTGGTTGTTCGCGCGGACGCACGATCCGACGCGATGCCCACGTTATCCGTCTTGGCCCGCCACGCCGCGGCTGAATTATCAATTCCGTGCGCTTATTGCCTTTCCCCCTGCCGATAATTATTACCGTTTGCCTTTTTGGCTAGTAATATCTTGCGCTCTATTGGTCGTTGCTGTTCATTCAGATCATTCAGAAGCAGATCATTCAGAAATAACGGGCATCGTCTACAAGCTTCGCATATCGGCGATGTAATTTTGGAGGATTTAATTTAACCTCGAGTCCGAAGCCTAAACGATCCTGTGCCGTTTTTCTTCCACTGATTTCGACCGCTTTAGTCGTTCGTTCCAACGTTTTTCTATCATAAACGTGCTTTTCATGATCTTTTATTTGCTTGCGAAGTAAATCTTTAGCTTAGATTAGTTTAACCCACTTAGTAGACAGCCAACAACCGAAAATCGGTTGCGCGTATAAATGTCTACCAACATAAGCGTCTACCAACAGCGATATCGCGTACAAGGTATTCAAAAATTATTGAACCAAGCGACCTGTTTCTCCTAGGGGTTGAACAAACGTTAGGGGTAACAAAGTTTTCCGCAGCCACGAGCCAAAACGAGAAAGAAAGAAAAGAACGAACCGGTGGAATGAGAAGTAGACAAGGGACAGATCGATTTCCTACGAGTCGTTGAAATTTGCTTCCGGCTTCGACAAAGTTCGGCTCGTTCGCCGCGAATTTGAGAGAACCGAGGTGCAGATGATTTAAAAACGCGAGAGGAGAAAAGGTAAAAGCGGGCCGGGTTGGGTCGATCGACGAACAGGCGGCGTTTCACCGATGTTGCCCGTTCTTGCCCGTTCTTGCCCGTTCTTGCCCGCTCTTGCCCGCTCTTGCCCGTTCTTGCCCGTTCTTGCCCCCTTCGCAACCTTGCCAACGGTATTTCGCCCAGAAATACTCGTCCCACGCGATCTCTATACGGCAAAAGAAGCCTGCAGAAAGATTTTTCTCCTTTCTTGTTCCTATTTCCAACTTTTGCCAACAAGAACCGAGTCCTTTCGACGTATGATAACCGGAGAGCTGAATCGTCTCGAGAGCTTGATTCGTATTGAAATTTTTGTACGGACGTTAGGTTCGTTAAGGGTGGAAAGAGCGCGGTTCGGAGGCTCTTTTTTATTACGTTTGGATACTTTGTCGAGACAGGTGGACAGAGCTGGATCCTCGACCAGTTGCTTCCGATTCACGACCTGGTTTCTCGCGAACAACGCTGTCGTTTTCGATCGTACGACGTGGAAATTTGCTAAAATTTGACAATGCCGAGAACAACTTCGTTAAGATATATACAGTAGCCTCGTGGACGCAGCTGGCTTTGGAATTCAGGACGTTTCCTGAAATTTCATGGAAATTCGTCCACTACATCCGAATTGTCATAGTATTTGATCTCGGTTGAGCTTCAGTATCTTTACCGAAGGAAAGAAGAAGGGACAATTTCACGGAATCTTCGATCTTCTTTTCGTTGCTTCTGTGTTTGAAAAACATAACACTGTTTGTTCTATGTTCGCAAGTGAAATAAATAAAATTTGCACCAGACCTACGCATATGTATACAGGTTACATATGTGTACAGATATACGTATAGAGCTAAGGGTGTAAGAGGAGACATTTTCGATAGTATTTTCGACGCTTATGTGGAAACACGTTTCAAGTAAAAGTCGAACGAGTAAGGTAGCTAACGATCCTCCAATTTTTATATTTCAATCCTACTACTACGTTTAGCAAACAACAAGAAGAATTCGTAACGGTGTAAAAGGTAATTTGACACAACATTGGGATAAAAAAGTCATGCGTACCTAACCTATTAGAGCTTTTCATATTTTGTTCGAACCGATTTTTCGTATAATTTGCACGATTCTTAAATATTCTTTCATCGTCGTTTGTAACGAAAAGGAAGGAAGAACGTTGAATAAAAATTGGAGCAGAGAATCTACTCGATCGTACAACCCAATCGAAGTATTAACGTTTAAAAAGAAATTAGTCTCATTTCGCTAAAACGGAAAGGTACGTTTAAAAAGTGATTGTAATCTTATAAAAAAAAAATATGTTAATTCTTTAAAGAAGTAATTACCTTAGCGAAATAGCAGCGAATGGCAACTAACGTATCGTAAAGCCAAGTAGGTACAAGACACCGACAAGCGTACCCGAAGATTTATAGGTCAGTTTCTCAGGATTAGGAACCTGTGTAACATCCTCCGTATAACCTACCTGGCATACCACGTACAACCATCTTGCGATCGTACATCAAATCTGCTTATTCGTCTCAGCCTCCGTGAGGCGATACGGCTTAAATCTGAAGAAAAATCGGCTTATCCTTTTATCTCTTTTACTTATTTATTTTGATAATTAAGTTTATAATTAAACTATGAAGTACGCGAGCATCGTCTTTATCCAAGGGCCACCAATTTTCTTACGTATCGTTCCGTTTCTGTTAGCTAACACGGCTAACGTATTACGTTTTCTTCATCTCTTGCCTCTGCAACGGTACGAGTCCACAGACTATAATTCAGAGCTTGGAATATCGGTTAAAATTCACGGACTGGTGGATCCTTTGAAACGAATAATAATTGGCTAATAATTGCATTTTTAACTACAAGGCGAAAGCTTGTTTCTGTTTTTACGAGTCGAAACAGTTTCACATATTTGTAGTTGTGATAACGCTTTAAGCGCATATTCGCGCTGTACTCCATTTATTTTATCGACTAGAGACAAAGATAGAGAAAGATCATCCTTTCAGTTATCACATAAGGAAATGGCATACAGCGTAAATGCTATACAGAAAGAAACGTCTTACGTTATCCGCAAATTATACAATATTTATAATTACACATAACTATTTTATAATTACAGTAACGATTCGTAACGAACGAATTTGTCGATAATAATTAATTACGCTCGTTAATCGCAAATAGACACGCTTTAATTCAAAATCGCTGTCAGACATATTTGAAATTGCCACTAATTAAACACACTGCCAATTACTATGTCGCAAACTCGTGACGTTTGACTTGGTAACGTTGTTGCAAACAGCTGACGGGGTCAGCTTGAAAATAATTAGAGCCCGTTGTAACGAAAATTCGACGAACGTTCAACGAACGTTCGATGAACGTCGATACTCTACGATATTTAATCGAACCAAAAGAAAGGGAAAGCGTTTCGATGAATAATCGTTCAGACACGACGCTAACCACCAAGTTGCTGGGATCGAGCAAATGGAAAAAACGGTTATACGTATACGTACGTACGTAGAAAAAAAAAAGTTGATGGGAATGACGACCTTGACAACAATATTCCAAGGCCATCGAGGAGGTAGTTGAACGTTACGCATATTAGGAATTACAAATAAATCGACTTTCTCTCGTATTTTCAAACGTCGTACTTATAACTACTTGGTATTCCAAATTACGATCAAACGAAACAATTCGTTTGCTGGTTCCCTGGTCCGGTACGATAAAAGTTCCGTAGCGAAAACCGTTTTAACGAAATCAAAGTGCAACGAGATAGAATTGGCTCGATCGTACGGAACGTAAATTTATAATGACAAGATAGTGGACGCGTGTATCGTAATTCTGACGAGGGTCGAAGCACGCGATACGAGAATTCGCGACAAACGATAAATACAGACGAAGATTCGAATAGATGGAACGTTGCTGTAAATTTCATCTCGGCGAGGCAAGGGCAAATAGTCTGGTAAGAAATGCGATTTCCAACGGTGTTTTGAGGCAAAGCCAAGAGAAAGCAGTGTGTCTGTTCGAGTACGTTTCTACACAGGGAATAGTGGACATCGTTATCGTTATCGTTATCGTTATCGTTATCGTTATCGATATCGATACAATTGCCTATGGACACGGTTGGAGCTACCGATATATCAGATACGAGTGCAGTACTCGTACAGGCTTTCCCTTGAAGCCATTTAGCCTGAATTAACGAATAAAAACATTCGACTTAAAAATTTAAGATATATAAATACAAAAATCTTCTAACGTCATAATTTTATAAGATATATGTCAAACGATACGAATTACAAACTCCTTCCAAGAACGAACAGCTACTGGTTAAAATTCGCTAAAATTAAATAAATAAAATAAACGATAGAATAACGCACGAATAGCGTGACAGGAAGGAAGGAACACGCTTGCATTCGCCATAAAAATACAATAAACTGAAATTCTTTTAATCCCGGAAACTCGAACGATCGTAACGAAACTCTAGTTGGCGGGTGGGTATGCTCGCTGCAGCGTGAAACGTATCGTACGTCCAAGGGGTTGGAAGAGGACGAGCTCGCCATCTCGCCGCGTGGCAAGAATCTCAAGCGGCGAGTGTACATGTTTCGGTGGAGCGTAGGAAGGTGTCGAGGGGCTGGATATCGCGGAAACGACATTGACGCGGATCGCCGGTCTATCGCGCAACAGCGGAACAGCGTAGCAGTGGACAAGCAGGAAACGTTGCACGATCTTGGAGGGATCCAGCGCGCGACGCTCGTAAGAACTCGAGCAACGATCGTACAATTCTCCGATACTCGAAAACGAAACGACCTTGTTTGCTACCGCGTTGAATTTTATTCAACGTCGTAGCGGTGAATAACGATTCGATAGGTTGTTTAGCGGTTTGGCTTTCGTCTATGTACATACGCGTGTACAGATAATACGTATGTATGGTAGATAGAAAGGAAGAAAAAAAGAAAGAAAGCAAAAAAGAAAGAAAGAAAAAAAGAAAGAAAGAAAGAAAGAAAGAAAAACGTGAAAGCGACGGGTAATGAGAAGTAATGAAAAAATTGATTGGAGGAACGTGAAAAAGTTGCACAGGATGTTGGAAAATGATTCGTCACGAGCGTGCCTGGATCGGTAAAGACGTGAGTTAAAAAGCGAAGCGTGTATTAACGCGATCAGTGATTTCTCCGACAGCGAGTCGACGGTACAGTCGTTTCGTTTAATCTAGTCCCGATGAACAATGGCTCGATGTTTCGTTGGAAATGCGTTGATTCGCGTAACGGTAACGCGCCAACATTCGCGTCGTTCGATATCGTTGGATATCGGATCGGCACAGATTTTGTTACTCTCGTAATCGAAACGAGCGTCGAAATTAGGCTTGCCTGCCACTTCTCCGAGGACGAGGGCTAGAACTGCTTGTATAACTTCCGGTTTCAGCGGTTAGACGTAGCTGTCATTTATCGATAGAGCGGAAATGAATGAAAGCGGAATGAATGGCAGTACTTTGGCCTGCCATCTCCTACGCGTATGTAGGAAAAAGTTGTCGAGATACTTAGACGTCGTCGAAATCGGGAACGCGTCAAGATCGGAGGAAACAAGTCAAAGGCGTCGCTTATGGCGGTTACCCGACAAGAAACGCATAGCTTTAACGAAAATCGACACGGTGACGAGGATATTTATCAGGGAAAATATCGTGGCTGCATTTTAAAGTAACATCCGCCGTTGAATTTGGCGTCAATAACCCGATTGGTGACAAAGTTTATGAAAACCCGCGTCACCGCCATCTGTCACCGACTAGATTTGACAAGAGGCTACGGGATTGGAATCCGTCGTAGCGAATTCCACCTCCGACGACACCTTGAGAAGAAATTAAATTGAGCGTTACGACGGCGAGACGAATGAAATTTGAACGAGACAGACGCAGCAATTATTTCGATCAGCCCTCGCGGATAGAAACGCGGTTGTTCGTCGCTTAACGCGATCGTGACTAACAAGAATCTCGATTTGAATTTTTCAGCGGAAGTAGGGCAAACTTTTTCGTTTGACAAATTCGAAATTCATTATCCACCTCCATTTATCGAATATGCCGGATAGATGAATTATACGCTTCTTGCCAACTTGTAAATTTTAAGTAGGGAATTATATTACGACCTTGAAATACGTTACGTGTTTCCCATACACGTAACCGCCCCGGTCGGCCTTCGTTTCCGAGATATTCGCAGAAGCTCCAATTTAATTTATGTTACGGTTACACTTTGGTTCTGGCATATAGATGACCGCATTTTTATATAGTCCAGACTTAAGCCCTAGTTGCTACTTAAACTCATACCGATACCGATCGTCTTCCATATATGAATGAAAAACAGATAAATCAACGGATCATAGGTTGTTTGGGTTAGACGTTGGATCGATATCCGGCTACCTCACGGATATTATACGGCTATTATTAACGCACCGCTTGATTCTTCTTTCGCGCCATTTTGTAAGCGTATCGTAAATTCGACTACTACCGTTCGATTATTCCACTATTATTATGCGTATACGTTACTGCCACATACTGCCAAACATACCCTTTCCGTATAACTCAAAAACTCGAGAACTTGCCGGGCCGCCACGTCGAGTTCTTGCTTCCACTGCGTTAGAATCCATGCACGCTGCTAAACGCATATTTTAATTGCCACTCGCCAATGTACCAACGTATCGGTATGATCGATATGATCGAATAGAAGCAAAAATTGTTCGTCGAAACTTTGCCGATCGAAAATTCAGTTCCCTCGGCACGGTGTTCTCGTGCCTCGCGAGAACACCGATCGATCGCTTGCTCTTCGCGAAGAAAACAATGTTTCCACAATGTCGGATTCGCGATGCTCTCGCTCAGCTTTCATCCGGCCTTAACCACGAACGAAGCTGAATCCGTTCGTAGAAAGCACGTAGAAAAGTACGTGGAAAACAAGCTCGTAGAAAAAGGCACCACTGTTTCTGGCTATTTCTTTCGCGCAACCATGTCGATCGTGTCTCGTGTTTGCACGTGAGTCACGTTGCTTTACGTCTATTTAACCGGCCGGATCCCTCTTCCAACACGACCGATTCCAGTCTCCGGCAGATTGAACGAACGTCCCAATTACCGTTACATCTGTAAGCCTGCTTTCGATCGTTACCCCGACTGGCTGGCTTTCTCCTCCCCTATCTTCGCAGATTTTTCGCACACTTTTTTTCTCCTTAGAATACGACTCGTTTAACAACGGGAAGAACGAATGCGAATATCACTGTTCGCAGACCTACCAGTCGAATTCTCTCTATCGAGCATAAAACAACAATACGGAATACGTACGCGTATGGATAATCCAACGACTGTTTGCCTGTTTGCCTGTTTCGCGCTGCGCGAACGCAATATCGCAGTACCTCCTATTATCCGCAAATACCTATTTTCCAAACGTTTTTATGTTTATATAATAATCAGGAAACCGAGTTACGTCTGATCGCATGTTCGAAGAAACTCTGTCAGTCGAGCCAACCAATCGAAAAATTTGCCACGAGTTTAAGAAGATATCTACCCTCTGGAACTTTTAATAGCCATCGCGACTAAAATTACGAACCGAGTAAAAGTAAACGAACGAAGACCCAATTTTAAGTAGGACTTGGCGAAAGTTCGTTTCTCGATGTTGACGAAGGATCCGCTAGCTGTCGCTAGACAAAGGTGGCTGGATAAATCCTTTCTTTTGCTCGAATAATTGGATAAAGTAACGATACGATTAACAAAAATGAGAAGAAAAAGAAGCAATAGTTAAGAAAAGTATCGTACGTCTTCTTGCGTCGATCGAAAACTGCTCACACATATGCACGTAACACGTATGCGAGTTCTCGTATTGCACGATCGATATTTACAAACAGTCGTCCTTCGAGTATTAAACGTCACTTCGTTAAGGATGCGTACCGCTACGTACGATGCGATTAATCGTTCCGGATTTACGTATTCCTGTCCTCCTAGCTAGACGAATCAATCTGTGTTTGTACGACGAGGACAACTTTACCTATCGTACAGTTGCCGTACATATCATGCCATCTAGAATGTCCATGAACGCACAGTGTCGCCGTTAGAGCGGAAGTAATTTCTGCTCCATTTTTCAAATCTCAATTTGAATCGCATCGTTGCTACTCGCAAGAATGGGATGCAGTTTACGTAGGCGGACAGTTACGCGATTCATACTTAATACGCGCGGAGAATATAGTTTAGATCCCTAAGAGGCTACTCGCCGCAAACTCCTCGGTCACGACGATCCGGTGGAACGTGCTTAAACCTAAGCAAACTTTGATCCTTGATTAAATTTCTACGTATTCCACGGTCGAATGACTCCGAGCTTTGGCCAAACGTTCACCGGGATAAGTAATTATATTTGCCCCTGCAACCAATGCGCCGTGATTTACGTTTCAGCGGTGAATAAAACGTCTCCCCTTTTCATTTATTATCCAACTAACGGAACAATTTTATCGTCTGCTCGTATCCAACGCTTGTATCTACTTCTGGTCATTTACAGATTATACCAGTTAATCGCTAATTACGAATAGTAACTAATCGGCTAGAGATAGAGAAAAGCGTTGGTTTAGTGGCTGGCTTCTAAAGTTCACGAGATAATTACATCCTACGTTCTTTCTCATCCTACGAATTAGAATCTGTCGGCAAAATTAATCGCTGCCACGTGCCACGTTAAAATTTGACGTGCCGTTTAAACGTCTTAAATAAACGAACAATTATACGTGTCGGTTTTCCGGGATATCGAATCTCAATTGTTTTCTAGAATCGGCTTTACATTGACTCTGTGTGCCCGCTCCCCCCCTCCCCCAAGTTGCATTTCATATCGAAACGCGCTAAGGGGACGCAAAAAGCATCTTCGAACACCCACTTGGAGAATATCTCGTTGATGTTCCAGAGGAGAATACCATCGTTGACGCCACTCGCGACAAATCGTATTAACGTTTATTACGATGAGAATCGCCGGGTCTTCCAAACGAATCCAAACGGCGTTCAGATCGGAGAAATACCGTTCGATCCATCTATGACACTCGTTCGGACGATATTTACTACTTGCCATTGGAGCCATTTCGATCGGTTGAAAGAAGAATTATTAACGCTTGCGCGCGAAACGATCAACGTACCAAATATCGAATTCTACGCAGACGTTAAACAAAAATACAACAACCCAGACATCCAGACGTCGAATAAATGGTTATTCGATTAGTAGCGACTAACGAACTGCATGGTATGAAATAGGACGTGCGCACGAAAAGAAGGAAGAAACAGCGGAGCGCGCAAGAGGCGCGAAACCATACTGCAACCGTACTGTAACCGTACACTGACCATTGCGTAGTTAAGGATTAAAGGCTACCGTTAAATCCCATTCTTCCCCCGGAAAGAAAAATAATCAAGGCGAGAGAAATTTCCCTCGATACGCGAACGTTGATCGCGTGACAAATCATTTCTGCGACCAGAAGTCGGGTTAGACGCGACAGGTGCAAACAAACGCGTGCAACGAACCTTTCCCCGTTCACGAATACGATCGTACGCAACAAGGTATCTGGCCGAGGGTTCGGCTCCGGAACAATATTCAATTTGCACGCGTGACGCGTACGCGCCGCTGTCCGCGAGATATCGATTGCGAAAGGTTCGAAATTGAATCGAAGCCGGAGGGTTAGCTAGCGACGCTGCCAACGGCGTTTTATCGATTCGCGCGAATTAAACGTTTGTGTACGGATTCGGTCGGAAAGCTGGCCAGCGCTTGCTTGCCGCATCGCCACCTGCATTGCCTCCCGTGCTCTTCCGCCGCCCGTGCGATCAACCTCTTTCTTCCTGCAATTCTCGATAATCGCGAATGACGATCGAATAATAATCGCATCAAAGAGTTGGATTTACATGTATATGTTCGAAATTTCTCTGGATAGCTTTGTTGTCTCGAGATTCCGACCTAAGCGCTCTTGCGTGCAAGAAGGACTGCGGTTCCTCGCAATCCGTTTGTCAAAGGACACCGCTACCTTTCCCGCTGCGTGTTTCCTCTTCTTTTTCTTTTTCTTCTTTCTTTTTTTTCTTTTTTTTTTCCCCCTTTCTCTTTTCACTGTTTCACGTGCCGTCTAAATCGTATAGTTTACGACTGGTTGGTCATATCGACGCGTTGTTGGCTATACGAGGCACTGAGAGCAACTCGAAGAATTGCCGCAAGTTCTGTCCGTTCGTTTTTCGTTCGTTGCTTATATACTATGGAGAATGGACTTTCGTGGCAGAGGAAGATGAAACGTTTATCGCGCGCAAGCGGAAAACGTAACGCTTGAAAATTCCCAAGAACGGGAATACTTTCCGGGTGTCACCTCCCAACGGATAAGATATCCTGGCAGATACCTGCGGCGGTTAAGACTCGTTGCTTAGATTTCAGTGAAACGTTTTAAAACAATGACGGTACTATTTCCGTTCGAAAGAATTGGAAAAGTACGGGCGAAGGCTGTATATAATATACTCCATCCGTAACACGACGTACATACGTGTTTCACAATAGGCAACCTTGTTGTATACAAAAACGGTTATTCGGTTATTCGATTATTCGATTATTCGATTATTCGATTATTCGATTATTCGATTATTCGAACAGCAGAGGCGTGCGAGAGGTTGAAATTGATAGTATTTCGAGACTGGAGAATATCGCAAGATCCGACAATTTCGAGAACCCGACATCTCCGTCGCGTTTCCCGACATTTCGCGCCGCTGTTGGCCTTGGCGAAAAATATTCTCGCCAGTCGACCGGTTCGCGAAAAGAGTTTTTCGCCTTCTCGTCCGAATCTCCGTCGAATAGCCGTGTCGTGTTTTGCTTCGGACAATCAAGGTTTTACCATGTCGATAAAAAATGTAATTCCACTCTGTAGAATAATTGTTCAATTTAGCGAACAAGCTTTAACCGTACTTGAACGTATTTTCAAAGACGTTCGTTGCATTTGTTCGAGGATACATTCGCGTTTTAAAGGATTTCTCCTTTCTTCTCTTTGTCTGGCGTTCCTTCCTATCTGGTTCTCGGTTTCTCATCCGTACTTTCGTAGAGTTTCGAAAGCTCTTGATAGATTTGACCGAGGAGACATAAAGCGACACGACGTTGCTTCGCTTTTCTATCCGTTCGGCGTCTCGGAACGCGGCTGCACGGAAACGAAATATCGTTCCGAAGAAACTATCCCTGTTTCGTTTAACTACATAGCACCGAAACCTTACCGAAACACGCGACAATTAGAATACTTTGCCACAATAGCGTTAAGTATCGAACGAGTACGAAATCCTCGTCCCGCATTTCTCTAGAAAAATAACCTTTTACGTCGCGTCGATATAAATATCGATCTTTAATCCCTCTCTCGGAGAACCAATAAATTCTCTCGGCACCCACGAAACGAGGTTGGTTCAACAACAACAACAACAACAACAACAAAAAACAGAGACAGAGAGAAGAATCGTATGCATAGAAAATAGCAGCGAGAAAAATCGTGACGATGGTTGGTAGATAATGGAATCGAATCCTTTTGACTACGTTTCTTGTCGGAGATCGATCGCGAATGGGGAAAATGGAAAGAGAAGGAACAAAAAGAGCGAGAGAGAGAGAGAGAGAGAGAGAGAGAGAGAGAGAAAGAACGAAGACGACGTCGCATCGTATCGTGAAACTCATTCGCACGGTGGCAACGGTAGTAGGACTCTTGGTTCCATCGAATACCAGCTTCCTGGTATTCGAGCTTCCCCGTGGATGCTGGGTGTCTCTAAAAATTTCAGATTGCTTTCGAGCGTTTAAAAGTTCGCCTCGTTCCCTATATATTCTTAAATTTCAGCGCTCCAAATGGGAAGCGAGTTTCGTGCAATTTCTGCGAATTTATTTCGGACCAAGAGCGATTACGATTTTACGATTCAAGATTTTTAAACTTAATATAATTTAATATAATGAACAATTTAAAGAGAGAGATTTTACTAAATACGTATTAAGCGTCGAGCACTACGTCGTATTTGAAATATCGTAGAATACCGCCGTTATTCACGTCGTACAGCGTATAATTGAAAATAATTGGAACCGACAAAGCGAATCTAGCAATATTTTCCAGCCATGTAAAAAGTCGATAAGACATCGGTACGTAGCATGAATCGTTCGGATTTGTTAAATGAAAGAAATCAAAAATATCTGTATAAATAGATATTTTAAAACCGTATATATCTGTATACCTCCATATACACGTATATCCGTATAGGGTGTCCAGAGCTTCGACGATCAAACTTCACCAGTAATGTTCCTTAGGTAGAAATAAAAAGAACGATGCTATAGATCGCGCCATCAAAATGCCGTCCCCCGTTTCCAATACCGTGGTAGTTCGCCATCGTAGGCAGACGCAATTTATCGCTCTTTGGTCCGATACTCTTTTCAAAATTACGTATCGTCGCGCATCTACTCTATGTCTAATATTTC
The DNA here is from genome assembly GCA_014825925.1 of Bombus breviceps. Lineage (NCBI taxonomy): Eukaryota > Metazoa > Arthropoda > Insecta > Hymenoptera > Apidae > Bombus > Bombus breviceps. Next base: position 181,486 of record JACXIW010001316.1, on the reverse strand, counting down.
TCTCTATATCTCCATAAATAATCGATGTTCCAAAGGACGACGTACAAACGAATACCTGAGACTTTCTTCGAACTTACAACGGTCGCAAACGGAATATACCTTTTGATCGGAATATCGACTATCGAGAGTAACGATATTTCATTTTTTCTGACGGTAGCTTTACAACGTCTAGCTTCCACAAGGTAAATTAAAAGTGGCATAATGGAATTTCCAACAAACATTTCGACACAGAGATATTGCCGAGAAGAGACTCGCAACGCCTCGTAATATTCGTCGTTCGAAACTCGGAGGAAAATTGAGCACGAGCAAAGTTGATTTCGCTCTCTACGTGGAAAAAGGAACGACCTTGGTGAAAGTTTAGAACGACGAGAACAGTAGGGAGACAAATCCGCGGCGTTATTGAATTAAATTCCAAACGAAAGTGGATCTTCGATCCGCTCGACGGTTCGTGAAAAAAGAAAAAACGAATAAAACGAACGAAGGTGGCGACGACGTCGGGGGGGGGGGGTTAGCAGCGGGTCTTATTCCGTGCAGCTTCGCAAACTGTGGCTTACCCTTAACGACTCGCTCGTTAAAAACGGACGGATTTACCGTCGCCGACGAAATTGCCCGGAGATGAAGCGGCAGTGTAGCTCGAAAGAATTCAGCAGAGAAAAGAAGCGCGGCTAAGAAGCAGAGTGGAGCACTTTCGAGGAGGTCAAGGTGAATAATCTAATTGTCGACACGAACGGAATCGCGACTCCATCCGTTTGGTAGACGAGATTAATCGGGTTCTGGTTCCAGTAAAACTAATTTTATACATTCTGTACAAGTTAGTTACGTTGAAGTAATTAACTTGAAAGTTCGTTTATTCGATGAAAATTTACATGATAAATTTCTTAGAAGTCTGCGAAACAAGGGTTCTGTTTTCGTTCTGTACGTGCCTATGAATCTGCGAATAATCTTACTGGAACAAAGTAATTCCCGAACAAACGTAATAATATAAATCAGGTAAAAAGCACTTAAAACATAGAGTATACGGTATACACGGTTGGATTTATTCCAATACTTTCGATAGATCTTTTTTGGCATCATTTTCTAGTACTCGTTGTAACGAAGACTTCGTTCGTCATCGATCGTCGGATACTCGGACGTGCGGTTGCGAGCATCGAATTGGCTATCGACCTATCAAACGCGTCGCATCTTCTACGATCTTTTCTGTTCGATCGTCGTTAGCTCGGACCATTTAAAAACCGAAAATTCTCTTGTTTTTCTCGCAGAACCGAGTTGAAAAAGCGAAAGCGAATATTCGCGATTTGACGCATCGACGGTACGGAAACTTTAGAAACGAATTCGGATTAAGACGTCAGACGACGTCAAAACAACTATCTTCGAAGGCCGTCCTAATCGATCTGCACGTTCGGGATGTTTCAGCCTTTCATGGTGCCTATGAGAGTACTGATGTTATTAGGAGGTGGGTTACTGGCAGTATTCGGAAGCGAGGCGATCGAGCTAGGAGGTGCTGGACCTTTGGCGGTAGTCGCAGCGGCTTTCGTCAGTTGCTACTTTTGGCAGACACAAGGCTGGGAAGTTGACGACGTAAGTACATTTACATATTTACAAGGAAAATTCAGTTCAAGCGTTGTGTCGCTTCTAATTACGCCCTCTTGTCTAAATGCGCCCTCTTGTCTAAATGCGCACGATCTTCTAAAACGTATCGATCAAAATTTCTTAGTACATTTTACATATTTCGAGAAACGCAACGAAATTTTATACAGATATCGATCGGTTCAACTCGTATATTATCCATTAATACCATATTGAAAAGCGTTCACAAATCAACCTCGTAATTAAATACACAGACAGATTTCCATGTCATTTCTGTTCTTCTTCTTATTTCCCCCCCCCCTTTGTTTACTTATAAATTTTAATTATTTTATCTACAACTTGGAAAAATTTATGAAAATAATTTCCCTATAATTACACATTTGTTACGATTTAAAACATACTCTTGTTTACTCTTACTTGTTACTCTTGTTTAAACGAAAGTATAGATTTATACGCTATAGATGCTGATGGAAGTGACGCGTAAAATTTATCCCAAATCTTTCTTTCGTGCGCATTTTTTTCACATCTCGATACAATACGTATACGATACGATACGATACGATACGATACGATACGATACGATACGATACGATACGATATTGTTCCCCGTTCTATCACATTCCCAATTTATTTTTAGCGTAGAATATTCTCTCTTACCATAAAAACGGACTATTTTATTTCAAATGTGGTTTCTTTCGTGTAGCGAACTTTTTTACCATACGTATTCTATACATTAACTTTCAATTTTAGAAAATCAATGTTTCACACGTGACTGTTATATCGAAATCAGTATTCGAAACTAAGTCCTATTTTATAGCTCAATACGTTCACAAAATATGCTTATTGGCTTTATAAATTTTCCGACAAACCTACAAAAATAGAAAAGTATGGAAGTATATCGAATGAACTGGTTTCAGTTCCGAGATACATGTATACCCGAAGTCTTCATAAATAAAACAATTTCAGTTTGCGCGTGCTATTTGCTTTCGATTTAATCGAATCGTAACGAAACTACGATAGTAAACTCGAATATCGCCATTCGCTTCATTAAATATCATAGATGTCCCTCTCCTCCTTTAAATGAAAATGAAGCATCGATAGCCCGTTATATACATAGCCATCGTTAAATCAATTACCTTCGACGCAATAATTGCAATAATTAAAACTAAACTACCCACTTTTTCATTACTACTACGGACATCAACCCATTTCGTCGTTTCTTCTAAGAACATCTATTCTTTTCTTTCTCCTTTTTATTTTCTATTCAATTGAATTTTACCACATCCTAAAAAATAGATTCTATAAAACAATTAAATAGATATGTTCGACGATTGGATCGTTCTAAATCGCCGAAAGTAAAATGCTAACGTCGAGACTTTACCCCGAAGGGGGTTGATCAATTTCTGTTAGAAATTAGGAAAGAAAAAATCTTTCGTGACGACGGATCCCAATGCTCTTGCAAACTCGTCAAACTTTTCCATTCATAGCCAGACTCTAAACTAATTTGTTCCAGACAGATTCCAGACAAAGAGAACGATATTTATTTTAGGAGATACATAAAATATCTTGAAGAACGTGTTTCGCTAACGTATCGTAAATCTTGCAGAAAAATATTGCTTGCTATATATTGTACGATATACGATATACGATATACGATATACGATATACGATATACGATATACGATATACGATATACGATACGTTTAAAAAGAGTCCAGGCTTTCCAATCTGCTCGATTATTTGTTCTTCTTTATCGACGGGAAAAATTCGTTAGGATGAAAGAACTTTGGTGAAAAACGTATCTTTAAATTCTGCTAAACTTCAATTATTACTTTATCGTAACGTTATATTTTCTCCTGATGCGGCCTTGAGATAGAAGAAACGTTTTTTACCGATCCAATGCAAACTTATCAAAATTGAAAGCAACCATTCCACCCTTAGCAAAGGCCAAGCAACCGGCTAGACCTAAAAACAAACTTCGGAACGCTACGAAGAGAAACGAAAAACCGTCGTAAAATCGCAAAACGATTGGAAAGTGGAGAAGTCGGCGTTCACGAGCCGGTCGCGATAATCCCTGGCGTTCGTGAAATATTCAAACCGACTGCGCGGCGTTCCTTTCGAACGTTGGGGTTGCTGGACACGTAGCCATCGGTATGTCGCGCTCACCAGCTGGCACGTACTCTTCGTGACGCGACTGTGGCCAGATATTGCCGGCGCATTATGACCGATGCTGTCCTCGTCGTTTGTTTCGAACGATTAGCGCGACTAGTCGAATCGCGGCGACGTGTCCTCGGAAAAAATCGACCATGCCAATAACAATTGATCGACCCGATGCGATGCGGTGAATCGATCGTTTTCCGGTACGCCGATGCGACCTGGATAAAAACTGTCGCTCGAATATCCTAATACACGATTTTTCACCGCCAACAACCAGATCCGAATCATAAATGTTCTCCTTGTAACAGTCATATTCCGGTGCCAATAGATTTTAAGACAATCATCTACGATAGGCTTCACCGTATCGATCTAAATGTCGAGGCGTTGAATAACGTCATAGTCAATTTCTTATAGTTAATCTTAGTTATTCATTCAAAGTTACTCTTTTCGCCATTTTCCCCACTTTCGCCATGATCTTCGCGCAATGATAAGACGTTATAATTTTAAATTGATCGCCATACATTTTTTCTTATTACGTGCAAACCTTGATAAGAGATATATATATATATATATTCAATTCTCAATACGATAACAACTGACGATTATTTCTAAACGATTGGAACAATTTTCATTCCTATCTTCGCAAATTTTTAAATGTAATTACTAAGTGCTTACGCACGTTACGAATATTCTGCAATTATATATTACATTTACGTACATTTTTCCCAAATTTGCTCAAATCGATGATGATATCTTCGGGCAAGAGATCGTTAATTACATAAACAAGATATTATTATTTTATTCATCTGGGGCAAAATGATTTCAGCACAATTGACAACCTGTAGAGTAGATAGCTTTCGTTCGATCGTTAAATTGCGTGGAAATGGTTAAAGCATGGAAACTGACTAACATGGGAACAATACCGTGTTAATAACTGCGGATGGAGCAAAAGCTTTTCGAGCTCGTCGGTTGGGCTAAATACGTGTAATGGAACGTCGATAATTGGTAGACAAAACGACGACATTCCATGTTTTACATTATTTCAAAATTACGATTCTCGATGCTCGCATCGATCCTTTAGACGGACACTTGCATACAATTGATACATTTTTCGTAAGATATACAACCAACCTATCGGGCTCTCGGTATTGCTGATTATTCGTCAATTATGGAAGAAAATTATATTTTATTTCGTGCAAATTTTTATGTATCAATTTACGCGTGTTCACCATCACAATTTCGGAATCGAGACATCGGTAAATGACTGTAAATTTTTACGATTTCTTAATTCGTTACTAGCTATCTAAATAAGATATTTGACATTAACGAAATAAAGAAAGTATTGACAAAGCATGGGAAAGCCAGGGAAAGCATTATACGTATGCGAGAAGACTCTGACTCGAAAAAAAAAAAAAAAAAAGAAAAGAAAAGAAATTAAACGTATAGAGCGCGAAAAAACTTTGTTTAAGTGTTAATTTTTATTATAATTCGGATAGCCGAGACAAAAATAAATCTGTACGGTAAGTACGTAGGTGAGTATTTGACGGTTGTTATTACGTATACTTGAGAAAAATGCAATCGAAAAGGCAAACGATCCAAGAGTCTAAATAACGTGGCTTTATACAGCCTTAAACAAAATGGCAGTATAAATTAAGGAGTCCGAACGATACGTTTCTTTAAAAATTCAAGAAATTTCAGCAGATTTCAACTTACCTTCGCTAGACGGGTTGGAAAGTTTGAAAGGGGCTACTACTTGTCGGGCGACTCTTAAGAAGGCGAAGAAAAGAGTAAGAACCGCGGGTCGAACGATTTTGCCGGACTCGGGTTGATTTCGAAACTAACTAGTATTACGATTGGCAACTGGTAAACGCGATGAAACGTAGTTTGTCGGGCGAGAACGTAATTCCTAACTAACTGTCGTGTATCTGTTTGCTCGAAACTAAAGTGTAGCCATCGCGGCTAAATATATCGCGTCTTTACGCTCTCGATTCGAAGCGAAAACTCTCAACGGCTTACCAAGCCTTTCTTAAATATGTATATCGTCCGCTGTACGGGGGATCGGCCATGGTGAATCTTGAAAATCTAAGTTGAAGTTCGTTGTTAGAGGACACCGCTGCTAACCGGTGCTAACTCTTCGATGTCTATCGTCGTTAAGGCAAGATCATTCGACAGAAAATTCAAACAACCGCAACGATCAAAAGGAAATATTTCCGATGCGTTCAGCGATCGACACGGTCGTAAAACTGCACGCCTTTATTCCCTCGACGGCACTGAAACAATTATTCTTAACGTCAGACAATAACGCGCTAACGATAATTCTCCATTTTACTTAGTTTTATCGTTACACGGATCGTTTCATTTTCAATAGCACCGACAGTTCAGCACCACGGTTGCACGATGATGAAAGTACGCTGTCGCTTATCGCCACGTCCCATAACTCGAAGGAAAAATCCGTTGCCGTTGACCGGCGATTCCGTAACGGCGAACCTGTTAATATTTTTCACGCTTTTCTCGTAAATCCTTCGACTCGGAGGCTCGGCACGTAGCCTGTGTAGCGGTCGCACGGTCAATATCGAAATGCGATTTCGCTTTATGCACAGGTTACGTCTCCGTTCTGTCAACGTTGATCCTCCGATCGCGAAATTGATCAGCCCGAAATGCCATCTCAACTTGACGAATATACCACGATTTATTGCTGCGGAGTGTCACGACGGACTGTTCCGGGACGACGATGAACCGTTCGTCTACGTTGTAAGATTCGATGCCGAATCCATCGGTGTTCTCGCGTGGTTCCACATCTAGCACTGCTTTCACGTTTCCATCTACAACTTCGTCTATTCTTTCGTAAAATAAAGCAAATTTACCTCTTTTATATTTACCACGATTCACCCTCGTACATTCTCTCGTTTGTTTACAACGTTTTCACGAAAATCGTCAGCCGTTAACCGCGACCGTCGCCTTTATCGCCAAACATCGCTTCTGTTTTATTCCAGTCACACGAATTTTACAATGGTACGAGTGGAAATTGAAATCCATCCAAGTTTCCAACTCGCGGATGCGCGATCCTCGTTGAATCGATACCACTATAGTTATAGTTTCGTGATCCGTTTTACCATTACGCGTAACCGATTCCTTCCGTACTCCTCCCGTACTCCTCCCGTACTACTCCTGTACTCCTCTCGTACTCCTCTCGTACTCCTCTCGTACTCCTCTCGTACTCCTCTCGTACTCCTCCCGTACTCCTCCCGTTCCATATCCAAATAATATGGAAATATGTCGATGCACATTCGCAAACGGCACGTGGAATTCGCACGTCGCGCTACCAGTCTCCGTATTTACCGTCGCTGTTTACCTGCAATCTAGATTACCTAACGGTAACACAGCCGCATATTGATTTATTTAATTTAATTCCGCACAATCTCGGTATTATGAGCGACGTGATGCTTTTACGACGTTCCGGTAATCCCAGCGATATTCCATGGACATTTCGCGATCGTTAAAGACGCTCCAGTGATTCGTAACGGCAACGAGATCGATAAGCGTTGAAAATGTGATTTGTGAATCTTCTGTCTGAATTAGATAAACGAACGGTGATGTAACAACGGTGCTTGATAGTTTTTTTTTGACCTGATTTTCGAAAAAATTGAGCGAAGCTTCAGACGACATGTACACGATCGAGTATCAGATGAAAATGATTCTCTCTCTCTCTCTCTCTCTCTCTCGGACAAAATAATTGAATTTTTAGTACTAATGAAATATTTTTGAAAATACGAGATAAATTCGTGGTCTTTCGTTGGCAAAGCTTGATTGGCTAACATGATTACGAATAAGCATCGAGCACTATCAGGAAGAAAATATGGTAATATAAAATATTCTATAATTATAGCGATTCGAAGCGATATGTCAAGAATGACAGGTTGTATGATGAATATTAATGTACGCAGTCGTTCGTTTCTCCGGTTATTAGATGTGAAAAATACTTTGAAGCTACACCGCTTCTCGTCGGTGTATGACGGCAAAGTCTCTCTATTTCCAAAAGCCGCAGATTCCCGAGCAAGCACGTAACTTTTAACTAAAAACATTTGTCGAAACGCTAATTTTTTGATAAACGCTCTAGCGTTTCGCGTCTGTTTAATTTTGTACAAGATACACCGTAGATACACCGTATGGATTAGTGTCTTTATCGCATTTCAATACCACAGATCTATCAACCGACAGGTATCAACTAATTCGTTACTTTGCAAATAAACGATCCGATTCGAATAAAAATCTGGACCAATCTAAAATTCTCGTTTCGTTAAGTTACTTCTGACTTTGACTAACTCGATTAAAAAGATTCCAACGTGCGGATCTCGTTCGACGTCCGACGAGCATTTTAATAATATATCTTCGCGTTGATCGCGACTACGAACGCGTGGAAGAGTCGATTGAGAACCGCGAAACGCTTCCAGCTTGCGTCGATTCGCTCGCGCGACATTTTAAATCCTAATGATAGGACAAACGGTCCTGGACGGTTTCGAGTCTCTCGATGAAAAGCGACGAGAAAATCCGAGTTACGTTAAACGACGTTTGCAGAGGACGGAACGTTCTCTTCGCGGTGTCTATGCTAAAACGCAAGGGGGAAAACTGCATTTCGAAGTTTTCTCAACGTGAAAGGCTTTCGGCAGAAAGGCTGCCAGCGAAAATTTGATTCGTCCGCGACGGAACAAAGAGCGACGCGCTCCTTTCGCTGCGAAAGTAGCTAACGTTCTAATTCTCTGAAACTTTTCACTGCTTCTAGCGCTTGCTGTTTACGGTTGTTCGATCTAACGCCGATATTTTACCGAAATTTCGTTCGATTCTCCGTTCTTGCAAGACGAATTCATTTTTATACAGAGAGAGACAGCTTTATAGAGATTTAATTTTTCGTATCGTTATCTTTTATTCTCTCTACGAACGTTAGTTGGATCAGAGATTAGATCGCAGGAAAATCAGTCTGCTCTTACAATTGGTCCTCGCAACGACGACAACGCGTGAAACCGAGCATACACTCGTACGTAATATCGTATACGTACACTCGATTCTCCGTTACGATATACATATTTCCATTCTCATAGTTACTTTGCTTTTTCCAAGTAATCTTTTCTTTTCGCTTACTTCGAGACTTTCGTTAAAACCTAAAACTAGTTATCTCCTGTTACTTTTGCCTTTAGTTAATAAACTACAAAAATAACGAGTCACTGTGGTTGTACAAGCAATTTCGCTCGAGAAATAACTAAAATAAAGTATCGATATCTGGTAATATTTATCTGTTTATGCTCGGAGAAGCGATAAATAAAAAATGTCAATATCGTTGTGAAAATCACAAATATCGATACGTACTTGAACGGAAACTTTCCAACGGGGAAACAACCACCGCTACACGCCGCACGGCTATTCTACCGGAGCTATTCAATGCAGAGAAATTATTTAGTCGTTCTAATGACTGGAGGTGAGACGATAAAGCCAACAGCGTGTTGGCTGCTGTATTAATGATGTTGATTTACAGCGAGAAAGAGCGAAGCCGTTAAGTCGACGTTATTAAGAGCCGCAATATCCAAGGCGAAATATTAATGATATTGACGATCTATCACGACAGAGAATGGAAGAATTACGACGCCAGCCAGAGCGAGCTAATTGTATCGTGGCGATGCCACGTACCGAGAAGCCGTGATTCATGAGAGATTCGAAGCCTATTTTAGCCGGAGATTTCTCGAGGAAAATGCCTGTAACGTGAAACTTTAATTATCAACGGGCTCAGCTTTCCAGCGATATATACTTGTCCTTTCGTTTTATCGTGAAAATTTCAAACTCCTGTTAACGATCCATATATAAGACGCGATAAAGAATTTGATCACGATAGTTCGCGCTAATTGGTGAAAGTAACAAAATGACTATGAGAAAGACGAGCGAGGAAAGCGAAGAATTATCGTTGCGTTTGTTAAAATTGGATTTACGACGATAATAACCAAAGATTTTACTTCGATCAAAGTCTACAACCGAGGAGATATCGATACTACAATGTGGTAAATTCCAAATGTGGTAAATTCATTCCAACTGTGTCGACCGACTCTAATATTTTAATATTTACAAATTAAATGCACGTTTAATATTTAATATTATCGTCTCCACTTGGCTTTACGATGCTTTACAATGCTTTACAACCTAACCCCAATCGTGCCACGGTTGTTACAATTGTTTAGCACATCACGGTCGTATTTGTTGAATGATATAGCTCGACTATAACCCGCTCCCCCTCCCGTCCGACAGTAGTTAGAATTCAATCACGAATGATATTTTCACGAACGAAACGTGTTTCAAGTTTGATAACTTAAATAAGATATTAGAAGGTTTCTCTTAATTCGAGTTAAATACAAGCTCAACGATTTAACGACTCAAATAACTAAAATGAGCCAATATTTATACGTGTTATGTGTGTAAGATATACATGGTAAAATTAGCGTATAAAGATTAGAGAAGAGTAGAGTAAAGTAGAGAGGACAATTGGCGATATAAATAAAAAATAAAAGATAAACTAGATTGATAATTTTCCTCTTTATGCTAATATATCAACTACCATATCAGTTCTGGCTCGCATAGGTACATATTTCGCGTTTATTACGTTCCAAGTTGTATTTACGCGTTACTACTCTATTCGCCGTATTAAATTACAGGAAGTATATCGTTTCTTGTATAAGTTTAATTATCGCGTAAGATTGGAAAGCTCTTCAGCCGGTTGTTGGTTTTATGAAATATTCCACTCTCGTGACAACAATAATCCAGCTTCAGGGCTGGATCTGGGCTGGAGCTAATGCAAGCTTTAAAGGCGTTGTGAAAAAAAATTAACGTCCATACGATATAATATAGAAACTGGCGACACGCTAAAATCCCGGGGATCGTTACCAGGTACATAAATCAAATGGTCCAATTACGCCCGAATCACTACCGTGCTAGTTCATTTTTCATCAAGGCACTCTCTCGTTGATCACAGGACGGGAAAATTACTTTTAACGTTAATTTTATCGATTTCGGTAATACATTATAAGCATCCGCTATATATATAAATACACAAGACTTCCGAATAAACAAACTGTTGCAAACTGTTACGTCGGACATATCAAATATATATGCTTTCGAATTACGCATATCATTCGGAAAATCTCTCATTAACGGTGTTGTGCGTTCTATCGCTCGATATACCTCTTCGACCGTGGCGGATTTCGATAAAATTTGTCCCACGAACATACGCCGAGTTGCAAGTGGCTCTTCGGAACAATGGTAGAAAACGTCCATAAGACGAGCCTGACTCGCAAGGAGCAACGCAATTCTGTAAAAGGATAGGTACTCCTATAAGCTCTAGGCGTTTTCGACACACTTTTGTTTCTTCCATTCGCATTTTCGCGATACGATCGGCGAACGCCTAACGAACGTGTCACCGTTGCATAGCGATACCCACGCGTAAGAGGATTAGTTGCTGGCCAACTGTTCGTGTATCGCATTTGTCTGGAAACAAATGACAGCGGACTATCGCTGATCGAGTAACGAAAACTCCAACAGCGGATATCACGAGCGGATATTTCGACAAACTCGAAGCCGTCTAGTTGTTCCCTGAAATTTCCCTCTTCAAAATGATCTACGTTATTTTATTAAAAGGTTTTCCGACGAGTATGCTTTTAAACGATTAATGATTGAAAAATTGTTGATTTAATATACGTATATCACGTATATCACGTATATCACGTATAACACGTATATCACGTATATCACGTACGTCGCGTATATCACGTACATCACGTATATCGCGTATCACGCAATACGTATATTGGTCGAAACGATAACCAACGACAACCAACGATAACCTACGATATGCGTAGTATGATAACTATACAACTTACGATATATTTTTAAAAGCAGGCGTACGGTGGTTGTTACGGTGGTTGTTACGGTCGGTCGCATCAATATTCGCAGACCGCCTGAAACGGAGCAACTTTTATTCTACATTTATTCTATTTCTTACGTTAGAGCCGCGTCCGGTTTTATGCTGTATCTCTGTCTTTGTGGTTCTCTCGTTCCGCGCTCCTATATATATTTCGTTTTCTCACTTCGCGAGAAACGTCTTTATACGCATAAAGCGCAAAAAAGAACTTTTTTTAAACGTTACAGAACCATCGAAATATATCTCTGAAATATCGTGTCTCGCCCTACGTGTGCCACTTCGACAATTATGATATAACTATAATCAACTTGTTGTTCTTTGCTATAATCTAATTGTAGAAATACAATTAACAGAATATGAGCTGTTCTAATATCTACCGCTAGCTACTGTCGTATCGCGTGAACATCTTCTAATCATCATCGCTAATTCTTCGCACGTTCTCTTTGCAGAACCCAGTGGCAACAGCCTTTGAGATCTTCTGGATGATCTGCGAGCCGATTCTCTTCGGTGTAACGGGTGCTCAAATCAAGATCGACGAACTGGAGGGGAAAACGGTGTACTTGGGCGTAAGCTGCCTGCTAGCAGGTATAGTAATTCGCATCATGGTGACCATTCTTGTCGGAATCGGATCGAAACTGAACCTCAAGGAAAAAGTATTCATCGCTTTATCCTGGATGGCGAAGGCGACCGTGCAAGCCGCGCTTGCACCGACTACTCTCGATAAGGTGGACCCGAATGACCCGGAACAGGTGTATTATGCCGAGACTATGGTGACCATGTGCGTTCTGTCGATTCTCCTCACCGCTCCAGCCGGTGCGATCATTATCTCGCTGACAGGGCCGAAACTTCTAAAGAAAACCACGGTTCCTACGGCATCCCCCGAGGGCTGGAAAGCACGCAGACCCTCGATTCGAGACATTTCCATCATCAACGAAGACCCAGACCTCGAGGAAACCGCAACCGAGAGGAAGGCTTGAGGCGTTCCCCTTGAACGGGCACGGACGTGACCCCTTTCTCCCTTTCTCCCTATACCACCCTCTCTCTGTAGATCTTCTAGCAGGCATTTCGCATTTCGTTTCTATTTTATTCCCTTACTTTGTATATCTTTGTATATCGAGTTCCAGACTCGGTTCCAGGTAATGGAAAAAGGTGATTGGGCTCCCTTGACGAGATCATGGAAAACGTACGTGCGGGTATGCGCTTGCGTACGTAGATCGAAATGAAATGAACCTGCGAAATTGCAACGGCCAAGATTAGTTTGACGATACGCCGTCTCTTATTCATAGATACACGGTCATTGTTGATATTTTTATTTCCGATATTTTCTCCTCATCCGCGGTATATTCGCCAACTATGTCTATTTAGAGCACGACGCGTTCTTTTCCGATAGATTTTTAGTTCGTACATTCACGGTCAACAGTGGATTCTTTCAAATCTTACGTAGATAAATAGATAGACGGGGTTGGATGAAAAGGTTTTCGACTGGCCAGCTTGGATGATTGTTATTATCTTACTTCTGACGAACAAGCCCTTTGTCTTATTATTTTCACTCCCATATCCGAATAAGATGAGCACGTTAGAGAATAATTTGGATAAAATCATAAAATAAACTTAACGCACCGTCAATCAGAATCCAATATCAATCGTACCAGCTAGATTCATAGAGATTAAAAAGCGTATTAACATCACTTTTACATCATTTTCCCAAGCATGCTGGGCTGATCGTTGTTGCTACAAAATGAACGGAGAAAATGTACAGAGGAAGACTTAGGATAATGCAGAAAACTGCTTTATTCCGGCAAAATCTGTCCTCGATACAATAACAATAACAATAACAATAATAATAACAATAATAATAATAATAATAATAATAATAATAATAATAATAATAATATTAATATTAATAGTAATAATAACGATGATGATGATATAAGCAAAGACAAAACGTTCGTTAAATTTAATTCGATCGTTAAAGATAATAACCCTATGGGTTAGGGGTAACAAAAAATTAAGCAAGAAGAAAAGAAACTTTTCTATATTATTTTAATTGTTTCCTTTTCCCGAATCCAACGGTCTAGAATACCGACACGGAATTAAAAGAATTTCTTTATTATCGAAACGAAGAGGGAATAACACCGAGATACTATCTCGCTCCTCCTCGCTGGTCGCAAATAGCGGAATGCAGGGAAAAAGAGCGGAGGGTATCCTCTTTTTTTCGAACCGATACATCAAATTAATATTATTTGATATTACTTAACGATCCTTTGTGATTCGACAATTCTCTATGTCCGGTTATCGCGAAAAGTTAAATTAACGTTCCCTATTTCTTCTCTTTACCGTCCAACATGACCACAGAAACCGTAATATAACGTGTAACGTATCCGAGCATCGATACGTGTTCTGCTTCGAAGCGTCAGCTGACATCTTGATTCTAGTTCCAGAAAGATGACTTTGCGTAGTAAAACCTGCGATAGCAGGTGATGGAGCAATTTATCAACGAGCTTTGTTTTCAGAAAGCGAAATCTTGTCGCGATCTTACAGTTACAGATGCGCATATACGATATCATACGAAATCGCACGAAATAGTCGAGAAACGTGGCATCGTTTCTGTAATTCCAAGTTTAGATCTGTTTGAACGAAAAGTCCTAACTTTCGTTCTTTTTACCGTTTAACCTGACCAAGCAGTTATAATACTTGGATAATTAGCGATAAAGATAAATAATTATAAGATAAATTAGATAAAACGATTCGGTCTGATGAAAAGAAATTTTACTGTTAGCAAACATGATCGACAAACAGTTTCGTACGCGTATGTAATCGACGAATGTTCACATTTATTACAACACAAACTAAATGTGTAAAGGAATGTAAGAGAAAAGAAATAAAGACTGTTGTGATTTAATAGGTTTTATCATCGATTAAATTTATCGACAATCTAGAGTTTTCTTTCTTTCTCTTTTATCTGATAATCCTGCGATAAAAAGCTGTCTGAGGTTGAATATCCCGTGTGATTCGACGATCGTTCGCGACATTTTTTTTGGGGAAATATCAAATTATACGCGTGTCTTTTGCTTTGGTTTCATTAAGTATACTTTACAACGAAATCTACGATCAAAGTGATTTGATCTTTCCTTTCTCTTTTTCTTTTCCTTTGTCCTTTCTTTTCAGGGCTCTCCTCGCAAAACGAATGCCTTCTCACGATAATAAGTATCTTTTGACACGCATATATTTTACAAGCGTGTGTATAAATATTTTTCTAATATTATTATCGCTATTTTTCATTCGATACAACGATGTTCAATCTGCGATAAGTGGGATATTTATAAAGAACCAAAATATCAAGGTATCTTCGTTGGGAAAATGTTGTTCATATACACGTATTAGACAATTATTTTAGTACTAATTTCACTTCATGCATCAAATTAGGCGAAATCTAAGAATTATCGCCGCGAGAAACATCCGTTCGAAGCAAAATATTATTTCAACCGCGCTTTACTTCTTCTTATTTTACGTACAAGTTAAGCTCGAAATAAACTAAAAACTGTTTTCCTTGTTATCTATGTGTTAAATATAAGTTTAAAAATATTTGGCTATATCCCGATTAAAGTGCGATCGAAAATCGTTTAAATCGAAACATATCTATACAGAAATAATGTAAAATTTGACTTTCCATAAGAATCCTGACTGAAAGCTCTTATTTCTCCCGCTAAACGAGCAATGTTCGTTTAGTTCCGAATTCCAATTCCCGTTCAAATTCATTTTAAATGAATTAAATTTAATTAAATTAAATTTAATCGTTCGACGGTGTTACGGGGGTTGCAAAGAAAATGAAAAAATTGGCGCGATCGACGAAACAGCAAGCGCTTGTTAAACTAGTACGTAATATTATTGTTAATAAAACTGTTCGTTATAATTTACAGACGTTTGAGAAACCTATAGGTCTCGTTGTGCGCACGTATTTAAGCGTATGGATATCTGTGAATATTAACCGACTGTATAATCAACCTTGAATACGAGAGCGAAAGAGGAATGTAACGGAGAGAGGGGAAATTGATTAATCGATCGACTGAAACTCGAAGTAAACTGTATTTGCGCGTAAATTACTCGATTAATTAATTAGCTCAAGAGCACCTCAGGATTAATCTGCCAGAGGGAAGAGAGTGAAACTTTGATTGTGCACGAGAATAAAATTTTACTATTAAACGCTAAATTCTGAATCCTATTGTTACGTTGATATTAAAGGCGATAATTATAATGTTGATTTTTTCGTGATTCTCGCATTCCTTCGTGGTCGCTTGTTCGAAATTGTTTCAATCTTTAGGAATTGTTGGCAATTTACCTGCTTCGGTTCTCTTAAAGCAATTTTTTTAGAAATAGTATAATCGTGAAATTGAATATATATTCTTAAATCTGCTTATTTTACGGAAACAACGGGCGGAAACGACGATAATGTAAAAATACGTGCTACAAAGACATCGAACTGTAAATTGTTGTTTCCGTTCGCCTCGTTCTTATTACCATTTTATTATATTATAGTATACGTTTAACGCGATAAATGTAAAGAGACAAGGTGATTGCGTATCGATGCGGTGGACGCGAAAAGAGGCAGGAAAATTAGAGAGGAAAAATCGGCTTTTCCAGACTGGAAATCTTCGAGCCGGAAAGCGAGACGGAAGTCGATAGCGGGGGGGGGGGCGAAAAAACGAAGGTAATAAAGAACGATCGATACCCCGTAACGTAAATAAATCCACCATGTTGTTTACTTTTTTCCTTTTTTATAGAGCAAATATAGGAAAACAAGAGTTTACTTTTCGCTTTAATGTTTTAACTAACAAACGACTGTTTTTATCCCGTTTGAAAGTGCGACAAAAGTGGTGCATACGAGTGCAATTATTAATTTATTCTGTCGTAAGCTGTCCGAGCCAATTCCCCTAAAAACTCAGGAATATGGTATAAAATATACATGAAATATACAATACACGTAACACGCCGTAACACTCACCAAGTACCTTTGTTAGCATAATTTTCGCCAAATGACATAAACCGATAACGGACTCCGTCTCGAGGTAAGCTATCGCGAACTATCTTCTCCCGTATCTGAAGATTGTACAGAGCGTTGAAAAATATTTTTCACGGCTATGGCAGGTGATTGTACGACTTTGGATCTGTGGAGATCTGTTTTAACAAGAACTACCGCGAAAGTGAAAGCGAACCGCCTCACCTTCGATCGTTAAACCTATTTTTAATAACTAATATTTTAATGAACACTGTTACGCGCGCGATACTTTACAAGAGATATCGTAAACCGATATTCGCAGAAAACGTTCGAATCCAACACGGAATAGTTGCAAAGGTTCGAAATGTTGTACGATTCACGGTAATTTGCCGCGGCTGTTTCCAGTTTGTGAAATCTCGAATATAGTCTGGCGCGATTATTTTCCTTCCGTGTGCATCGAATAATCGTCGCAACGTTCCCTCGATTCACGCGAACAGAAAAATTTCGGAAAGAGCCGCGTGTCGTTCGTCCGCGTGATTCAAGGCCGTTTTTAAAAATGCGAGCATTTTCCCCAACGGTGCACGCTTTTTGCTCGACAATTATAAAAGAGAGTACCGCCGCCGTCGCCGTCGCCGCTCTCTCTGTCACTCAATCACCGGCGCCAATTCCTAAACTTTCTCCTCGCTTATGTCACTTTTATATAATATAATAGAGATATAAAGCCGAGAATATAACGTTGCAAACATGTATATAGTATAACCTATATGTATATTGAAATAATACAATTACACACAGTTACAGTTACACACAAGGAGAAACACGAATAACGAATATCGGTACGACATATTTAAAAATTTCGTTTCGTTAGAATTTAGGCCCGTTTCTGCCTTACTATCCTGTCTTATTTATTATTCGATACTATTACGTATTATCTGTCGTTGCTAAGATAGACAAGATCGATCGGACTCTAATAAAGATTATTTTATTTTATGTGATTCGTTAAGTTTAGTTGAAAATCAGTTTTATACGGTAGAAAAGCTACATGTACATCGTAAAAGCTTGTTTTGTCAGATTTATGCAAACAGCACCACGAACAACGAGTTGATATTCATTTTTACGACTACGCGATAAATTATTATTCTTAGAAAATGTTGAAACAAGCTTGTTTGTGTTTAAACTTTACCGAAACTTAACGCAGCGATCTACAAATGCTTCGTTGCAGAACTTTTCGTTCCCTTTTTCGGCGGCAACGAATTTCTTTGAGTCGTTTCGCACGCCCCTGCCACATTCCATTTCACGTCGTTGGAGAAACGTTTCCTAATTACTAGAACGACAACGATAGTATACGATAGTAAACGATAATAAACGAGACCATTGTGTGAAAGGCCAAGTGACAAAACCTGAAACCAAGTACATATTTAATAAAACAGGAAACACAAGGAAGTAAGCTTTGGATCGAGCTTGAAACACATCGTAACACGTGATTCTCTGTGACGGAGAATTGTATATTCTTTGGTCAAGGTGTCGAGGTGTCGAGGTGTCGAGGTGTCAAGGTGTCAAGGTGTCAAGGTGTCAAGCTAACTCCAAAGCTGGACGTTAGCGTGCTGTTACTCGCGCTTTTTCTTACTCTGTACGGATCTTGCAGCGTCGAACTGGCTTCGCGTTTCTTCTTCGAACCATAGCCTAGCCGTTTCTTTAATGCCTTATGAACTCGTCGCTTCACCACGAATAAAAAGAATATCAAAACACCTTGAAGACTGTTGACCACGTCCGTCACATAGAATAGTTCCTCCTGGTACTGGACTCCGGTGTATGTTTTCAGCAACCTAGAGGCGATCTCAGCGCTCCAAGATATACCCATGACGACAAATAGCTTCACGTTCATGATGAACCTGAATTGGTAACGATATATAGCGTTACGATCGTAATCCATAGATGGTGAATTATTAAACTAATCTCCTAACAACATCTCAATTATAAGATATTTTCTATAATTGCTTTCTATAATCTCATCGTTACATAATAGAATTCCATTACATTTTTCGTCGTCCTACTACTTTACTAAACAGAATTTCCACGTACAATTAATTGATGTTTAATCGATGCTCGCAAACTGACATAATACTAGGACAAAAAGCGTTTAAGGGACAAGTAAAACTTACTTAGTTTTGTCACTGTGAAATCGTTTGCTCCTAACGTCTAAAGACGAAACCCTGCTTATCTCGGCTTTCACCTTGTTGCATTCCTTCGCCGTGAGAATAAAGAACACTATATTCGTTATCAATTGGATGGTGACTGGTGCCGTGAAGAAAACTAATTCCGCGTGTCCCAATAGCGCTGCAACAACAACGATATTTCCAGTAGTAAGTTACTAACGTTTCCGTCGAAATGCCAATATAGCTAGCTGCGGCTCTACTGCGTCCATCGTACGTTCTCACCGCGAGCCGCGACAACTCGAAATTCCAGTTGAGCCGGATAATTGGTAAATCGGATCGATGGTATTGCCGTCATTTTGTTAACCACGAGCTTTCGTAGAGATATGTCAATGTTCGTGGTTGAAAAGATGTCTATATACGAAACGTTTTCATTTGAATTTTGATTCTCTAAACGCATAGAAAGACAGTAACCTGAAATTATCATAAACAGCGAGCTATTTGAAGCTTTTTTATTTCAATTTATCTTAGCACTTAGCATTTATCTTAGCCGAAGCACGACGTTATTTTTCCATCCATTTATCTATTTATTTATTTTCCAACCCAATAGAATATAACGAGCCCGATAAAAATGACGTTCGTAATTGTCACATCTTGATCCAATCTCGTCTTGAGCGTTTAAAAAAAAAAAAGAAACGAGCAGCTTTTATCGTTTCCACGATAATCGATTCACTCACGGTTGAACCAACAGCGTTCTAAACCAAATTCCGGCCTCAAATTCTCCGGCAGAATATGCATCTGGTCACTCAGGATACAGACGAACATGATGATCATCGACACGCCCCACGCATATAGACCGTATAACAGGAATCTTTTGTTGTGATTTTCACTCCTGATACTGTGTACCTTCCTGGCAAAAGAGATTTTCCAATGTTTCAAATTTCTATCTGTTTTGGTTAAATATTGCGAATAAGCGAGAGTGTTAATAAGCGAAATTGCAAGTACCGGCTACGTAGTAGCTGATAATTTAATAGCCGAGGAACAGCGTAGGCCCATTTTACAACCACGTGGCCATAAAAATCACGGAAATAAATCTATGACGGATAAAATACAGGAAGAAGTAGCAAGTAGAGGTATGTATCGCGATCGATGTAATTGCGGTTTAAGCTTACCGGCAAATATCGCGCTTAGCGGAAAATATCGGCCCGATGATTATATTTATATATCCTAATATGTGTATATGTATGTAACCAGGCAAAATAACAACTGGGAAACACAAACTTCTACAACGACTTAACGTCGGATGGGAAACTACATGCTAAAATCTTCGATAAACCAACATCGTACACGAAACAATTTCAAATATTTTACGCCTCTATACGTATTTCTTTGCGGAAATGCATCATCGACATTTCGTAATACGACAAAGAGTATGAAATACAAATGCCTGATATTTTCGTTGTTCAAGTACTTTCGTTTTCAACGAACAAATGTAACAAAATTCTGCAATATAACTTGCAAGTTCGTGATCGCGAACAGACTAACCCAGAAGAAAAACCGTCTTTATAAAGCTTATCATAGCGATCTATTACGGGAAAGATGCTCGAATCTAACGCGTAAAGTATTTTTCGCGATAGTCTCGACGATTTTTGCAGATAAAGATCCCCCTTGATCGAGGTCGCTTCACATTTTCCAACTAATTTTCTTTCTACCATTTCAATTTTGATTTATAATTGACATCTATTCGATTCAGATCGAATACCTGCACGAAAATTATAACCAAGCAGGAAGGAATGAAGGATGAAAAAGACAGGAAAGAATGTAAAAAGCACGAGCTACGGGTCCGAAGAAAATAACTTAAACGACTAGTAATGTCTTACCCGAATGTCTGCCATATATCGAAGCACATGACGTTCAACCAGGAAAACGCCGACATCATGGAGAAGAACGTGACGTACCCTAAATACGAAGACAAACGCTGATAAATAAACCGGTTGTAGAACATACGCTCTTGTTACGTCGATGAACGATGTAATTTCTTGACGATCTTTATGCCATAATTTTCAACATATTTTTGCATGATTTTAATATGTATGTACAGAGATGTATGAAAAAAAGAGAATGTAAAAACCACTATGTACAGCGAGGCTGTACGCCGCTACGGATCGGTGAAGATTTGTAAAGAGAAATCTTTCTTTATCGCGTCGTATGCTACTCGTCGTGAGAATCGAAAGCCAATGCAAAGGGGCCACGGGATGTAACTCGACCCATTTTGCTCCAAAAGAATGTTCAACTTTCGACAATTCTTGAACGACTTTATTCGCAATGTGTTTACATCTACAGGTACAAAAGCGCGATACGTTCGTGATAGCGCGAGATGCATTAACGATAATTTTTGGTCGAGATGTGAGAATAGCGAAAGTTTCGCGCGTATCGAAACACTGTGCTTTTCGATGCTTTTCGGTGCTTTTACAGTGCTTACTCTATCTCTGAAATTATTTATCGTATTACGTAAATTTATGGCTCGAAGCTCTCAAAGGATCGTTTGGATAATTTTACGTGAAGAAAATTTGAATTTTACCATTTGCTAAAACTTTTTATGTGCACAATTCTAGACCTTGAACAATTTATATCCGATAACTTGGGTATTTCGTACGTGTCCTTTTATTTTTATTTCGAAAACTATAGAAAAAATTAACAGCATTACCTACTATACCGCACGGTGTAATACTCTCATCTTCCGCCGTTATCCAAGGCACTACGGTTAGGCAAAGGTAACCTACCAAAAGGCTCGCGATATGGCACATCACAGTTTTACCATGCAGATTCTGAAGCACCGGTAGAGAAAGGTAGACCATCAGTGTCAAAAATAAAAAGATACAGCTGATTCCCATTAGAACAGAGGAAATTATCAATCTGAAAAGAAAGAACAGAAACGTTTGTTACGATACTAAGCGACCAGAACGCTATCTATTCCATCTAATTCTATCTAATTCTATCTAATTATATCTATCTCTATCGTGGATATGGTATATCACGTTTTGACGTATTTATTTAAAGATAGTTTCCAATATGAATCTCGTTTATATATATTTATGGAAAAATACTTACGCCTGTAAAAACGAACGCAAACTGATATTTTTTTACTTTGTCGACGTTTATACTACACTCGTAGGTGAAAATGTCGTTCCGTTGCAAGAGTAAAAAAGAAAAAAAAGAGAGAAAAGGAAAAAGATCACGACCTTTGCTATGAGCGCGCGTCATAGGGAAAATTAGCACGCGCTCTGAATAATTGTGTCCAAAAAGCGCAAAAGGTCCAAAAAGTTGCCTCCCAAAACGGTATCGCCCGTCTATCGACCGCTTGCGAATCACGGCTGATAGAGGGACGGTCGCTCAACATATGTATGTGCATATTTGTATAACACCGGGCGCTCTTTTTACTTTTTCTAACGACACAGAGAGTCGCGTTAAAATTATACGGTGCATAGTGAAACGAAAGGATCGAGCCTACGAAGCGGACCGACGATATTAAACGACGATATTAAATGTGAAATACAATGGAAACGCATCGTATAAATATTCGACGATTATCAAACGTTCGAATAACGAAATGAAAACTTACGCCACTCAAAACGTAAGCTGGATACACGTACGTATATACGCGATGAATTTATTTAAAAACCGAGTTTACGTCGATAATTTACGTACTTACGTACACAAAGCGAAATGCGATCGTAGATGTTGAGTGGCTACATACTTTTAGATAGATACGTACGTACATCGTGTACGTTGATATTATATATACCGTATAATATAATACAAGTATAAAAATATAGTATGCAACAAGTATATAGAATTCTATTTCTATCTCTATTTGAATAATAACGAAAATTAATATTTCGAGAAACGTGTGTATGGTTTCACCGCGCGCAATCACGCGCAAATATCCTAATACCGTTATTTTAACAGATTTAACGGATAGCTCTGTCATTAAACGATCTCTAACGGTTAAGCCAGCAGGCTTTATCGGAACATCATCGATAGACGATCGAGACAATGCTGCGATAAATGATGGATAAACAGCGGAAGAATACAAGAAACGGATATGTACAGGCATATGTATATTATAGCGGAAGAAGCGAATGAACAAACACGAACGTATAGCCACTTCGTTGCGACTCGTATGACGACCGGTGAATGGCCGCCGTTCTTCTATTCATCAGGCAAATGGACTTGTAGCATTGTTATTTATTCTTCTGCATCAAGATATATGTACGAGCGTATACATTGTCACAGCATCACTGGCAAACAACCTGGCTATCTGGCATTGATGCAGCGCAGACACAATACGCGCTGCCGCGAAAGATGTGGAATTCCGGTCTCAACGGCTGACCAGCATCCCTCTCGAGAGCAGTCCAATCTTTTATATCGTCAGTTTCTCGAATAATACACGACGACGTCGACGACAAGACTTTGAACATTGCGCGCGTATATGTATGATACAGTCACTCGCCCAACACTCGCCAAACACCCCGTTTAAAACGGATCGACCTTTTTCAAATTCGACCAACCGACTCGAGCTTTTCGACAAAACCGCAAAGACGTGGTTTACGTGAATGAAATGAAATGAAACAAGATTAGACGGACCACGTGTAAAAGAGGCTTTGAAGAAATTCCAGTTGGTCGGGACGGCGAAGAAGAGAATGGAAATTTGAACAACACACTTCGTACGATTTATGTCGGTCGTACGATACGTAGATGGGGAAAATTTGATCGAAATCGGTTGATGGGGAAATAGACAAGCGACAGGCAGGCATCGAGAGACGTACGAATCTAGTCGGCAATTCGGTATCAATATCGGATATATTAATAAACCAAGGCCATAAAACGGAAAATATTTTCTTTATTATTCGAGTCTAGTAGAAAGTAAAAGCCCTCACCTGGCTGTATCGTCGCTATCGTTCAAGAAGCAGATAAAAGCTAATAAACCGTCGGTGTTGTCGGTAACCAGACTGTCCACGCAGTACATGTCTGGTGGTAACCAGAGTGACGGACTGAGTTTGAGGAATCCGTTCGGTGTTACACCGTATGTATCGTTCATGTTTTCTTCGTAAAAGTTAGGACAATCGAGTCCAACCCGTACACCGTATTCTGAGGGATAAGAAACGCAAGTTTAAATAACGCAAGAGAATAACAGAGGAAACGGAGAATTTGTTTTTTACACAGATCGTTACGTCTAGTATTAATTCGCGTTATTAAGTTTATCAGTATTAATTCGTTGATACGTTGGTTCTCCATTCTCTCGCAAGACATGTTTCTTAGATGAGATATTTTCCTCTATTTCCTCTATTTCGTACTTGTTTTATAAAAGAGACAAAAAAGACACAAGCGCAACGATACTATTTTACGTCTTTTCTCGTCTTTCCACCTCCTCTCTCCTCCTCTTTCCTCCTCTCTCCTCCTCTTTCGTGCGACAAGTTTTACAAAATTAACATTCAAATATTATTCAAACCGATGTCATTTCTATGCAGTACAAGCGCGTAAAACTAGCGTGTAAATTTTTTTATACGCAGAGAAGAATAATTCTCATCGATCGGTGTATAAAGAAATATATATACAGAGTGTCTTATCGAAAAAAGAAAAAAAATTCTCTCCAAACGTAACTTAACTTAACAGCCATCGATCGTGCAACATCGCGATACAGACCTGTCATATCCCAAGTTCCTCCGGTAATATTCGAGATTTCCTCGTAGAAATTTTTCTCCGACTTGGCAATGTGCGAGCAAATGTAACTGCCGCCATCGTTCGCATCCGTCGGACAACATTTTTGTATACATCGGTGGTCCCGACAGTATTCTACCTCCTTGCACACACGGACTACGAGCCGGCGTTTCGATCGCAAGTGCGGCATCAATTCCAGACAGGAGTTTCGTTCGGTGATGGAGAAACTCTCCGTGGATTCGTTTTTTCCTGTCGCCAGTGTCACCTAGAAAATTACACAGTAGCACTTTACGTAATCCTAAACGAGAGGCGGCGACTGATTCGTACGAGATTCAGAGATTCGATATCCGCTGTGAGAAAAATTTCGACTGTTTTCACGTTCACGCGAAGAAAGCCGGATACCGTGAATTGCTCGAAAGTCTTTGCAAGTTTCGCCCGGAACAAGCGGACGCGTTTTCAAGTTATTCGCGAAAAAAAAAAAATGCGTAAAAATTCGTGCCTGGTACGCGACGGATCAAATATCACGGACAAATTAAAGACGCGACGTAAGTCGTAAGCGAAAGCAGGAGACGATAATCGACCAGAACTTTAGCAATTCTTGTAACGTTCTTGTAACTATTGAAGCGTTTAATTTGATCGTCCTTCGTGTGCGAGACTCTCCGTCTAAGGTGTCGCTGATATCCGCTATGTCGAATTAACAGTGTGCCTCAACGATACAACATATTCATTCCTATTAATATAACGATATCATCGAATCGACAATGTTATAGTAAAACAGTTACAGTCTGATGCCAATGCACGTTTAGGCAACACGGACAAGCAGAAAGAATTTCCCCAGCAAAATTTTTTACCGCTCTTTTTCACATTTCATGAAATAACAGGTGATAATCTGTCAGTCTAAAGTTTCTCTTAATTTAACTTTTCTTACGATACAATGAGCAGTATTGCGCCAATATAACAAGGTATAATCATTTTCAAATTTTAATAATTCGTAATAACCATTCGTAATAACCAGAAGTATTTGTCGCATAATGCCTCTTTCCGATGCCTCTTTAATTTTCTTAAACGGAAAGCATTTAAAAGCAAAATTGAAATTATCGAGCAGCGGCTACAACGGCCGAGCACACTGTGCACGCAAGGACACACTCGATCGGAACTAGACAGTTCTGTTCTATCTGATACCGTCCGCAATGCGGTCCTTGGTTTCATCGGGGGCGCATCGCTGCTACGCCATTGCACACCGGCGTGCCGCCGCCGCCGCCGCCGCCGCCACCGCCGCCACTACAGCTGCTATGTCGCTACCGCTACCGCCACCGCCACCACGCCCCGTAGATTTATTTATCGCGTTCGCATCCTTTCATCGGTCGGGATAAAGGCTCTGACCATCTGAAATTACCTTTACTACGTCGAATTGCTCCGCGCTACGCTATGGTAAACGATATTTATCGCCGGATGACCGGGAAAAAATCGTAGCACGAAACGAATTGATCGTAAGGGTATGGATCGTCAAGTACGGATGTTGTATTTGCATTCATACGAACGATGCAAGAGCAATTACATGTGAAATGACGGACGAGCAGGATGTTTGGAAACATACTCGTTGAAAAATCTTAGGAACCATATTTCTAACAACGTTAATTGTCTGGAAAATTTTGTTGAATTTCCAATGTGCCGTAGAGGCGAACATCCTGAGTAACAGAGCTACAATTTCTCACAAAAAGAAAATTCTACCTGTTACGTTACATTTACCGCGACATAAGTAGTTCTAAATAAAATTGCATACGCGTATATATGTGTATTAGCATAGGATTGCGAACCTGATAGCGGCATGGTAGTAGTGGTAAAGATTCGTTTAACGGATGCGTTGACTTTCATTTCGTACAACTTTAGTTTCGGTTATCGTATAAAAAGAATGGAAACAGAAACGCACATGTTACAGATAGAAAACATCCTAAATCCATCTGCAGCGTACAAATTCCTTGGAAAACACGTAGGAAACAAAAACACCTTTATTCTAAACATTTATAGAGAGAAAGAGAGAGGGAGGGAGAAAGAGGGAGAGAGCCGCGATTGTTGGTGATACGAGGTCCGACAGAAAAAGACGAGAATGACCTTACGCAGCTTGGAAACCGAGAGTGGTAGGGTAGAGATAAAAAAAACAAACAGCTATAAAAGATGTTTCGACTACCGACAATGTGAGAAAATTCAGCTCGATCGTGTCAGTCGGTACAGCTTGACGCATCTTCAAATATAAGCGTGTTTTTACGCTCGGTCAGAAAACGTCGGATTGCAAAAAATTAACAACGAAGCTATTGCTCGTCCACGACGCATTGTCCGCCAAAAAAATTATTCGCTTTTAACAAAAACAACACCGCGCTCGAGTACCCGTCCTACGCGCGAGATCGCGCCTCTTGCGGTTTCTACCTCTTGCCCAAGATCAGAAGGCGATGCTTAAAGAAAGCCATCCTTCTGTCGGTAGACAGTGTACGAATAAAAATGAAAACAGCGGCGTTTGTAAATTTGAGTCTAGTTACTTGAGACGAGTCAACGATCGAGTCAATGATCCTTCGCAACGTAGTTGAACGTGCCTACTCGCGCACGATATATACGACTTTATCGCTCGAGTGGTGTCGACTTTTGTCAATCAAAATTACGAAGCTGGTAAATAAAAGGAGGAAAAAGGAAAGCCTCGATAGAAGAGGAAATATTGCCAACCCAATGGCTGCCCGATTTCACGCGCGTCAGATTCGTCTGTATCTTCTCCACCCTCCCAACACCTTCCACCAGGCTCGCCAATCTCCCAGTGACTCCTCGATTTCGCATCGAATTCGTTTGCGTCACCTTTCTCCCGCAGAAACTCGCCGCCAATTTCGCATCGCATTTCGATCTCCCGCGGCTCGCTCATCTCGCGCCAGGTTCGTCCGCGAGTGACTCCATCCTACAGGCTCGCGGATTACGCACCAGGTTTGTCCTTGAAAACGATAATTCTCTCGTATTGTAAGTTTCGTTACAAGATCAACGCGGTTAAACTAATCGTATTGTTTGTCAACCAAAGTATCGCAACAGCTTTCCCGTGCGGAATAAAGAGGAAATAGAATTTACATCCGCGAAAACTATGACTCGGATTTTCAAATTCAAAAACATCGAAACGCGAAACTCTTTTATCCGTACAAATAGTTTTCTATAGGTTTTTTTCGAACCGCGATTGAACCGAGTGGGAAAAGATGCTAGCCAAATAAAAAATTTCATAATACAAACTTCTCCAGCCGTCGTTTATCCGTCGTTTATCCAGTGCACGCGACATAAGCGTCTCATGACAAACGCAAAATGCAAAAATCACGGTGGATTCTGTTGCAACGCTTCGTTCGATCCGGCTGGGTCACAGAAAATATTCTTTTAAATAATCGAACGATCAAATATTCCTTCAAATATTCTTTTAAAAACAAGGATCGAAAATATTGGCCGTGTATCTGTAAATCTGTCGCGATGTCGCGTGTATTTTCGACGACGCAAAGGATAAGAGATGCCTAAGGGTATCGTGCCCTCAGAGGTGGAAATATCGGGAGGGAAAACGTAACTCGATTTTGTCGTTTCATTTCGTTTCGTTTCGTTTCGTTTCGTTTCGTTTCGTTACGGTCGACGTACGAATTAAAGGGGACCGACAGAATGTCTTCTTATCAAATTCGTTACCCGTCGTGGAAGTTTAAAGTTATAGGACACGAACCATAAAGTTCAAATATCAAATCCTGCACCTAGTCGCTTCCGCTTCTGGATATCGAGCAAAGGTTATCGAAGCATATAGTGCAAGATAGCTGCTGAGCAAGCATCGCGTCCTATAGTTAGGAATGAAAAATAAAATTTACTCGTATAAAATGTCGTACAAAATCCGTTGGAACAAGTTTCCGATTTTCTCGATAAAATAAGATGGTCATTGGAGGAATTCCGAAAAATTGCCTCAACGTTGTATTTCGAGCCGATAATCTATTTTAAAGAAAACCTCAAAAAACTTATCTTATACTATAAAAGTTATTACGTTAAACGACGATTCTTGTCTAACGACAAAATAAATAATAATTTTCTCCTCGTTACGACCTTTTTTCCTTCTTCTTCTTCTTCTTCTACTTCTTCTTCTTCTTCTTCTTCTTCTTCTTCTTCTTCTTCTCCTTCTCCTTCTTCTTCTCCTCTCTTTTGTTTTTCTTTTACCACCTACTGCAAACTAGTCACGAGACACACCTCAACATACGTTAATAACTTTCTCTATATTACCTTTATTACTTCATCAGCTCCTGCCTCTTTAGTTTGTTTATATATACATAATTGTAATTTACCTACACGTACATATGCAGGGAAAGTGTAATTTTAAAAATAAAATTCGATTGTGTAACATACATTATCCGACGTACCTATGTATATAACATAAATCAGGTAAACGCGTTAAACGTTAAAGAATGCGTAAAATATTATTATTCGTTTACATGTTGCTTTGGCAAGTAATTCTTTAGGAATACGTTTCTCGTTTCAATGGAAAAGAAAAGGAAACGTATACTACACATTTGTAGTTTTAAAGTACCTACGTACGAGACAACATAAAGATGCTATTCAAAGTTGAATAGTTAATCTTTTTGATATCTGTAAAGGATCATAAACAACACGAGGTATACGAACGTATACCTCGGTAATATCCGTGTCGCGATGTTTTTCGCTATAAGAGGAAACCAATTAAACGAAAACAGCCATTAAAAGTCCATTACACGCTAAGGACAAAGCAAATTAAAAATCCATTACGATCTAATACCACGCAATTATTAAGTAAAATCTCCAATTCACAAAAGAGAAGACTCGTGAACCATTTATCGCGCGATCCATTAAAATTCAATTTAAAATAAAAGACGCGTCAAATACGTAGGATATGGACTACATAGTAATTTCGTAACATTGCGTATCACACTTTTCGTTGCTATACGACGGATAACGTAATTACGGCAAGTATACAATAGGCAGTCTGCCACGGGACGGGGAAAAAGGCTGAAACACGAAGGATAAGAGAGAATCGTATTGGAAGGGACACGGTAATGGACAATCAACGGAAGGCAGTTTCCCCGTACGAAAATATACTATATTTAATGTATAAATATAGTAGCCTTTTTAATGTGTCGTTTTAATGCTCGTTGTCAACAAGGAGCCCGCGACACGCGTTAGACGTTAGACGAATTTTAAAATTCAGTCTTCCTCGTGACGAGACTTGAGACGAAAAATGCTATTCTACATTTTCAACGTTCACGCGTAGAACGACCTGTCGACTATCTCGCCTGTCTAACCGCGAATTTGATGAATTAACGCGTACTTGACAGATGTTCAAACAGAATTTTGTCGGAAACTAGGCTTACAATTTGATTTTCGTATTATGTATTTTGAAGTGAATCTCCCCGACTTTGCTTGTACCATGAATCTAGGTGCAACAGTATATGATACGGTATACAGCATATTATTGCGAAATCTCTAGTAAACTAGCATACATAATAATAATCTACGTACTTTGACATATCGTTCTTTCCACAGTTTTACCGATATTTTACTTTATTATAGCACTATAACCTACTTTTTATACTTTATAACACGAACAAACGGTGCTGGTAGAGGATACGCTGATGAATATACGTCAAAAGAAAAAAGAATGCAGAAGAATAATATAACTTACAGCTAATAACACGTTCGCGTTTCGAGATATGTTTAAAGTATTCGATAATTAGAGAAGAGAAAATTCTTCGAAGAAGAAACAATCTGTTGTAGAAAAAAGGAAAATACAGCAAATACAGATCGTAACTATATGTAAGTGGAGAACAGCAAAAGAAATAAGACAGAAAGCAAGGTAAAAGTGTCGCATAAGGAAATAAGAGCTACGATAATATTCCGTTTATCCGTTCGAAGCCGTGCCTGCTGAATACGGCGAGAAAAAATCGGACGGAACAACGAGCCTAGAGAAAGGGACAATGATGAAAACGTCGATGCCTGGCCGCTGCTGCAGCCTGGAACGAATTAACGCTTGCGTCGCGTCCCAACTTTGTTCATTAGAATTTAAGGCGTAGCTTCTGCATGCGTGACTTCATCGTTCGCGTAACTAAAGCCGGAAATTTCCTACCTTTTTGTTGGATAAACACCTCGACAAATTCAAATCGCGTGGGTGCCTTGATACAGTGAAATTTAACGACTACTTTTATTCACGCTCTATCGTACTCTTTCGAATATTCATTTCTAATCTATGTATCAAGAGGTAAAACAACAATTTCTTTGATCGAAAGCTAAGAACCGTATCAATTTGCTCCGGCTTTCCTCTGCTTCTCCACTATTTTCCTAATACTACGTATATGTATCTCTTTTATGAATATCGAATAGTTTCAAATATATACAAATCTATTATATTCGACTGAATATTATATTTTTTACTATATATATATATATATATACACACACACACACACACACACGCAGAATTATACGGAAGCGTTGAAACGCTTGTGAAAAAATATTATCTCAAGCAGAGAACAAGCAGGAATATCGAGATTGGCGTGCCCCTAACGATATGCTGATAACGATATCTTTGTAAATGGTATAGAATTCAAATAAATGCAACAAAGAGGATACAGTTGAGCAAGGAGATGCGTCACGTAAGTAAATGAACGCTTGAAAAATATACATATAGTTGGCTATCCTTGAAATTTGTTTCTCCTCGTGTAACAAAATGGTTTTTTCCCCAAATTCCAAGATCCTTCGACCCACTCATTTATCATCCGACCTTCGTTGTTACAGATATTGTAGCTCCGAAAAAAAAAAGAAAAAAAAAACGGTTTGAATTTAACGATCCAGATGGTATAAATTACAACATTATTATATTTTATGGTATAATTTCGAAAAATTGGGGCAAGATGGGCAAGTTTTCTTTTCTTTTCTTTTCTTTTCTTTCCTTTCCTTTTCTTTTCTTTTCTTTTCTTTTCTTTTCTTTTCTTTTCATTTCTTTTCTTTTCTTTCTTTTCTTTTCTTTTCTTTTCTTTTCTTTTCTTTCCTTTTCTTTTTTATTGCATTTTCTTCGTTCGTTCTAGAAACTCGATTGAAAACTAAATG
Source organism: Bombus breviceps (assembly GCA_014825925.1). Classification (NCBI taxonomy): domain Eukaryota; kingdom Metazoa; phylum Arthropoda; class Insecta; order Hymenoptera; family Apidae; genus Bombus; species Bombus breviceps. Next base: position 149,799 of record JACXIW010001316.1, on the reverse strand, counting down.
ATTAGGAAATAATTAATTATATATAACGAATTATTCGTAGATTGGAGATTGAAAAATGGAGAATCTAGCGTGGCGCGAATTCACGTTCGAGGATCCACTCACCTGTAAAGTTCCATTGATGATGTCCGCTGAATCGATCTCGTGCGTGAAGATCGCGCCTGAAGAACATTTTGGCATGCCTGTATGAAGCAGAAGTAACTGCACGTTCGGAAAATGCTCGTTTTCCCGTAAGTAATCAGTGAGTAACGGCAAGAAATTGTTGGTTTTCGAGTAATAACGATCGAATTCACAGTCTCCCGTTGCCACGTTAAAAACTGTATTATTCGAGCAACATTTTCTGACGTTTAAAAATTCCGATAACGATGGTGCCTTTGAGAATGGACGTGTTCGATCCTTGTCTTCGTTCGATTTACAATGCACGAGTGTCGGAACAACGACCCGAGTGATATCGTTGTACAGAATATCGATACAGTACGGACTCTGTAAATACGAAAAAGTTTAAACTTTCATTGCCAACTTAATTGCTGCGTCATCCTGCGGTCACTTTTCATGCCTATTATCGTAATATTTTCCTTTATCGTTGTTGTATCATAAATGTTTCATCTAAGAAAAGTGGTAGCAAGATCTGCATCGATTCTTTATATAGCACGATTTGCAACATGTATTGACAAACATAAAGTAAAACAAGCAACTGGTATCGCGTACCTGTAAAATATCAGCCGAACTGATTTCATCGAGAGACAGAGTGGTAATATATTCAGGCTTCTGGCAAATAGGAAGCTGGCCGTAAGTTACGTTCTTGTTAGTAGGATCACTGGCAACGATTTGCGGAGCACGTGGGGACGCAACGCAATCCACTTTCGACGTTCCTGAGAAAACTTGTCCAAACGGGCAACATTTGTTGAAGGAACAAGCGACACCGGCTGACACAGACAGCAACCACAAAAGAAGAAAATTTCTCGTCAGCGTCGGACACGAACAGCACTTTGAATATCTCGAAACTGATCGCTGCATAATTTCACCGAATTCACCCAACATCGTTCCGCTGAAAATCCCACTCAACTGCTGCTTTTTACCATTAAAGACGAGATGTCGGTGTCCTACTAAACTAGATATTCGATATTTCAATTAATTAGATTTTCGACTTGAACGTTGCACCGACCGTTACGACAGCTGAGATATTTAACAACAATTGAAGTATTAAATATTAAGCTTGTACGAATCTTGGTAACGAATATTTGCCGTTATTTGCCGTTATTTGCCGTTAAGCTAATCAAACTCGTTGACCAACTAAAAAGGAAAGGATCTAAATCGCGAACCCAAGTATCGACAAGCATCAAAATGACCGTTGCTCGTCCACACAACTTCCAACGAACTCTGAAAAGCACCAAGCTCGGCGATTCTGCTGCTATGTATACTTGGAGACCTTGACTCGAGTAAGTCTCATCTTCGGTCGGATTTTCCAAGAACCCACACGACTTCTGTCCGTTATACGTGGAATTATTTGACCAAATACACTCTGCTTTTTCTACCGTTATTCCTTTGTTCCTCTATTTATCTGCTTTTCTTCTTTTACTATTTTATTTATTTCTCTATTTATTATATTATTCTCTATATGTATCGCTTTGTCGCGTAAATTCACCGTGGTGGTAAATAATAATAAAACGGTTCGATGCTAACGTTAAACGACACGAAGAAAACAGTAAGGTACAAGTGGAAATGATAAACGTACAAACGAGAACCGCCTTTTCACGAGAATCGTTTGTCGAATCGGCAATCTTCGTCCGTTAATGAGACGTCGTTGCGTTATAAACTTTTAATGCGTGTGTTGGAATTTGCGCGGTCGGCAGACATCGTTACTCGTCGTTACTCGTCGTTGCTCGTCGTTACTCGTCGTCAATCTTCGTAAAATTCAATTCGTACAATTCGTGTAAGCCGCCTCCGATCGATTAAATTGTCGCGTCCATCGCATAATGCAACGTGTTGCACGCACCTAATTGCATTCGGATAATCTTCGATTACAAGGTAGCTCTATTGTTCCAAATCAGATAGAGCAGCAGCGTCAGTTTAAGGGCAACTTGAACTTTAATCTCAATTTCTTCTCGTTCGTTCGTTGATCAAAATCTTCTCGTGGTTCCGTCACATGCAACGGATAACCTATCGGCGCAGATGCAGCAAATTGCTAATCTCTCACCTTCCCAAGTATCGCGATTGATTTCACAGTTCCATTCCTACTGCGTATTTTACATACTTCCTTTCAATTCGAAGCTTCGAGTTTCTTCCTTGTTGTTCCTCGTTGTTCCTCGTTGTTCCTTGTTCCGAGATGTTTCCAATTTATCTTTTATTCGCAAGGAATTGTTAGGAAAGCGAGTTTCGCTTATTTTTCATTGATATTTCTATACCAGAGCTTTCTATAAGACGCGTATATTTTTTATCTTTTCATCTTTTTATCTTCCTCTATATCATTATCAATTACGAATTATTTTTACATACTTGTCCGTTTCTCGAATTTGCATCTATTTAATTCGCTGTTCCTCCCCTTTCTCAACGATAAATTTCAACGATAAATCCATTCATTCGCACACATGCACGCACGCACGCACGCGCACACACAAAATTGCGATATTATCATGTACGACATTAGCAAAAGGCGCAAGTTAATTATTCCATCAGAAATTCGTACTTAACTTAACTCACAAACGCACCTAGATCGTTCAAATTTCGTTCGTTTTATCCTTTTCGGTCGTGTTACTATCCCGCTGCTTCTTCTTTTCCCATTTTTCTCTATTACGCGACGATTATGCGACGATTACGCGACGATTACGCGACGATTACGCGACGATTACGCGACGAGTCTCGCAATCTTCACCAACTTTTGCTCCAATTTTTTACAACTTCTCACTCTTCTTCGCGTCACACTTTCTTCTTCCTGAATTTGAATTATTCCAGCAGCGTTTTTAATTCTCGGACACGAACCTATCGTGCCCCTTCGCCTTACGGCTCGTAATTATTTCAAGCCATTTCGATATTCCGAAGCAGTAGTACCTTGCACAAGACACCTTTTCTCGAATCTCACTTTTCGGTTTCCCTTTTTCACAGTTTTACTTTTTTTTCTTTTCTTTTTTTTTTCTTTTTTTTCACGCGTCTAATCGATTCACAAATAGATCACCGCCGTCTCCTCGTTACCTCCTTCTTCCTGTCTTTTCGTCCGCCCAATTCACAAAGTTCATCGAATCGCAATAAAGAAATTACTCCGTCTAACCTAATCCATTTATATTCTAGTATCGTCCTGCAGTTTCCACCTCTCAACATTCGAAACGATTTACCGAGATTTATCGCGCGAGTTATCAGCCCCTACGTAATTCACATCGTACTGCTACAAATAGTTAGAGATCCTTTTTCGTTTCTAATATTAGACAGAGAGAATCATACGTGTCACGTCGAATAAGCAAATCTTCGTACCGACAAAGCTATTCGATAAACGATTATTCGAGCATTTATTTTCGATGGATGAATCCTACAATCGTCACTGCCGATTTCCTTGGCCCCTTATCGTTTATCCGCGGCCAGGCTGACTCAGATTCCCGCATTCCCGCATTCCTGCATTCCCCCATTCCCGCATTCCCGCCAACGTACCGCCGCGTATTCGACAACGGCGCGATGCGTCCATACGACACGACACGGTGAATACGCACGTAGAAACGCGACTGTACGCTCGCACCAACCGACAGCGGAGATGAGAGAGAGAAATTCGACTAGGCTTGCCGCTGGGTACAACAACAACAAGACCATACACGACGCGCCTCTTATCGCCCAGTCTCCCTCTCCTCCCTTTCCACGAATCCCCTCCTCAACGTTCGTCTTTTTTCTTCCTTCTTCTTGGTCTTCGATGTTCTTGACGTAATCCGTTTAATTCGATCGCGATCCATCGACCGGATCAAAGTAATTAGTCTCGACCCGTGTTCTCTGCTCTGGTTTCTTGGAAAGAAAGACGAGGTGTAATATGTCGGTCGTTAAACTTTTTCACGATCGAGAAAATGATATTCGTAATTAAGTTATCCAGCCTATTCGTACACTAAATTTTACAAAATTACGATCGAAATATCTTCCAAACTAATCACAAATACCTCTATCTCTCGAATGTGCGAACAATTAATTCTACTTTCGAGACAGCCACACATCCGAGTATATACATATTCGCTTACCACGTAATGTACCGCTCGAATCCGTTTAATTTTGCTTTATATAAGATTTGCTTTATACGAGAAACACTTTGTTCGTACGCTTCGTTGTATCCCTCATTTTTTCGCTCGTTAGTATCAATACTGCTGCAGCAGCAGTAGCAGCAGTGATTTACGATCAGACTGCAAGGTAAAATGATCGTTCAACGATGAAGATATTGTTTGACGCGCTGTACATACATACGTATATATCAGCTCTGGTCAATTTTTCAATTGAAACAATTATTATCAGATTCCGTTCGGTTCAAACGGTTCAAATCATGCCATTCCACCGATAAGATGAACCTATCGGGAAGCTAGGCTCTCGCTAATTTCGACCATTTCCGAATACATGATCGGGGGCATGATTTCGAATAACATTTTCCATCGGTCTGTCCCAAGTTGCGAGAAATCTAGTTTTCCAGATACTCGCAAAAAATAGCAGTATCGCGTGTGCGTAAGGTACGCGTCGTACGGAGCACGCCATAGAATCTGATCGATGGTACACCTGTATACGGTACACGCGACAAGCATCGTAATACGTAGAAACCTTCGCTGTGAGAACGACGACACTCGCATATATAGCAAGTACAGGCGAAAAAATACGGATAAAAGTTTATTTTCGTGACTGGAGAGAATCGGATGAGAGAGAATCGGCGACAGCGACAAAGTAGGGCGACAGTACGAGCGACGAACGAGCACGAGAAGAGGTTGACAAAATCTTCCGTATCGTTATCGCTTTTCGATATTCTAATTTACGCCAGACGACCTACAGACTCTTTGCACGTCTTTGTACCTAGCTAAATGCAAGTGAAAAATTTCCAAGTTGAAAAATAAACCAACCTATCGTCGAGAATGTTATATTTATAATTTGTTTACAGTTGCGTATGACGTAAGATTACATTTTGCGGAACTACTCGAATCTTCTACGTATAGTAGACGACGCTTCCTCTATTTCTTTCTTGTTCCTCTATTCCTAACAAAGATAAATTTATTAATTAATAATCGATAACGATAAATTAACCAGTAACATTACTATTACCAATATGAATTAATAATTAGTAAATTAATCGTTATTAAATGCATATTAATTAAATTGGTATTATTGTTTTTCTTTTTTCTTTTTTTTTTTTTTTTTGAAACATACCGACTCGAAACTTGTAGAACGATAAATAGCAAGAAGATAATCATCGGCTTTGTTTTTATGAACAAACTGTAGGAAATTTTTTACTCCGAACAGTAGGAACAAAGACTCGCGTCAGTCTGACACACAGATATTCGATAGCGTTTGAAATTAGTTCGCTATGTATTCATCGTCGTTCAGTTACTTGCCCAAAGCGGTTTAACCAATAATTTTCTTTTTTTCCCCTTTTTTCTAGGCTGTTTATAAGACGCTGTAATTTGCGCGTCATCGATGGAAAAAGAGGTATCGTATTTCGCTGTCTAGGCGAAACACGCCTTAGTACAGTATTCGACCACGAAACACGATTGAAATAAACTATTCAGCGTGAAACTGGTTTCTGGTATCTGGATCTTACCTTTTATAAAGAATGACTCATTGCCGGAAACGATATCGACAGTGAACTAGTGAGAAAACAGGATGAAGCGATTTCGTTAACCTAACGCCTGTTTAGCTGGCAAGCGTTTTTCTTCTTCCACTGTGTCTTACACACCGTTACTATACTGTACCATACTCTTCTTCCTTTGTTTATAATTTTCCCTTTGACGTTTCCATTACCAACGTAAGCGGCGATATTTCCAGCGTAGCGTCGCTCTCAGTTCTTGCCATTTACTTTGAAATCATTCGAGTCAACTTTCTAGTTTCTACAACTTGCGAAACCAATTATAAGATAATTTAGTATTTGAAATATTTACGTAAATAGCTATGGCAAAGGATAAACTAATCCCAATTTTCTAACAACTAGATCCTATCGTATCTAAATATTGCAAGTAACCAACAAATTTTTCTTCGTAATTTATTTTCTATCGATCTATCCCCATTCCGTTTACCTAATCTATCCTTTTATCATACTTGCTATATTTTTATCAGTGGTCGTTATTTATGGTTGGTAGTTATTCTCACCTCTCCGTGGCGGACGTATATAAAAAGGGAATAGAAATTAATTTTCGCCACGGACCTTGCGTTTAACGCTCTCCGATTAATCGCCTTCGTTGCGAACCATCCTGTCGTTTACCAACCTTCATCCAGCCCCTTTTCTAATTCCTTCTTCCTCCATTCTCGTCTCCACCTCCATCAATTTACCGCGTTTGCGCATCTCGCGCGAAACGATTTTTTAAACTCACCGACTCGTTCGTTAGCCGCGGCAGTAACGGCATAACCGTAGAAACGAGGATAAAACTTAATTCATATCCGGTACATAACCTCTTAGTCAGGATGAGCGCGCCACTTGTAATTAATTTCCAAAAGATGTTCGTGCGGGATCAAGGCCGTAAAATATAACACGAACGTTTCATTTCAAGCACGAGCCGTAGCTATAAGCTACACAGCCTCTTCCCTCTTCTTTCGCCTCTCTTCCGCCTCTCTTCCGCCTCTCTTCCGCCTCTTTTCCACTCCCACGTCCCCTTCTATTCTGCGTCTGCGTGTCCTTCTATTTAACCATGTTGTTACCACGTTGTTCCCTCGTTCCTCCCGTTCCTTCGCTCTCTACTCGTCTCTCCAAGCTGTTACACATACCTCCCTTCCGTCTTCTTGTTCCCCTTCGTACCGGATCTTCTTCCTGTTACTTTAACCTCGTCCTTCCGTTCGTTACTCCTTACTTTCGCCCCGACCGTAAACTCCGTTTTTTTCTTTCCATGGACACCATTCTGTTTTTCTCGCTCTACGAAAATTACGAATCTCTTCGAGCACCATTCGCAGTCGCCGCTTCTTTACGCCTTACGCTTTACACACACTCTCTTTTATTCGCGTCTTTAAATCTTCTGTCGCCTCGGCCAACTCGCTCGCCTTTCTCTACTTTCGTCGCTTTGCCACTCTATTTAGCACAGACTGTCGGTCGTTTCACCGAATTTCTCTTTTCTCGTCTTCTTTCGTCTTCTTTCGTCTTCTTTCGTCACTTTGTCAGTCATTCCATCACTCTGCCCTATCGCTGCCCGCTATTTATGATATCTTATTTTTAAATGCTTTCTCTTTCTAAAATCCTTTCAATTACCTACTTTGATTTAGTTTAGTGCTTTATTATCTCGCATCTTTTTAAACACCAATATGATCGAGCTAAGAAGCAGCTAAGAAGAACACGCAGCGTCAATAGGTAAAAACCTATTCAACAATTTTTAATCTTCCTTACGTTTCGTTAATAGTTTTACATTCTACGTGAAAGACAACACAGAAACGAGATTGCCTTTTGTTATACTTTTATTTTAATCGCATCGTAATGATTTTGTTATAGTCATATTTGTAATTCGCTGATACGTTGGTCAGAGATCCTTTGAAATTTATTCCACTCCGATTGGTGCATTAATTTGCGATACGTACGAACCAGAGGAGAACTGTATCGCTACTCGATGACCGGCCGGCTTCGATGAAAAAACAACGTCTCTGCGAAAAGAAAAAAAGACCAAAAGTCGGACCATGACAGACGGATGCAAAACGGGAGAATCGGTCGGTCGTAGTCTGTTACCGAAAGGAACGAAAATACAAGTTGAAGGGAAGGGAGGTATCCATCGAGCGAAGAAAGGTTTATCTTGCCAATTTTCTTTTATCGATCTGTTCCTATATTAAAGCAAGATGAAAATATGGACGGATCGCTTTCTCCTTTTTTCAGAGAATTCAATGATACGATGGAAAAAGTAAGATGTCGAACAAAGTAGCGAAACTTCTGGATAATATATGTAACGTACGAATATACGTTTATTGATAAATAGAACACGATATACCGAAATATGTACGTACGAAATATGAGAAAGTTGAAAACGTTTCGTCTTATTTGTATTCTTCGTCCTTGTTTTTACTTATTTCTTATTACAACTAACCATCCCTTTCCAAGGGTATAAAAGATAGGCATTCGTCTATCACCTTCTTCGTCCATTCTTAAATTTCTTTTTCTCCTCGTTCGTCCACTATTTACTAGCCACCCACTTAAATTACTCCCTATACTCCGAATACTCTGAATCTAGCGACCATCTTTGTCTTCTTTGATTTTCATTTTTCTTGTTGGTATTTTACTTATTTAAGAGTACCTTTCCCTGTCTCCGTCTCACGTATTCTCTGTCATACTTTGAGTTCTCCAGCTGCCATTCTTTCCTCTCCTTTTCTTTCCTTTCCTTCCCTCCTTTCTGCCTCTCTCCTCCATCTGTCCGCTATATCTTCTATCGTCTCTGCTGTCCATTTTCCAGCCATCCGTTCCTGTTTTCTTACGAAATTTCTCCCTTGCTCCTGTCGTTCCACTCTTCCCTGTTATCATACATCTATTTCCTATATATCAATTTCTCTTCCGAGCGCATTAATTCTATTCCCTATATCTCTACCGCGTACATCATCACGCCCTTCGCCGTAACGTTAAACATCATCCTCCTTCTTTCGTAATCTCCTCCAAACTTGCTCTTTCTTCTATTCCCCAGAAATGCGTACGTACCATATCACACGCTTTGTGCGCGTCTATCTCTATCTCCGTTGTTGCATCTCTGTTGTTGCTCTCAAATGTCTATCCAATAATCATCCTTCATAAAATAAGAAAACATATAAAGTGTAAATGAATGTGCAATAGAATAAGGCGATCAAAGTATTATACAATAACGTATACTACGATAAATTATCCTTCTTTGAATACTCGCTACATAATTTATATATATATATATATATATATATATATATATATATATATATTTATCGTCTATAAAGTTTTAAATGGCACGATAAGTAACATCTGTTGCATTATCTCCAACTAATTAGCAACTGGCGATACCAGCGATACTAGCGATACTAGCGTACTACGCATTCCGAAATGCGTCGCTCTGTCAATAAATAAGTACGTACAATACGTATAAATAAGTTATTTCGTATTAGCATGCGTATAATATAGCGTAGTATAGTAGTAACGTATGTAGTATTTGTCCAGTTGTAGCATATAATAGTATTTACAAAAATACAACCTCCTCGCAAATTAGATACTCAGCCCTATTTAGGGCCACCGAATAAATCGCCGTTTCATTGACAGAAAAATCAATAAAACTGAATTTTATTCGTTATACTACGGTTACGCGGAAGAACCTACAAAGTTCGACAAGCCTCAATGTCAAAACAATAACGAAGGACGTCATCGAACAATTACAATTACTATCGCGGTTATTACTTGTGTTGTGCTCTCGCAGGCTGAATTATCGAGGGGATCTACGTTAATCATAAAATCAACGTTTAATTTACTCGTTATTTTAATTCTCCTCTCAGCGAAATGTTCGCAAGTACCCATTTACTCGCAGTGGGGCGGTAATGCGTTTGATAGAAGCGAAGGGGAAACGTCGTTCGACACGCCTAACTTTATTTAGTATCACATAGAATGTCTCGTCTTTATTAGCTTTATTTACTCGCCAATTTTCCAAAGCCGCTGCGTGCTTGCTAATTCTATTTTCTAATATTTTACTGCAAGTTAAAACCATCGGTATTGAAACGCGGCCGCTGTCCGATAAGTTTAGAGGAGGATAGGAAACGCGCCTTTATCGCCACGAAATCTGTCAACTATCGCGGTGGAACGAATTTCTGGCAGCGTGCCCTGAGCATGGCACATGCTTCTAAGATTCATTCGTTTCACGACTCGTTTCACGACTCGTTTCACACGTCGTCCTGACCACGAGGTTGACAACGGACAAAAAACACGCAGATGCAACGATCGACGTCCACCTTCGTGTGCGAATGATCCTCTCCCTATCCATTCCGATCAATCTTTCATTCCTCCGACCACGAATAATACATAACAGTCATGCATTAGTATTTTAGAAATTAAATTTAAAAATTAAAATGCTCCGTTACGTTCTTTATAGATGGCCAGATGATTCACACTGTTTACATTTCTCGAATAATATTTTTAACCGAAGCGACAACGTCTTTCGTTGCTTTCAAAAATTTTCGTTACGATAATTATGTTTGGTGTCATCCTTCGTGACATATTATCCGTGCTTATTAATTCGTGAGTGTATTATTCCGAGCTCAAACATTCGTCTTTCTTTTCTCTGTCTCTTTTTTTTTTCTTCTTCTTCTTCTTCTTCTTCTTCTTCTAAATAATATCTACATTGATCTAATCTATCAAAATCTATTAAAACATCTTTGTAGCTTACATACGAGCTTCGTAGCTTACAGAGCACAATATGCAAATACGGATAAGCTATAACGATAGCACGTCGATCGTTGGGTGGTGTGTCATCGTACGAGTGGCCGGCGCGGAGCGGTGGCCTCATGGCCTTTTTGCGCCGATCCTCGTCCCGATCCACGTCCCGGTACAAAAGTCACGCGGTACAGAGGTCACGCGGTACACCGTAATACGTAGTATTTAGATAGTAATAATTTCTTCGTTTCGCTAGGCCTCGAGGTCACCTCAATATTCTTAGATCGCTTGCCATACTTTTCTGTTCCTGGCAGAATAACGTCCTAGCACGTTTGGACGATTTCAACGGTCTCTGATACACAGGATCATCCGACGATATATAATCAAGCAGGCAATTAATCTTACGTTAGAACACGCGTTCGAAGCGGTGGCCGTTCGCATCGATGCAACGTTGGAATCGTTAAATTGCCCAAGGCAGTGCACTTTTTATCGTTTGCGAATCATGGAACACTACATTGTAATATTCTCCTTGTGCGTTGTATATAAAGAGTGATTGACAAGTGAATGTCGATACTTGAATGCTTCAGGCTGTGTAAATTTGCACGCTAGTATAAGCAAAAAATATATCTCCGCTTTCGAGTGTACGTACGATCCGATGATGGATAGCGAAAAGGATCCATTACACGTCTACCACCATCTAAATCTTTTATTCCAAAGCTTCTTTTCTTCCTTTTCACACATTTGAGATCTATTTTGTATCGAACGCGAGCGAACAATGTACACGGTAACTATTCCGACAATAACCTTCGAGCGAGAGTACGCGAGCGAATGTTAAATATCAAATTAAATAATTTATTACATAACGATAAAATTTGTAACACGCAATTTGGATCAGACGTGAACACCGTTACCACCGTGGTTGATGCTAGGAAATTTTGTCGATGCTAGAAAATTTTCTCGGGCAAACCGACCCTGTAAATGTGCATGCGCACACGCACGATCCCGAGCAGATCCGGAGCCAAGTTAGCGGTAAAGTGTAACGAAATCCACCCCGTCCTTCTGTCACGTCCCTATCGTCCGTTTCATGCGTCGGTTTACGCTCGGTGTAGGAGGAAAGCGGGCGAGTCGACGATGCGAGAAGAAACGAGGCGGCGCGGCATGCCAATTTGCCGTCAGAGCGGCCGTCTGCCTCGCCGGTTATAATCCAACGATGAAAATTTGATTCGCTGTATGAAACTTTATAACGCGAAAGAGACGCGATCGTCCACTCATTGGTAGAATTCACTCTTGGTTATCCGAAAGAAAATGAAATTATCATCGCGTCGATACCGTCTGTGAAATAGGGACTTTTAGTTCTGCATCGCTATGAAAAGATGATCGGAAAGGTCCGAAGAGGCGCTCTTCTTCTTTCCTCTGCTAAGAGGAAAGCATTGCCGGAGACTGTGATCACCAGCGGTACCACGAATAATCGAGTAGCAATTTTTTTATTTTTTACCACTGCAAATAACTGCTTATATTACTGACTTTCGAAGAATGGAAAATTTGCCTCGAGAGAAATACTAGAAATTTAGGAGATATTTCATCTGGTAAGAAAGAAAAACTAAAATAGAAATTACTTATCTGCCTAATGTTATACTATAATTTTAACGAGTGTCGCCAAAAACGTCCTACGAACAAACGTTCCAATTATTTCGACGAAAGATTTCAATTCTATAAATAAATTAGGAGTGATCGGTTCAAACTAAGCCAGGCAAAAATCAGATACGTACGTGATAAATTTATCTTATAAAAAATAGCATAATATAGAGAAACAAAGTTGCACGATCGATCCTATTACCTTCTTCCAAGGATCATTTTCTACCTCTGTAGAAAAATCTAATTCGCTAAATGACAATTTCCAGACGAAAATCGAGTTCTACTATGATTTTAGGATAACAAACAGACGAACAACAGCGTTTCACAGGGCAAGTAACCGCGTAACCGCGATTTCGTCGCAAGTTTGCCATTGTTTTTCGTACGAGACGATATCCGGTAAAAGCATCGAGAATAAGAATATCCAGTAAAAGATTAGTTACCGGCTAAAAAACGTGCCACGACCGCGAGGCTCGTTTGTCTACCACTGTCACCCTCTTTCTCTCCTTCTAAAAGTTGAACAAACTTCCGTGAATGGAAGCGATTCGATGTGCGCATGCATCGTGATGTAGAAGCCAGAAGGATCGAGCCAGGGCCGAGTAAGGATCTCAGCCAGCTGAGAAGCTATTCGAAAATACGTTTGGAAAGTAGAGAAGGAGAGACCAAGTGCTTTAAACTCCGAGTCAAAAGACACTATTTTACGCGAGTGAACTTTTGGCTGAATAATTTTCCGCTGTTGTGAGACAAGTTTTATCGATACATCGTGATCTAGTTTTTCCTCTTGGTCAAAAATCACCGTCGTTCTGCGTAGAAGCAAAGATTGTGAGTATGATGTAAAAACTACCGGATCTACGCAGCTCGACCTTTACTCTCCTATTCTCTTCCTTCGTCTCCTCTTTATAAAGAAGGGTCGAGCGAGCTTAAACGTGTATAACGTGCGCATATCCAAGAAATGTCCGTTATTACCTATAACTCGTTTAGGACTGAACGTTATACGCGTTATTGGATTTCGGTTTCAGTTCGATTTTTCAATAACGCCTGCGATAGCACTCTATACTCTTTATCAATACAGTACTCTTAATTAATCCTCGCCATTAACGCTGAGTAGAAATTAGAGATATTGCGTTTTTTTATATTTCCTTTTTCTCTTTCGTTCCTCCTTGCACGCACATTGCCGGGTTAATTTCTGTTAAAAAGGACGCCAATAAGAAATAAATTGTCACATCAGGTTAATTTTAAAGGCAAGCGATACTACGAGTAGACCCCGGCAGCCCAACCTTTCGTTTACCACGTTACCTCGTTAAATAACTCCCGTTAAATAATTTTTTCCTATCCTAGATCCCAAAGATCTGCGTAAAATTTCAAATAATATGTATCTATGTAAAACATTCATCGATAACGAATTCGAATTTCGTGAGATGGGATTCGTTACATATGAATAAATAAATAGAAAGAGATACATGCGTATTTATTTGTACAAACTATATATCTTTTATTCGTATATAGTAATAAGTTGCGTGTATATGCAATACGGACTTCGAGGCCCTCCAAGGTTCCACGGAATACAGGATCGTAAAGGACCGCTGCAGCGGATCATTCCTTCGAGGGAGGTTCAACTATCCGTAATGAACAGAACACTGATAGAAGTGTGATGACCATGGACGACAAACGTACCACTCTCCTAGGGCACTGTCGTATAAATATATAAACGGATCTCGCACCACTCACGATCAAACAAGTCGCGACGATCATATAGCGAAGCATAAGAGAAACCGTGCGAAAATTGAGTCGCAAGAAAATCAACGTGTGAGCTAACAAATTTCGCGTTGCGCGCACACGCGGAAAATTGCCATTTATTTCGAATGTTTTAAAAGTTGGTTACTAGATAGTTACCTTTTTATCGAGATTCTTTTATTATTAAAACGATTATAATAAATCCAGACAATAAAAGCTATAAAACGGAACGTTACATATTTTTTAAATTAGAAATGATAAAAAGTTATACACTCTATTTAATAATACGCTCTACCGCTAATAGACTGTATGTATACATATAGTGTATTCGTTGATTGTGTTGGACAATCGTCCAACATTACATTTCATTTTTTTAAATAATCATTCTTACTCCATATCATATCAATTATTATTATTATTTACTTATAATTAGTACCTATTTCTACCACACTATTGCTGATTTCGTAGTATTTGTCATAGTATACATTTGTACACACGCTATTCTATCTACATGTTATAAATAAACTGTAATTCTATTTAACCCTGCTTCTGAGATTCATCGGTAATTCTTCGTTTACTCTTCCTTGGCATGCTATTCAACTAAACGAGCCTCAACATCTGTCCTTACAGTCTTTACTAAAAACTCTTTGGGTCAGTTACATTCTCTCTCCCTTAACGTGTATATCACTAATATTATAGCTCTTATTTTTCTATACTATTTCGGGCGCGAAATCATGTTTCAATTTCTCTTATTATTTCAGTGTCTTTCACCGTGTGTCTTTCTTTTTAATTTCCTTAATATTTTAAATAACGCACATTCTACCACTAAACCTCCCCCTTTTAAACGATCTCTTCTTCCCCTGCCGTATTTGTAATTCTATGAGTACCCTGTTAATTTTTGTCGGCCAGTTTCTCAAGGAATAACTCTCTCTTACTAAGATCAAACGCCTATCTCTCTCTCTCTCTCTCTCTCTCTCTCTCTCTCTATATATATATATATATATATGTCGGGGATAAAAGAACACCGGAGCCTCTCTTCGGAACTTGGGAAAAATCCCGTAATATTGTAATCCAGATTTTACCATAGCCGTAATTAAACAATTGTCATTCAATCCGATTGTGTTTATTCGAGATTTGTAACAATGAGCTTGGGCTCGAGGCGACAATCAGCCGCCAACGTAACCGCGATCAGGGGATAAACGTTTACCTAAACAAAGGCATAGAGTTACCGTATAGCTCTCTTTGAAAGAATATAGCAGCGGCGCGCGACAGTAAACACTCCAACGGATTCTGTCCCGCGGCCCGCTATAAATCTTTGAATTTATTTAGCCGAGGTTCTTCAAACCGACAAATAGTCTTATTCTTCGCATCTACTGCGGAGAGATACGAGAAATCTTCTTTTCTCGCGTACGACGCTTCCGCTAGCAACTCTCTCCCTCAAGGGTGGCTAGCATCCTTTTCTAACCGCCGATATGGAAATTGACCAATTAACAGCAACGTCGATTTCCCTCACCTTCTGAACGAAGGCATCGCTCCACGAATCCGATGATCTCGTGCCCTTAGACACACCCCGTCATAGTTTTCCTCTGTGGCATCATCGCGACGGAAAGTCGTTCTCTCGTGCGATCTCATCGGCGAGAAAGAATAACGTCTTTACGAATATTTCACGTTTTGTTAGCCAAGAGTCGGACTTAGAGTGTGTGAGAACATACATCTATTATCCCTTTGACCGCGGATTCGTTATTGAACCTAGGATCATTGTCATTAGCGTCTCGAGTGTCTAATTACCACGGTTACTTGTCGAAATCTGTAATAATCGTATTTGCACCAGTCAATATCTTCTCTATCGCATAACAACAATGTCTAATCGCGACGAAGATTCGTTTCACGCCCATCACCCCAATCCTAATCATAACGCAAACCCGACATATATATATATATATATAGTCCTTGAATTTTAATTTTTCCTTGTTCCGCATTATTATTTTCTTGTCTTCTACGCTAGCCAATATTACTCTTGTCGTACTAATATTCCTTTTGCTCTTATTCCGCGGTAATATTCTCATTTCCATCCCAGTTTCCGCGTTCTTCTTTATAAATTCTCCAACCTCCTCTTCTAGTTACCTATTTATTCAGAGATCTTTAATTATCACGTTATTCTCTTTTTCCTGTTTATTTCTGCGTTCCTCTGCCTTCTCCAGCTCCCGTATCCTTCTATCCACGCTTAGCTTTCCTTTCTTCAATTTTCATTAACTTGGTTCAAGCTTCTCTTTCATACTTATTACCACTTCTTGTATCAACTCTTTCACCTCTGTGTTTCCTCCTCTTTTTTTCTTATTTCTTGCTTCGTTCAGCCAAAAAAATGGTTACAACACGCCTAGAAAATTGCGATAAATTACCAGAACATAAAACTATTTTAGAGTAGAGATATGTCTACGGAAGAAACTAATGAAAATTGATTCAAATTCTTTCAAATAATGCATAAACATCGTAAAACATAATAATAATATATGATAGATAATGCATGCGTATAATAAATAATAACGTCTTATCAGATTAAATGAATAAACGGTTTTTGATAACGGTATTGATAAAATATTATGTTATTGTAAATTAAATAATTAAAAATTATTATTATTATACATTATACATACTTTAAAATGCTACAATATCATATAATCGCACATAATTTGATTGTTTACATATTTCAAATGCAGCTATACAAATAAAATAAATATGAACTTCCGATAAGTAGTAAAATTTTGTTGTACGAATAAAAGCCGTAACATACTTGCGTAACTAATCGGATTCACATTTTAGCGAAATTGCTCAGATTCGTATGCTTCGCGCATAAATTTAGACAAACTACTGCTTTTGCCCCAAATTATTTCATATCTGTGTTGTTATACAAAGTTTTAAAACGTTTCCACCTAATCGGACATTTAATTGACAATGATTGGATTTGTTATTTATTGTAATTAATTAGGATAGCTGAAATTTAATATAGTTTAATATAAAGCTAATTTAATAGAATACTCACATTATGATTTATTAATCTAGTAGTATCTAGTAGTATATGTGCGTACTATGCATGAGCAGGATAAGAAGAACTTGATTGTCTTCCATGTTAATTTTTGACGACTCAATTTTCGAACGGTTTTCCCTGGCCAGTGTCGAGATCTATTTAATACCATCGTACTTGGATTATATGTGATTTATCTTATGCGTATACTGCAGTCTGTGGTTAAACCACTGCGACACTCGGCTGTTTGGTACAGCACTTGTATAGGGGACAAACAACACAAGGACGCGCGCGGGCTCTCTAATTCCCTCTTTGCTAGTATACGGCCTAGCATATGTTAGTATAACGATAGTATAGTATAAACCACACGCGTACATAAATCGTGCGTCATTTGGAGAGAGTGTCGATCCAGCGAGAATTCCATAACGATACATCGAATAACGCGAAGGATCTGTGATTCTAGAAGGGATACTGGCCGATACTAAAAGGGAGGAAACGAGAGTGCGCACGCTTATGGACCTGGTTGTTCCTGGACTAGTGCTGCACCATGCGGCCAAGCGGTGAGTTTAATTGGAGTTAGCATATACAAAAACCTATAAAAATTAGGGATCTGCCCTGTTTGCTTACACACTAGTACCTACCTAGACAAGAGCATATCGAGTTTCACGCTGCCAAGACTATCTATTTAACTTGTTTCTAGAAGCAAGCAAGCAAGCAAGCAAGCAACAGGCAAAAAGATAAGAAAATTACATTCACACAACGGTTTCTATGCAAGATTCTTGGAAAAGGAAACGACCACTTGTGCACAGCACATTGAAACATTTGGAACATTTGTCGCTAATTAATCGAAAATACTATGCACGAGAAAATTATAACTCTAATAACCAACGATCACCGTTTATATTTTAAAATAAGCAAACAAAATCTTAACGATCTAACGATATATTTCAAATATACTAATACTCTGCAAAATGTTATTAACTTCATTATCAGTACTTTGCCCTTTTGCTTTCTTTTCTTTTTTTTTTTTTTTTTTTCATTTGCTAGAAAATTATTTATATCGTATTAAATTTAAGTAATTCAAACATATTGATATATCACTTGTCATTTTTCCTCAAATGCAATATACATATAATTACGAAATAAAATTTTATAACAACATTTATAATAACTTTAAATACTTCTAACAACGAATTAAAAATATTCATCAGCATCGAACAGATATACCGTTCAACGGTATTTCCATTAACAAACGCTCAAGGGGAATGCTGAAAAAGAAATAGATCCGATAGCCAGAAAGGCGACCCACTCGATAGAAATCGCGAACAAACCGTGAGCGGGACATTTTTCTGCTTTGCAACGTTAATTTTTCAAGTTTGTAACTATAAATAAAATAAATATAAATAAAATAAAATAAAAAGTCCGTAAATAAAACGCGAGGAGTAGTGGTTTATCACGTTTTCGATGTTACGTTTAAATTTCCTACTGATGATGAAAAATTCGCGAAAGTATAGACCGCAGCAGAGTGTTATAATTATTCACGCAACGCTAATAAATAGTAATCCGTGCACTCGTGTTTCGATATACGCAACGCTAATATCGAGATGTCATTGGACGAGGCTGCCGATGCTCGACCATCTCCGTGCAACTGTCTTAGCTGCATCGGGTGATCGAGGAACAGGGACAGATTTCCACAATCCCAGTGGAAGAAATTTGGCCATTTCATGGACGCAAAACACTACGTATAACAACGCGATTATTAATTAACGCAACGCTAGATCTTAAAACGAATTTAATGTAAAATTACTATTTACAGATGAGAAAAAAACTGTTTCAATCATACGCGATAGTTACAAATCGCAACGCTACGAAATTCAATACTAACGTGATTTTAATTCACTTTTAAATAACACAAAAAGGCGACAAATTCAAATTCTACTTTTTGACAAATTCTAATAATTATTCGCGATAGAAAATACCAAGAACAATCGCGTTATCTTACAATTCGCAACGCTAAAGCAAACGCGGTCGTCTCTGCATCGTAACGCTAATCCAAACCGAAGTCAATGATTTTTCGCAACTCTAATCGATAACGCGAAATTTAGACTCGCAACGCTAATTGCAAAGATCGCGGTTAGCCCAACATGACCATGGGCCGACATACACGTCGGCTAACAAACAAATCACAACTAATACTACTACTACTACAAATAATTTAAACGAGCACAGTGACAAAGTAGTAACGAGAACGACTTTCCATTCTCTGGATGATCCAGAAGATGCAAAAGTCATTAGTAGTTGCCCTCTTCTATGGCAATTTGCCGGGCCTCTTCGTTTCGTAGCCTCTTCTTTTCTTCGGGCGCGATACCCGCTGAAACTTACATCTAAATAAACTCGAGACTTTCTAAATCGCAAGCCAAAAAATAACTTACAAGGGTGAAATAAAAATGTAAATCGCGAAAGCTGATCATAGAGATCGCACGTGCATGCTCGAGCAATACGTAAACGTTCGTGTCGAAACCCACCCGCGACCACGACCGAGCAATTGGAAAAATCGATGGCCGGAGCCATTCGTGACCAGCTTCACCGTCGATTTTTCAAATGAAATTCCCTGAAACAGGTTGAACTGTGTAAACTGTGTCAACCTACCTACCGGTCCTACCTACCTACGGTTAACGCGCTATCCATCCTACGCTATCTATCCTACCTAGCGATATATTCCGAAAATGACAAAACGGCATTCTCACACATTCGGCCGATTCGCTACACTCGGCCGCAAGCACCTACGCTAGAGAGAACGTCCCGGGACGCCCCCGAAACCCGAGTTTGGCACACAACTTGCACACTTGCTAATATTACCTACCCATTTTCCTGAAATCGACCGACGAAGGCTAACAAGACCATTGCGTACAACGCGATAAAAGTAAATCTGACGTCAAAATTGCGAAAGAAGTTATAGATGCCGCAAAATTTCGTACCATCTATTACAATTTAACAACGAGATTAATAATACTAATATCTCTAATTCGCTGTATTCGACAGTGGTTTACAGGTTGTGACCGAGATGATACTTGTGTGAATTTATTTTTTATAATTATATATTTATATAAGTACTAAAACGACGCAATTCCACGGTCTAACCACACGCACTATGCGGCAAGTACATCGTGCACGATACGCTAACGCATCGTTAGTCGCCTAGAAATTGTTATAAAATCAATGGTCCCATCAATGGTCGTACCCATTGCCTCTCTCTCGCCCAAGTAGCACCTGGGCACGTGAGCGAGATCCTGGCAATGAACACGGAAAGTGTTGAACCTGAAAACCCTAACTAAAAAAGGTATTAACGCATCTATCTTGTCTTTAACGGGCTAATCTTTTTTCATTTTTCATCTTTGAATTTTATCTCAATTAGTAACACTGTATACTTTACTTCGTTAATTTAATAGATTACCACAATACTAATAATACTGAACTTATTGATACTCTTTATTTAGACTCTATGATTTATTGAAATTCTATTACAAAAGAGACAAACTGACGATAAATAAGACATTTATTCGATGATTGACTCGAAATTAAATATTTATGCAAACAACCTCAGGCAATCCCTTCGTCGAAGCACATTATCGAAAATGCGAAAGCAACGTTCAAAACTTGTTGCTTCGATTCCAAAATTTGCCTGTCGCGAAATTTCTTCTTGCGCATAAAATTTCATACATTTTTGTACGACAGAATTGAACTTTAATATCTCTATATGTATATATTGGTAATTAATGCTCAAATTCAAAAATTAATGGCAAACGATTAAGTCCACTGAAACAATGCCATCGGAGAACAGAAGGTGAAAATAAAAGATGACTTATTATCGTTATCAATAGATAAGCAATAATTGCAATTTTTAACGCAACAAAGTCGAAGGGTATCCGACTTTGTCTACTACGAAATATTTCGACTACGAAATATTTCGTCGCTACGAAGCCATCGCAATTTCTTTTTCTAAATATATATTTTCAATACATTCCGACATTAAAAGTAATTTAAAAGTAAACACACCTTCGATCACAAATAATCAAATTAATTAATATAATATAATATCGTTTGTATCATTATTAATATTGTTAATACAAAATTCAGTATCGTATAATTAATGTAAAGTCAGTATCGTATAATTAATATAAAAGAAAAAAGGAAAAAAAAAAAAAAAAAGAAGAACGCGATGCGCAAGAAGACCTATCCTAGACCTGAACTAATAAATAATACACAGAAAATGAAAATGTTACTACTCACGGGTATAGTAAATACCCGCGGTTACTGTGCTCGCAAAAAATTCTACGTAATACAACCGTATATCACCCGTGTCGATTCGGACCTTTCGTCCTACGACATGATCGAGTGACCATGGAACGAGTGATCGAGGAACAAAAATGCATGCGACTCACGATAAGATCCGGGGAACGTGGTCATCGATGCTGTGGTAGTCCAGAGGAAGTCGTCGTGCAATTCCATCATGGAGAAAACTGTAGTAATGCACGGAATATCATAATTTACTCTTAAATATGATGTTAATTAATTGGAAAATTTGAAGTAGCGGAAGACTAATCTCTGTTCAAATTTTAATGACAATATTTAAATCGGGAATACGAATAATCGGCAAATTGAAATACAAAGAATAGAATTAAATGAAATACAGGTTACAAAATTACTTACATTCTTGGCTTTTGAAGCCCCACTAGGTCCATTTTAGGAAATACGAGAAAGAGAAAGGAGTGATAAATCTTTAACAAAATATCACTTATTATACGTATATGAATAATATATCCGTGAATAATATATTTTGAAAACTAAGTGATAATTCGCCAAAAAATTTTAGATAATGCAATATGGAACTCTATGAAAACCTTCAACTTTAATAATAATAAGAAAGATTAAATTACTAGTAAACTCTAATTACTCCAACACTGAAATTGAAACACTGATATTAAATTTTAAAGTCAAACTTGTTTTTTCATTATGAATAATTCAAGTAGGATAATCAAACGAATAAAGTTAATTGGAATACGATATGCAAAGATTCTTACACGCTTAGTTTCGAAACATCACCGCGTCCTTTCCGAAGCACAAGGAAAAGCAAAAGTTATGAAAAACTGAAACCAAACAGATGAAGAAACCAAACAGAAGAAACCAAAAAGAACGATGGTAAAAGAAGATTTCGGATACTACTTAATTTTACTAAAATTATAATCAATAGTACGAACGTACTACTCGTATGAAGCAGGTAGAGGTGCAGAAATGTTGATAAAGTCGAAATGAATGTACTAACAAGGGGACAGGGTAACGCTCGACGAGACGAATTTTCGCTCCACGACTTTCGACAGTACAACGTCACCTCACGGCACGTTTCTCCTCGAAACTACGACTTTCCAATATTTTGCACCAATAGGAATGCTCGATTCGACGTGACAATATATTGCGCCAATAGGAACGTACAATTTCATTTAACAATATTCTGCACCAATAGGCACGCCAGATTTGACTTTGACAATATTCTGCGCCAATAGGCACGCTCGATTTAACTTCGTAATACATCGCGCAAATAGGAGCGCACAACTTTCGTATATACGAGCGTGCGCAAACTTAGTGTATTCAAACACTGAAATTGATGAAATTGAGGAGTAGGAAACATATTTGAGACAATGTTCAGTAACGATTACGAATAAAATTATGTTCTTAATGAAAAGCTTTTATGTTTTACACGAGTAAAGTTGTTATTATTACATAAAATATGGTATGTTACTACTTATTATTACATGAAAATCGGGAAAATTGTTCTATCCTGCTTTATACATGTCTTTATTAAAGACAAATGTAATCATTGAAAATTGTTAATAATTACTAGTTTAGAATAGTCCTGGAGAATCGATAGCGAAACTGTCATAAAAAGAGAAATTTCTTTAATTGAAAATAATTTATCATTGTTTACTTTGCTATTAATTGATGTTTAGGTCATAAAATTGTTATTTTATAATACCAGAGAGGAATTTCTACTATTGCCTTATACGTGTCATCGTTTAAAAATATCGTAAACAATTAATTTCTCTTTTTTAGGCAACTTACAACTAGTTTTATTGTTGCGCGATTTTGTCATTCTTACATTTCTCTATCTCGGATAGAATAGTAGATATGAATTTTTCCGTAGAACCGTGCAATTAAATAGGTTCTTGTCTATGCTATGTTATGCACAACCAAACAGGGCAGATCCCTAACTTTAGCTTAAACACATAGGTTCTTGTATATGCTAAATTCCAACCAAACAGAGCAGATCCCTAATTTTATAGGTTCTTGTACATGCTAATGTCAATTAAACTCAGCACCTGGCCGCATGGTGCAGCAGCTGTACCGTGGAACAACTAGAACTACGGGCGTGAGCACTCATTTCCTCTCTGGTTAAACTAAATTTGGCGTCAAACGCGGCTCGCTTCAGTTCGCTCGCTTCTTTCTTTCTCGCTCTTTTCTCTCTTTCCTCGCGAGAACCTAACGCCAATTTCCATCGGCATTTCTATTCGTCTGCGTTCCGCTTGTCACGTTTCGAAATACCATCCCTCCGTTCGTCCCAACATCAGTGATTTTAACGAAGAAAGGGACATAGAATTTCGGCCATAGAAACACGAGACAGGAATCACGGGAGCAGACGGTATCGTCAGTCAACGATCACGGTGACGACGACTGATCTTTGTGTAGTCGAAACTCGAGCAACGCGCGAAACGATTTCGAAACCTAATATTCTGAAACGTGTCATCATCGACAGCTGTTGGGATTTTTGGATACACCTCGTCATCGCGAACGATCATGAACTCTTATGCCAAATGTCAATCGGTGGTTGTTCAAAAACTTGGATTTTGTTAGGGAAACGTGGTTGGTGCTGTGCCCTGACAAGACGCTACTATGCTTTTCTTGGGAAAAAGTGAAAGCTTTAAGGTAGCTCGTTACGCGTCGCGTGAAACGAATTAACCTATCAAAACTGGATTACCCATGAAAATGTGGAGCTTCGTTCGGTGTTATAAGAACACTCCTCGAGGAGATGCGCATTTTGATGGATCTGGAGCTGTCCTGAATTATTGAACGTCCTTTTTCGCGTGCACGAAATAGCCTGCATATCAACGTCAAACATGTTCGGTTGTCCTAGAGAAGCTGTGCGCGTCAAAGTAAAGGTACAGTTCATGTTATACAACATAATATTGCACTTTTCACCATAACATCGATACCTCGCATAAAATTACGATGAAACTTTCTCGAAAATAATGTTTCATCATTACACGCTAAAGGACATTTAAAATTCAAATCTATTCTGATTGTCGAACGATCAAATTTTCATTGTTGAATTTGATGAAAAAGAAATATTCTTCATTGATAACGATATTTCCCTGCGTTTACTATTCACTCTTTTTTTTTTTGTGTGTATATATATATATATATATATATATATATACACACAAAATATATATATATTAGTAACATTGTTTACAAAATACTTGAAATGATCAATTTTCAGTAGGGGTATAGGAATTTAAAGCTTCAATGTAACATCATTGAAAACGCAGTCTACGATAAGCTCAGTATCACTGGAACTCGAAATCGAAGCGTGAATTCGCTCCAGATAATAAAGACGAATTCAATTTCTATCTTCCTAGGTAGTTGTAAATTGTTACTACCCGTAGAAAGTTTCAGATATGCGCACATATGTACATATATGTACGTGTACATCCTTTAAGTAGATTCGGATAAAGAAAGCGAGGAGTCGCGCGGCAACGGCAACACGTCGCGTTTCGTAATTGGAATAACCAACGTTCTGTAAAAATAATTAGAACGCGTCGCTATTTCACCGGGCATTCGACAAAATGTTCCTATGGCATTGCGGCAGAAATTTCGAATCAGGAAGAGCCGTAACATCTCTCCTATTTTCCTATGCAAACCGTGCAAATGCCTACGTGTGACACTTGGCAGAAAATTAAAGAAATGTCGAAGAGTTGTCTGTACCGAGACAATGTATAACATCCTGTTTAATTTAATTTAATTTAATTTAAAAGCACAAGACATCTGTTTTTACAGGGATACAAATATGGATCTCTTTTGTGTCTGTTATCGAACATATTCTTCATGTACAAAAATTGGAAAAATATTGGTTGACTAAAATATTTCTAACAACTCGTAATATATTGCTACCATAAAGCGGATTTTATTATTTTGAAACTCTCATGTTATGGTTTATTTATTTGTACTCGTTATTGATGATAGCTTACTAATAGCTTATTAAAATACTAAGAAAAAATATGGAAACATTACTGAAGATATTACAACCAATCATTTTCTTTCATATATGTATATATGTATTTCATATTTCATATTAAATCGAAAATATTAATAGTTTCGTCGCAATATCTAACCTTAACCTCAAAATCCTGCAATTCTGCACGTGTTAATATTATCTGTCGATGGCATAATTGATCCAATACATTCGACCGAAGTTAAAACAAGTATAATTAAATTATACTTTTATATAATAGGTGTGACAATGTAACTGCCAACAGAAATCGACTTCTAATTTTATATATAGAAATCCTTTTAATATTATTCTAGTCTTGTCCTGTTTTTTCTTTTTTTCTTTTTTTCCTTTCTCTCTCTCTTTTTTTTTTTTCTTACTAATTATATGTACTTTCGTTAGGTACTTTCGTGTACATATCGCTTTCGTTAATATAAACGTCAAGTTCCTTTTTATAATATAATTTTATACACGTATATCCTACTATATTATTATTATCTAAATATACTTAAATAATATAATTGCAAAGTGTAATAGATTTTATGGAATTTTTATACGTCTATTACTTTTTACTTTTTAATTACAAACTTTTCTTCAGCTTCAATGTATTGGCTCGTATGTACGTGTAACACCAATCCGATACGGTATCTCCATTTAAAAGAATCATAATATTCTGTAAGAATATTTTGCTCTATGTGCTTATTTATCATCATCACGTTATATCATTACGCTTCATCGTAATTATCTTTTTCTAGGAACGATAACAAATATTTTGTCCATTATTTTTGCCGTACAATATGAATATCAAGTTTTATCCGCAAAATAGCGTTCGAATGTTTAAATTTCATCCATTTGTTACGATCATTTGAAGTTAACGAGTACCAATCTTTCGTTTCGTTTCGTTTCGTTTTTTTTCGTTTCGTTTCGTTTCGTTTCGTTTCGTTTCGTTTTGTTTCGTTCCGTTTCGTTCCGTTTCGTTCCGTTTCGTTCCGTTTCGTTCCGTTTCGTTCCGTTTCGTTCCGTTTCGTTCCGTTTCGTTCCGTTTCGTTCCGTTTCGTTCCGTTTCGTGTTTCATCATTTGAACTTTGTCTACGATTCTCCCATTATCTTAATGACCGGTAAAGGAGTGTGCTTTTATAATTTCTTGGAACCTATAGAATGATGTACAAATATTTCTATTGTTTGAGCTACAGAAAGATCGGGCATTTTTGTACCTTGGAAAGGTACCTCTTTCCAGGTTCTTGCGTTTAACGGTCAAACGATTCAAGGCTAATATTATGCACAGTGAAAATAACACTGAAACTTAGTTTTCGATTCATGAAAAATCAAACGAGATTTATCAACTACGCGTGGAACACTTTAATCCTCCCTGTACTATATATATGTAAATTATACCTACCATTTAAAGTATGTATACGTACGATATATACGTTGTGCGTAGAAAAAATAGGTTTACTTTGATAACACTTGATAAATTTCTCGTGTATATATATATAACAATTAATTTAAATGTTGAAATTAATAACAACCATATAAGATATATTTTTCGCTTTCCGTATAAAAACAATTTTTCGAGATCTTACCGTCATAAAATATAGTGAATTGTTTAATTCTGTCAAAGACAATTTCAATTCTAGAAACGAAACGGAACGGAACGAAACGAAACGAAACGGGACACACGTTTTATAAGAGAGGTAAACAGAAGGGAAATTGATCGAACGTTCGGTATATTTATGTTTAGAAATGCGAGACCAGACATCAGCCAGAGTATCGGAAGTTCAGCGTGGACCCGCAGATAACATCCATCGAAGTGCTTCAAAGTATACTCATCAAAGCGTTCGATATCAAAGGGTGAGATTTTACTGTTATTAGTGCCGAGCAATGGTCGTGCAAAGCAAAGTTTATAGAAAAAAGTTAAGATCATTTGTAAGGGTTCCGAAAGCGACCCTTTTCGTATAAAGGGTACACGGGTCGTCTACTACATTTCGGTTTATCGTAATAGCATGCATTTTTTCTAGAAAGTACCTACAATACCATCGGTCTGCTTACAAGCTGTCTTGAATCTACAAATGATCACAACTATTTTGACGAATCTTTCATCTTGTGGGCTAGGTAGATTATTGGCTCTACCATAAGATATGTTCTTCGCTTCAATTTAGTAATTGCTATTACAAATTTAATATATTGCTTTAAATAGTCTTGCTATTGACCTATTAATTCAAAGCACCGCTGTATTTGAATATTCGTCTTAAATTAATATTCGCAGCAAATACAACACCGAATCGTTTTATATTTGTTGTGTCAAGCATTGTTCACGTTTCAATGAACTCTCTCGCTGGTTCGTAGATAGAGTGTGAGTGCGCGCGCGCCTGATTGTAAGGACAATTGCGAACTGATTGTATTTGATTATATAATTTTAATATCTGTAACATAGTGCGATAATCTGTCAACAATATGTAGTCGTGTAAAACATTTGCTAGCTACTCTAATGTTCATTTACTTTGGACGCGTAGCGATTACCATTTATATCTATAAAACCGAGCACGCGTTTCACGACACGTTAGGTCGGAGAAGCAAAATTTTCCACGAGTTTTTTCTCACTACAAACTATGAAAGCTAAACATAAAATATTAAATAGTAATAATAGAAAAAGAATAATAAGAAGACGCGAAGAAACTAAGTTATAAAATAAATAAAAACATTTTCGAAAAGAATATGGAAGTCTTATAAATTAAACATAAAATTTTTAATCTGAATTTTATCTAGAAATTAACGTTTTGTTAAGCTTTTTCTGAATTATTTAAACTCGAACTACTAAGAACGAGATCTTCTATTTGAATGCCATTTGTGTTACTTTCGCCAATAATTAAATTAGATTGTTACTATCGTGTTACTATCACAAAAGAAAGAAGTAGTATTTAATTACATGTATCGAAAGTATAAAAGAAATGAACGTAACGGCAGATGGCGAGAAATTCCGATTTAACTTTGAATTACAATAATCTTGGAATATATTTTTTCACTTCATCGTTGCGTCGATTAATGATAGATAGCTCGGTCGGTTTGCAATTGTCTGCTGCTTCCTATGAATCATTCATTTACGATGCAAATGTTTCGAAATAATACAAACAGATTTAGTCAGCAGAGGGAAATGTTAATAATTTAAAAGTTATCCACGCTATATATAGCAGTTTAATCCTAAGTTATTGATATCATCCCAATCGGGTTGCAAGACTTTCAAATCTAAAAATTCTTACAATGTTTAATTCACCGTTCGCACTAAACAAACACACACACACATTACATAATGTGTAATAGTTATGATATAAATTAGAAACTTAAAATTGATAAATATATAGATTAAAGAACGTAGATTTAAAAGCATTTTTCATTAATACATCTTTTATTAATCGATTGAGCTTGTACAATGAGCGCAAAATTAAATGATAAAAAATAGAATGTTTTTCTACTTGATGATTATTTTAAACTTACTTTACTTTACTTTACTTTACTTTACTTTACTTTACTTTACTTTACTTTACTTTACTTTACTTTACTTTACTTTACTTTACTTTACTTTAGACACTTTACATTACTTTAAGACAGAATATCGAGAATGCCAGAAAATTATTAGATAACTGAAGAAGAAATTGTAAAAAGTTAACTTGCGATGAAAGAAATAAGTTTGTGAAATATTTCCAGAGAATTCACAGTTTCTTATCGAGCAATAGATGACTATGGATCGGAAACATATTTATTTCTACTTTCTGACTGGGACTTGGATGCAGCATTTATCAGGTAAATATTTTATGTAATACCACTGGTACCTAGCTGATTAAAGATACCGAACTCCGTTGTTTCAACCGATAACGTATTTTATTGTAGCGCTTCTGAACCGTATCTATATCTGCAAGTCAACCTAAAGCCGTTCGGAGAGACAGGCGACTGCGAATGTTATTGGGAACAAAATGCACAGGAAGTGTCGACTCGACAAGAAACCGGGTTTCCATACAAGACGCCCAAGTTACCGGGTCTAATAATGAACAAGGCGAGTACTTCGCTCGTTGTCCATCGATCATCTGTGATTCTGCTTCCAGTTATTCATTTTATTTCCCACTTCATTCTTAACCGAATACAAGGATATCATATACAATATGTTTGTATGTATCTTTGAAGTGATTACAAGATATCTGAATGGTTAACCTTGGAATGTTATTTATGATAGAATCGAAATGTATATTAAATTTTTTAATTTCTAACGCGTTACTTGTTACTGTGTCTAACATGTGACACAGAAAATTTCTCTTTTACCTATTTTATATTCCCCGTTTACTTGTTACATTATTTCTTATGGTCGTCGATCAGTTTAACAAAAGGTCCTGTCGATAAATCAAATTTTCTCCTTTTGGTCATCTTAATATCGTATAAACCAAAATGATTTATCAAAATTTAAACTTCTGAAAAAGTTACGCAAATTTATTTGTGAAAAACGTCTCTCTCGCGTCTCTCTCGATCTTTTACTATATTTTTTCAACCACAAAATCTTCAAAATTATACATACAATTTTCTCCTAATTTTTAGCATGGCCCACAATTTTTTTCGACATCTCGGTTATATTTCACTTCTTCGGAAGCATTTAAAGTAAAGATAAGATTGATCAGAATTAATATGTTTATAAAAAAGTATTTCGCAATTCATAACATTTAAAAAGATCAATTACCATAGAATGAATAGATGTATACGTTATAAATCAGAGCGGTTTTCTTTCTTTTTACAGATGGAAAGAACATTGAACATGGTTCAACGTGCTTTGGGTAATTTGAGCGAAGAATCTTCGCACCAGCAAGGTGCTCAACCACCACGACCGCCATTGACAGACGCAGAGTTCCGACGATTTTTGGATCCCATCGGACAAGTAATACACCCTAAAGAATTAAGAGCCGTCATATATTTCGGTGGAATTGAACCTAGCCTGCGGAAGGTGGTTTGGAAACACATTCTAAACGTATATCCCGAAGGAATGTCCGGTCGCGAGAGGATGGATTACATGAAGAAAAAGTCGCAAGAGTATCAAAATCTTCGAGAAAGATGGAAAATCCTGGTACAAAAGGGACAAAACGTCGGAGACTTGGCATATGTAACGAGTATGGTACGGAAAGATGTTCTGAGAACGGATAGACATCACAAGTTCTACGGTGGTTCTGACGATAATCAGAATACGGCTAGTCTCTTTAATATCTTAACTACGTATGCCTTAAATCATCCGAGTGTCAGTTACTGTCAAGGTATGAGCGATCTGGCTTCACCTTTATTGGTTACTATGAGGGACGAAGCACAAGCATACATATGCCTGTGCGCCCTTATGAGGAGGTTGAAAGACAACTTTATGCTTGATGGAATTGCTATGACTACAAAATTTGCACATTTGGCTGAAGGTATGTCAATTTGAATATGTTATTTAAATAATTAGGAGATTGTGATTTCTTTAGCATAAAAAAATGTCATATGCGTAAAAGTTACAACGTAATATTATAGTTATAATAGTTACAGCTATTACTGAAATATAAAATATAAAGTAACTTGTATATTCCCAGTTATTAAAATATATACATATATATATATATATATTATATATATATATATATTATATATATATATATATTTATATATATTATATATATTATATATATTATATATAATATATTATATATAGTATATTATAATGTATTATATATAACATATATATATATATATAATATATATATAATATATATATATATATATATTATTATATATTATTAAAAAATTATGATATGGAAAACCACTTTTTGCATTAAGATGAACAGTAAACGAGAAAGGAAAAGATTATCTTTCGAAAAGCAAATGATTGATTGCTTATTGTTAGAATAGAAGGAAAACACAATCTTCTAATCGATGTATATAATTCTTTCAAATTAGGAAATTCATTTAATAAATATTACGTCTGTATCGATTGTTATAAAATATCTACATTTTTTAAGGTTTACAACATTATGACCCAGACTTCTATGCTTATTTAAAATCCCATCAAGCGGACGACCTATTGTTCTGTTATCGATGGCTTTTATTAGAAATGAAACGTGAATTTGCTTTGGACGACGCTCTGAGAATGCTCGAAGTTTTGTGGGCTGCTTTGCCGGCGTCGCCGCCAAACGGAGAACTTAGTCTGGCCGAAGTACCTTTTCCTCCACCTTCGCCACCGCCAAGCCCAAACGTAAAACATATTCGTGAGAACGCATACACGAAAGTTTGTGCTATCAGACGACAAAGCTCTTCCGCGAGTATCGCCACTACTGGTAAAAGAAAGACTCTTAACGCGGAGGATCCATCTTTGCAAAGCTCTGCAGAAACTAACGGTCACTCAAAAAGGTACTTCTATGCAAATCGATGAAAGCAGTGAAATAGAAATAATAATATAAAGTGAAACCCGCTGTCTACAGATCGAGCTCTCCTTACGAGACGTTTTCTGAGCCAGAAAATGATTTGACCACAGCGAAAAATCGAAGAAACACAGAATCTACGGAAAAGTGCCTAAGTACAGATTCTCTGTCTGGTAAATCTAAACGCGTAAACTTGCTGGAATTGAAAGAAAGACTGTCCTTACCTAGTAAAGAACATCAACAAACAAAAAATAATGAAAATGATGGTGAAAAGAAATGCGCCCGAGTAGTAAAGAATTTGAACGAATTTTTGAACTTTACGAGCCTCAACCGTAGCAAAATAACACCAAGCGATGCTGAACCAGAGTTGAGGTGAAGCAATATATTTTCAATCTAAATACACTTCAATTTGATATAGATAAACCGATAATTTATCGGAAATACCAGCATGTTATTCTTATCCGTTTTATATAAATAATGGGTAAAAATAATGTTATAACCGGTAAATATATTATTTTTTAGACGTGTTTCGAGCGAGAGCGGAGTAATTAGAGTTTTAAGAGATGAACCAAGTTCGCCGGATGACCCGACAGACTTTTTTCCAATGACTACATCAATGACTAGAGAATTAAGACTGGAACTAGAATCACTCGATCGACAAGTCTTCGGGCCATCACCGCCAAGTGATCAACAATGTGATTGTGTTCTATCTAAACGAGAAAGCGAATTAGCCGACAGCGAAACAGATACAGAGTTAGCGAGGTGTAGTCCAGCTGCTGATGTATTTGTATGGGAGAATCCCCTGCACACGTTACAACAAAAGAACCATCCAGCTACTCCAGATGAACAAGCAGAACTCGAGTATGATGGCGAAATATTAGAAGATCAGAACGGTGTTAAATCTGTTACCCCAATTAGATTACTTAAACGGACTACAAGGTATAGACATAGTTTTTATAATTTCACAAGAATTATAGATTTCGAAGTATACACAGCCTTAAATATAAAAATTATAAAATTTCATAGGTCCGAATCTGCTTCGGACAGCGAGGAGGCAGAAAGTTGGCACCAAAATGCAACAGTACAAGAAAGTCCAATAAAACAAACGGTACAAGAGCACTGTGAAGAAGCCACAGAACTTACAAATCTTATTCCAGCAGGAACTTGCGAGGATCAGTTGGGAGAAACTTCTCTACCTCCACCTCACGAATTTGGTGGTGGTAATCCGTTTCTTATGTTCCTCTGTATTACTCTGTTATTGCAACACAGGGACTTTGTTATGCGTAATCAAATGGATTATAACGAAATGGCAATGCATTTCGATAAAATGGTTCGTCGACATAACGTTATTCGAGTGCTCAATCAAGCGAGGCAACTATTCGCTGGTTATCTTAGAAGGCATTCTTCATCGTCGTTAGGTGCGAAGTCAGATTCTGTTAATGTGTAGCCTGATAATGCTTGAATATTCATTGTACTTATCGACACCTACCATATAACATGAAATACGAAATGGACGATTTTAAAATATATTGTGTACCGTTCAAGACAAATCACAAAAAAATAAGTTTAAAATATGTTTTTTAAATCTAAAAGGTGAATCAAAACACTTCTGTAAATGAAAAAAGGATATCAGGTAAAATGCGTATCAGTGATAAACTAGGCAATAAGAAATTTAAATAATCTCCTCGAGGCGCTCCTTTAATCGTGCTTTCCTAAAAAGATCATCAATTCTTCGTTTATTCCTTTGGTCTTTCTTTCTAAGCATATTGATTGCGATACATATTATATATATTCAATCCAAACCTTATTATTGTTTGATGAACATATGTCTCAAGATATGATAATTTTTATATTATTTATTTGCATTTATCTACATTTACTGTCTATTGATGAGTTTATTATTATTAATAAAAGTTTATTTTCTTAGGACAAACTAATTTTAGTTTGGAAGAAGGGTTAACCTTCTTGGCGATCCATGTATGATTAAATACAAATACATATATAAACCAATGTAATTATCTGCAGTGTGATAGCACTTGTTACCACCAGTTGAAAGTAATTCTTATGTTTCGCATATTTCATGCAACTAAGTGAAGTAAACGTTTCTTCGATACTTAATATACAAACACTGGAACAGGCTTTAAAACGTAATCATGTTGAGAATGACACGATATTAAACCCTCTGTCTGCAACTTTATTTTTATTAACGTTGTCTGCATACCGGTTCACTTATAAGTCCATCCGCATCCTTTTAGGTCTTTTGTGTTTTAAAAGATTCCCGAAAATCTTTTAATACCCTTCCAGATTTCTAGAATATTATTTCACAGTTTTCATTGTTACATCTTACCTTCGTTTCTTTAAGAGAAGCTAGATTTAAACGGAAATATAGGTAAACTGAGAAATTACTTAATTACTAGTTATAATTACTAGTCGACAACGACCTGGTATGCAGATGAAAGGTTAAATCCACTTTATTTGTGACACGCTATCCTTTCACACTATGCACAATATCAATCGCACTGCATTATCTTTCTCACTGTACCTCGATTTAAAATTAAGCGACTGGCTTAAATTTGTAAAATACCTATGATTAATTTAGTAGCTGTATCTTACTTTGTTCTCGAACAATGTGTTTGAGAAACGACAATAAACTGCATTTAATTTTATCGCTAGTGATTAAGTATAAATACGTCCTCTGCATGTTTTCCAAAAGAAATTTACTTTTTCTGTTTTATACTTTATTTTAAATAAGCTAATAATTTACATATTATCTTATAATATAACATGAAGTAGATTGTATGTATAAAGCTGATTTATTGCAAAATAATTTTAAGTTTATTTTCAGTTTAGTACTAAATCACGACGTTTTTCAAACATGGTATGAGACTCCATAATTCTTTTATTGACCTACTCCAAAAGACATCCATTCTTTTACTTTTGTCTTTTAGTTCCTCCATTTGCTAACATTGTGAGGATTCTTACAAAGATATTCACTGCATCCATATAAACAGAAATCGCGCTGAAATAAGAAGTATGAAATGTATACGTCGTAAGTGTTTATCAAATTTCAAATGTTTATTAAATTACTTACTTATTAATCGGATCGTATGGCCTTGCTAGGTAGTCATGGGTTGGATATGTTTCTGCTTGTTTGATGATACGTTGTGTATCATACAGAAGAAGCATAGAGAAGAGCACCAGACCACCATACAAAGATATTGAATACAAACCAGATCCAAGAGCTGTTGTAGGTGGTAAAAACATTGATCCAACACTACTTGCAAATACAAAACCCAAACCAATCGCTAATGGACCTCCCATGTTCAGAAACTTTTCATTTGGTGCACAAACTGCAACTACTGATAAACCGCCAACTACACCAGCGGTATACCATGCAGCTCTAAGGACCAAAGGTCCCCCAAGTAAGTACAAAGGTGCAAGAAATGCACCAACAGTACCAGTATGTATCAACCATGCTATTTGTTTTGCACCAAAACCTTCTTTGTATGGAATACTCTGTAACAATATTCCACTACCCCAAACAGATGCTAATGTTACTAACATGGCAACCCATCCTTGACGCATTACCAAGTTCATCATAGTTGGCGAACGTAAACATACTGCTGCAGCTACAGTGCTGCTTACTATAGATCCACCAAGGTACATGTATGTAGTCTTAATTCTATCTTTCACATATTGGGGCCATAACCTATAAAGAATTATATATTGTATTATATTTTATTTTGCTATTCTACAACTGATAATATTCTCGTAACTGTAACTCTGATTAAAAGAAAATACTTTGCATAATCTATAGCTCCCATAGATGGTGACAAACCCAAACCATAATAGCACAGCGAACCTATTCCTATTACAGCACCACCAGCAACAACTCCTTTCCCAATAGTGAATGCTATGAATACAAAAGTATTTTCAGTAGTAAGTTTAATACATATATCACAGGATTAACTTTACTGCTATTAAAACGGAAGAATTAAGACTCAAGAATTAACAAAGTAAATGAATTTTAGAAATATAAGAAACATATTAGGATTATTTATTGCGCACGTATAACATTATACCAATAAATTGGTTATAATGTATATTACATGATAAATCTTAGACATGTTAAAAAAATACTTATAAAATAGGATCACCCCTCTCCCCTCCTTATTACTACATTCAATGAATACACAAAAATTTGGAACAGTTCATATGAAATAACCTATAATCCATATACATTACTGCGATTGCATCATATTGCATATGCGTTCTCTATTATTACTTTTGTTCTACATACTTTATGTATGAATTGAAATGTTACCTGTTTCTCCTGCAGGAGCCATTGCCTGCTCTGAAATAGTGGCTGATCTACGAGCCGATCTTGCAAATGCACTTCGTCCATCGTTAGCAAATAATCTGGTAGACTGAATTCTCGGAATAAACGGTTTCGAATTAATTGGAGTCTTTAGTAGACTGACCAAATTTGACGAGACGGTACTTCGACATACCCTGGCAAGCATCATTTTTGGATGCTAATGTCTGAAAAATAATATATTTATTAATAAAAACATCGATGATATCCGCATATTAGCCTTAGGTATGTTAAACAAAAAGTACACACGATTTTGAACGAATTATCTTTTAAAAGTTTGAAAAATATTCACATATCTAGCAAAATTTATTTAAATCTTCAGATCAATAGTTTTTCGCAAAAATTTCTTGTGATTACTCACAGACGCAATAAGCTGCAATTGTTCACGACAAATCAATATCTCGAATCGCTAACGCTGACAATTTCCGTGATATATACATCTGAAACTTTGAAATAGATATCGTACAGATAGTAGAAACGTTGTAAAGAAATCATGATGTACGCGATGAAAGTGCCATCTTTAGTACATAGTTGCATTGAATTTGTTAAATTTTCGATCGAACATATCAGATCCTAATTTATATATTTCATATACGTATAACTTTTTTTTTTACGTGAATTTTACTTTATATAACTTTGCGTCATAAAAATAAAAAATCATTTGTTTTTATAACTGAACAAAAGGTTGTACATAATATTCTCTTTCTAATTGTTAAAAAATATACACGTACTTCGGAATGACTTCTTCGTTTAGTAGTGTGCGGATACCCGAGATTACGCACTCGGATGGGCTTGGAAAAAATTGGAAAATACGTACTATTTTTAAAATATATAGCTGTAATTAATATCACAAAACATATAATCATACGAAGCATAAATATGAAATATATTTTAATATAGTATTAGCAAATGAAAATAAATATTATATATATTAGTCTAGATTCACAAAATTTAGAATTAAAATAGTACTTCCGGTTAATTTTACTCATTAACAATGGCGACGTTACATCTGTTTGAATTAACCAATCAAATGCAATCCCTATTAATAAAACAACCAATCATGTTTTCAGAGAAATATACCCATAATGCACCGGAGATGGAGGTACGTAGTGGGACAGTTCCTCTAGTAGATCTCCAATTTTGATTCTTCGTTCACTTCGTTGTCGGACGCCATAGTCAGCGCATCGTTTCGCAGAAAAGTGGAAAGTAAATCGAACTTTTCGCGAAAAACCTTCTATTTAAAATTGCTGCTTGAAACATTTGAACGGACGATGGCAGGAGCCGAATCGCCTAAATTAAAACAGGAATCACAGAATGCATCTACAGAGAATAGTAATGAAAATCCACGAGAACGGAATCCTCCTGGTGGCGGCAACCGCGGTCCTCGTGGGCGAAAAGGAGGAACACGTTTTTCTGGCGGACGTGGTGGCGGAATGGGCGGAGGGAACAGAAATAACGATGGACCGGTAAGAATAATTTCATATAATTCTTTTATATATATGTATATATAATATATATGTATATATATATATGTATGTATGTATGTATGTATTTTGAGACTATATTCGTTGTTCCTACCGCCATATTTGCTATAAATTGATGCGTAATATTTCCACCGGTTTTAAACTTCTGCCCTTTCGATTCATTAAATGCTATTATTTATAAATATAATTTTTATTTGTGTTATATACACACAAATTTATTATAGTGTTGTAACTAAAATAATGTTAGTCTTTTTTGTGATGCAGTATAAAGACTATTTAATTAACTGTATTTTAATTAAATTTACATATATGTACACCGTTACTGTAGGCAAATATTTAAATAAAATTTACAAGTACTCCAGAAGTTATATTAATATTTCTCAAATTGGAATATTAGATACATCGAAATAGAAGCGCTGATAAAGTAAACTGAGATTTTTAGTTCTATTATTCTGTAAGGTCGATATAAAATACATTATATTATTTATTGCTGTGAGTACAATCAGTAAACGCCGTTGTTTACCAGAGTTTCTGTATATAAGAAATGATTATAATATATTGATTCTTCGTCAGAGTAGTTACAAAATGGCGACGTGTACGGGAATTGAAATGGCAGATAAGTGTATCCTCGCCTTCACAACACGTGGTTAAAAAATTTTTGTTCTCCTATAAATAGCATAATATATTTTATTAATGTATTTGTAGCGATCTAAATGTAAATTTTCTAGATTTCAAATGGGAATTTGGAATTTCGAAATTATTTAAAATTTGAGTTAATTTAGTTGTAGGTAATAATAATAACAATTTGTAAAATTCATAACGTCAGGTATCATTTCAGTATCTATTGGCATTTATGAGATTTAAATAAATATTTCGAAAAATTGCTACGCAAAATGGCCGATTTCTAAGACCTCCAATGTCCATAATTTTGACGAAGATAATGTTAATCTACCAAATTTAGTGTACTTTGTGATTAACTTTTGGTATTTGTATCTTTGGACGTAAACTTTTTATAATCAACAGGTTGTACGTTTTAACGTAGCCTTTCCAAAAACTGTGTTATAGCCGCTACTACGGCACTGTCGATTAGCGGTCAACAACCGCTGTGTTCGAGAAAAAATATATATATATATATGAATGAATGAGCACTTCCTACACACTTGATCGGAACTACCAGCGAACCTCTGTGGTCAAATGAAATGCGTTAAATTAAATGTACGCGTTCACGTGCCAAGCAACTCTTTTGAAAACCATATACACACGGACTATTCATAATTATAACAATTTCCTCGATATCTATTCCATTCGATGGTCCCTAGGATACCGATAAAGTCGCCGAGTTTGCTTGCCTGGTTTTTTGTCTTGTCGACTTCTAGTCCCTCGGCGACTTGTCGACTATGTGCGTGTAACGGCTTTTATAATATTGCAAAATTGAGATACTAGGGCAACAACCTGACTGTGTTGATTATCTGATTGGGGGAGGGAGCCCGGTCCGGGCCAAGAGAAGTCCGAGCGGACGTGCGATACATACGTACACTAGGGTTGCCGTCCTTATTTTTCAATTCCGATATTTCTCGTTGCACTTTCCAAAATTGCAAAATAGGGCCCTACACGATAATGATCTGCCTCGAGACGGTCTCGTACGATGCGTGCTGGTTTTTATGAAATCTACTTATAATTGCCAGTATTGGCATCTTCCAAGTAATAAAATATCATTTCTGTGCTAAGAAAGTTACAATTGTTTAGTTATAGCAGTAGATATGTGTAATGAAGGGCAAAAATATCACGTAAAAAAAGAAAACGGTCTCAGAGAATTCGGTACATGCAGTAACTTTATTATTGTGCAATTTGAAACAATTGTCTTTGTTACACTCGAATTTGAAATACTGAAATGTATATTTAGTACTATAATCAAAAATTAATCCCTTTATAGAATGTATTTTCGAATTTCGGTAATATACAAATTTAATTCGTATACTTTCTATAAAATGAATATACCAGGCTACATTGAATGAGATTTATTGCAAATAAATCCGCTAGAAATATTATTTTTTTTTTACAGAAAAATTATCTTTTTGAAACTTTGCATATAGACAAAGATTTTGTAAATGT
This sequence comes from Bombus breviceps, assembly GCA_014825925.1. NCBI lineage: Eukaryota > Metazoa > Arthropoda > Insecta > Hymenoptera > Apidae > Bombus > Bombus breviceps. The sequence goes on along the minus strand of JACXIW010001316.1, from coordinate 110,206 downwards.
TTGTGTTGAGTACTTGGTTACCTAAAAAGGCTAAGTATCGAAGACTGCATAATGAACGTAATACGTACAATCAATTTCAAACACAATCTCGGATCGAACCACGACCACGGGGGGTAATGAAAACTCGGCCGAGCCCCCCCCCCAGCTCGCCTGACCTCTTCTCACCTGATCCAAGAGAGCCAGACTACCCGAGTGTACAAACGTGTCGGGTACCCGTCCGAATTTACCTGATTTCTTCTGCCCTGACTCGACACATTCGGATTTTCGCATACTCCGATCGTATGTTACGAGAAGATTGTATCCGTATTATATAGAAATTTCTCATATTTGTGGAACATCCAAAGACCAAATCTCCTAGACGGATCTATGGGGGATTAGCGCGCGCGTCCCATTATAATCCTATTTTGCTCCGCACTCCTCGTAGCCAGTCGTCGCCGCCGCTAGTTGAAAAGAGAATTCACGTTTCGTCCCGGGACTACCGGTGGAATAGTCAGTAAGGCTATATCCGGTAGTTCCTGCCTTAGACGCAGAGGGAGTCTCGCTAGGTGCGGTACTTGTATCATGATACCACCATATATTCGACCGCCAGCAAGACAGACAGACTCGTTGTCGTCATAGTGGCCCTCTGGTGTTGGTGGTTGGTACCCGGATCGCCCGGGAGGTGTTACGACCGCGTTGATGCCCTCGACCTGTCGGCGTCCTGTTGTTACCGATCCGCCACAGATCTGTATTTATGGATATCAGCCAACATTCTTCCTTCTTCAATACACATATTTGCCGCTATACCTAAGCAATTGTAACTTTTCGTATGGGAATGATATTTCTTTGCTTGGAAGCTGTCCATACTGTCAATTATAAGTCGAGGCATGTCTCATCGTGTTGTAGGGTCCGCTTCACGCTTAATTCAAATATCTATATCTAACGAATGTCGATTATAATTAACTAGTAACAAAAGGGTTCAAGTGGATTTTGTATTAACCCTTTGCGGACAGGACGATTCGAAGTCAGTCGTACCGTAGGGCCGAGCTGCTGACGCGATAGTCATTTAAAATTGCCAGCGCACATTTCTGCTTAGACGCGTTTTTCGGTCATAGATGTTAAATTCTGTACATATGTACTTGCACAGATTCTCCACAGGATAAATAAAATGACACACATATGAGTCATTTGGTTCTATCAGTTGTTTTCGCCAAACGCATATATATCAGTTCTTCGGCCAAATTGATGGCTTACGCAGAACGCACATATGCGGCGGTAGTCCGCAAAGGGTTAATCGTGAGACCACTTTTATATAGAGGTACCTCCTTGTCCATTTATGATATAACTTGCCATTTTTTAATAGAAAACGAAAATATCAGTTGTGAAATATAATAATAATAATAATAACGAACATATCAGAAATTATAAATATGTATACAAATAATAAATATGTATATAAACGTGTTTGAATTTCATAAATGTTACAGATGAAAATGAATGATCCTATGGATGGTGGTATGGACAATACCATAAACGAAGGAATAGGCAGTGGTATGGGAGGAGGTATGGGTATTGGACGTGGGGGTGGAATGCGTGGTGGTAGAGGTGGCCGTGGAGGGGGTGATAGAAACATGGGAAATCGATCACAAGATGTAAGTATAAATTAAAGAAATTATATGTACGCACTAATTTTTCAATCAACGCGGAGTATGTGTTCTATATGTGGATTCTTTACGTAGATAAAAATTACTACAAAGGAATTATTTATAGAGAAAATCAATATAAGTTATAAAATTATTTATTTCATATTTTTATAAAAAAGGATATAATAATGAAAGCTTACAGAACCAAAAGAAATTTTATTCCTCGTTGTTGTCAGTACTGTAGCTCAAAATAGTCTCTCTTTTTTCTCTTTTAATTAACACGAAATCAATATCCTCGCTACTTGTAAAAACACGTTTAACGCATTCAATGCAGAAGACGCGAACGTATGCATTTCCGGATTTCCTATTCTCTTGCGGATGATGCCTGAATAAGTGAGATACATGTTATAGAAAAATCGATTTCCGCCATCAGAGGCCCTCTTCGATTTTGTGTGCCACATTGAATGTGTTAATATATAATATACGTAAGTTAAGCAGAAAAGATTGGAATGATGTAATAATTAGCTAATCAAGCGGGAATTTATGTATTATATATACTAATATACAACGAGAAAATGTTTTCTGGTGTAAAATGAAATTGCAATCGTAAACTAACATCAAAATGATCAGTATAAATCGAGAAATCAATGTGTACATATTAATACATAATACCTTCTTATAATCTTCTTAATACTGCTATTATTTTCGTGATCAGGATCGTTTAATGGAACGGATTATGGCTATTAGTGGTCCTACGCATGATCTACCACCCCCAGAAACCACGGAAAAGAAATTCAGTGGTCGTAATCGTCTGTATATTGGAAATTTGTCAAATGATGTTACAGAAGAGGAAATTCAACAGATATTTCAACAATATGGTGAAATATCCGAACTTTTTGTAAATAAAGAGAAAAACTTTGCATTTCTTAGGATGGTAAGTTCAATACTTTTCCTTCCTTTCTTTTTTCCCCGTAATGTTTACATAAAAAAATGATTAAAATAATTACCGTCTGAAAGAAAATGATAAGATTTTGGCTGCTATCTTATACTATATGATGCATTGCTACATATATATATATGTATATATGCATTTGTACGTATGGCATTAAACTATAACTTAATATTTTTTATCTTACAGGATTATAGGGTAAATGCAGAGAAGGCAAAACATGAGTTAGATGGAAAAAATGTATTTACAAATAGTAAAGGACGTGCACTTAAAGTTCGTTTTGCTCCACATTCTTCGACAGTTAAAGTTAAAAATCTTACACCTTGGATTACAAATGAATTGCTTGAGAGGGCATTCAGTGTCTTTGGTGAAATTGAACGGGCTATAGTTATAGCTGATGATAAGGGAAAATCTACTGGAGAGGGAATTGTAGAATTCTGCAGAAAACCGTCAGCCCAACTTGCTTTACGAAAGTGCACAGAAGGATGCTACTTTTTAACCGCGTACGTTTTTACTATAAATATAAAATGTTGTTTACCCCAAAGCCACGCTTGTTTGACGTATTTAATTTATCTACAAGTGCCTAAAAATTGATTATAACGGGGGAAAGAAAAATAGTTCCCATAGGAAGCATGATACAATAGATGTTCGTATTGTGTGCTGCAAATTGGAACACAAAACATTATTTTAAACATAATTTTATTGAAACAAAGAGAGAGAACTTCGAAAATTTACATTAGGTACTTATATTATAGGTCTCTACGTCCTGTAGTTGTTAAACCATTTGAATTACTAGATGACATTGATGGTTATTCAGACAAAAATCTACCTCGGAAAAATCAGGAATTTTTTACAGCTCGCGATATTGGTCCAAGGTTTGCAAAGATAGGAAGTTTTGAATATGAATATGGAACGAGGTGGAAACAGCTGCACGAATTATATGAACAGAAAGAAGAAGCACTAAAAAGAGAAATGGCAATGGAGGAAGAAAAATTGGAAGCTCAAATGGAATTTGCACGATATGAACATGAAACTGAATTGTTGAGAGAACGTAAGTATTTTAACATCATTAAAAGATATTGCTTTAATATATACATATGCATATGGCACAAGCAATGTAAGTGTAATAAATCAGGAAATCAATAAGTTGATTTTCCTTAATTGATAGAATTGCGTATGCGCGAGGCCGATCGTGAGAGACAAAAGCGAGAATGGGAAATGAAAGAAAGACAGGCTGAAGAACAAAGAACGCGTGAAGAAGAACTACGAAGGAGACAACAAGAAGAAATGGCAATGCGTATTAGAAGACAAGAAGAGGAGCTACATCGTCGTCAGCAAGAAAATAATTTATTCATGCAGGTAATTACTTGGCAACGTAAACAGAAAACTAAATTCATTGGAATTACAGAAAGTTTCTATGATAATAGGTTCCTACATCTTTATACTACAGGGATGTCAATAGAGATCAGTAACATGTAGTATTTATTAGAAACATGTATTTAAAAAACTACATGCGGAGATTACATAAAAGATTTTTATTTTTTATGCGTTTGTGAAAACGTATCTTTTATTTATTATTAACACTTTACCGACCGCTAGCGATTCAACAGCATACGCACGTCCGACCGTCATCTCAGGCGCAGATTCTCTCTGGCGCCGGCTCTGTTTCGGTTTAGACTCTCCGATACCATTATTTTCGTTCATCGCGAACGGTAAGTTTCTCAAATTGGTATAAAACTGTGGGAGCTTACAAAGCAACGCAATTGACGCAACTGAGCAAAGGTGCCTTAGTACTAAATAACAAATTACTGTTCAAATAATGAGAAAGATTGTCTGCGGCAAAAAGCCGATTAATGGGCTTATCGGTCGGTAAAGTGTTAACATTTATTATCATTATCATAGTGATAGGAATAGGATAGCAGCACTACTTATAATGTTTATGTGTCAGGAATATTTGTATTTTTTGTTTTTTTTTTGTTTTTTTTTTTACTAACGCTTGCGCTTATGTTCCTCTTATATTTAAGGAGCAAACAATGAGAGGAGGCGGAGGAGGCGGGATGGGAGGAAAAAATTATGATTCCGTTGGTAATAATGACCGCGATGGATATGGACAGCCAGATGGTAAGTTTCTCTTAAGATGTTGAAATGTTATTCTACATAAACTTCAATATTTCTCTAGCATATAATGCGTATTTATTTACTAGTATACTTGAATTCAATTAGTCCTCCTTGAAATAGAAATTTATATTTTATACTGATCGTTATTATTATATATAAATTTTTACATGAAACATTCATTCAAAATTCTTCAAAACTATTTGTAATGGAAAAATTTACTTCGTTACAGGTGGAAGCAGCATGCCAGTGGTAATGTATCCCCCATTAAAGTACCATTCTATATATATATATGTATATATATACATATAAAAATATATATATATATAATGTATATTTATATATATGTACATGTATATGCATATGCACACACACGCATATATATATCTATATGTATATATATATATATATATATGTATATGTATATATTTTTTTTCCATAAAGTATTTATTTTTTCTGAAACTATTTCTTTGATATTTCATTTATGTATATTTCCATTTGGTGATATTGCTAAAAAAAATTATTCTACCTATATATGAGAATCTTTTGTTAGAAATAATTGAACTGCCTTGCATGGTAAAATCGCGAGTATTATTAGTGAACACTTGCGAAAAACATAAGTGAAAGAACTTTACGAATATTCCTATAAAGCATGCTTTCCAATATAGCAGGGTTCTAATGTCTGCAACAATGGCAATAGTATTAAAAATCAGTCTAATATCGAATATATATATCGTACAATAATAACTTTTAATTAGTTTATTATAACATGTGGAGGTGTCAATGGGCCTTAACATTAAATTTTCTACTTAACAGGAGATCATTTGTTGTAGCGTGAATAGATACAGAATTTTAAATTAATTTATTCGGTCTTCATAGAACGCAAGTATTGTTTTATGAGATAATAAGGACAATACTTATCATATCTTATATTTGAAACCTTTTATCTACGTTCACGTAACAGACCGCTGCAATCTTTGTTAAATATTCTTCACTTGTATTACAAAGGCATGTGATATGGTTTCTATTATTGCCTACTATAAACGGTTACTGAGACATGTGACATTTTTTGTTTTTTTAAATGTAGTTCTACTTCTTGTAAAAATGTATGATTCTATGCTGATAAAAATATTTTAATGCATTTATTGCATGATTGGAAGGTTTCATCATGCTGACATTTATAAATATTCAAAGTTATGAAATTAACAGAGGATATTTAAAGGTAAATGTACGACATTTTGGAGAAATGTTAGGAAATTTTTATCAACCTATTATAAATAATGCGAGATATATAAAAGTTGTATAGGTAGGTAAAGATTTTACTGGACGGACTCTTCTCGCCATACCTAAATTTTTAATTTTTTTACTGCACTGTGAGATCAGTACATTTAAGCAGCAATCGCTTATTTTTACATATACCATACAGGACTAATCCTTAAACATCTTCGCTTTTATCTATAGGACGTGAATTTCATTGTTAACGATAATACTTTTATAAGCATTTGAGGGAATCCGCTTTTTTCAGTTTATACTGGTAATAAGATTTGGGTCAATGTTCCACGTATTCAATTCGAATATATTCTTCATAGACATGGCTTTGGAATTCATAAATACTGAATCTAGGAATACTTTTTAGACATTCATCAGTAAAATTGAAACTAAAACTGAATTAATATTTCGTGCCTCATTGGCTTCTCCATATGCTTGCAGACAGGAGGCTCTGTTCTTCTATTTTCTCTAGTTATACTAAGAATTAGGTATTAGGTATGCTTACATACTATGGAACTAGCATCGTTCAACGTATAAATCTGGACATTAGAACTAAATTGAATATTTCCCCAGTTAAATAGTTCCATAGTAATAATTTGATATTTATTAACCAACAAATGCCCAACTACATTGAGTGTTAATTAAACATAATTAGCTGTATTCAGAAATTATTTTTATTTAAATATAGTATATATTTAAATATGCACACACTTATACATTTATTTAGAGACATTTACTTGAAGATTAAGTGTAATTTAAACATAGTTTCTGAGTACAGCAATATCAATTTTGATTTATAATAAGTAAAAGAGCTTAAAACAATCTTTATGCTCTCATTTACCTAAAGGAATATAACTTTGAGTTTTTATTGTTATATTAATCTTTATGAATTTTTTTTTCATATTCCAAACTACATGTTTTGTGAACTATTTATTACATACATGCACGATTCTGTAGTATAGATATTGTATAAAGTTTGCTTAGAGATCTTGATCACATCTCTTTGTCACTTATACCAATATTTAAGCTTCAGAGTTGTGTAAAATTAATTCAATATTAATTGTTACAACATTATCGCTAAAAATACACACTATTGATATAACTAATACGACGAGATAGTTGTTGTTCGTACACTAGAACGGTTATATTTTTGAAAGTCGTATAACTACGTGTTGGGTACTTAAATTAAGAATCTCGTATACGTTTCTATGCTTTAAAACCCCTAATGTTCTATATATGAATGTTTATTATGCGTTTAACATTATTTAATGAGGACTTGGTACCGAATTTGAAATATCTATCGTGTAAATTAAAATTTTTAAGAATTTCAGAGAAACTTGTCTAGTGGTATGGAATAATATAATAGCGTATATTCTTTCAGTTAAATTACATCCATAGGAATCTAGTGGAATCTAGTGATACATATCTATACTTCCACTTTAATGCCGAAAGTTCTAAACCTTTAATTTTATGACTCGAATTTAATCTTAAGATATGACTTATAAAGTTAAGGATGCATTTAAATGAACAAACTTATGCAAAATATATTGTAGACGAAGAAATACATTCTAAGGATATTCTAACCTATTTCACCAGACTTGTGTGCACTGACTTAGACGGTAACCATTGTCGATCGTATGTTGGGCATTTGCTTGGTTTAATAAGGCTAATCGATGTTGAGAAAACGGTATACTCTGAAAGCAGTGTAACTATTCGTATCTATGATTTGTTCTAGCGCGTGTATTATTCACGCATTCCATTCTACTAATGTTGTACGTACAAACAACATCTAACATTGTGTTTTCCCCTTTCTTTTCTATGTGATTTGACGAAAATTGACGATGACCTGTGCTGCTGTCAAACATGGATGGTCGCCCTGAACCGTGAAATGTATTTATGGTACATCCAAAATCTACAAAACACCGTTATTCACCGAATTAAACAAAAATCGTTGGCATTGATTTCGGTGATATCGGCTCATAACTTTCGACTACTTGGTCCTTAAAATATCATTTTGTTTTTACTTTACGCGTAATAATTAAATTCACTTTTCTCTGTAATGATGATTAGGATCCAAAGTCTTTTATGGATGCTTATAATAGTATGGATCGTGGTAGCCGTGGGGGTTACAATGACGATCGTAGTCAGATAATGGATTTGATGGATATGAGGGTTGATATGGGTAATATGGGTGGTGGTCGTGGAGGTAGTGGTGGTAGTGGACGTTGGCAAGGTGGAAGTGATCGTAATCGTCAGGATGACTATCCTAATAAAAGAAGACGCTATTAAAAATGTTGCGGTATTAACATAACTTCCTTTTTCTAATCGATTGAGAAGAATCGATAGTTCGCATTGTAGCCATTTTTTCCAACAAAATTTGTTATCGATCATCTTTCACGTTTTATATCATGGCACAGTGTTTCGAGTATATGGGCGTTCAGGGCAAAAATCATAACATTGTATCTGTACACAATTTTTTCTTCAATTCACTCTTTGGTTTTAAATTTGACTTTCATTCTTTGTTAAAGTGTAAATACCGCGATTATATTCGTTCAAGGCCAGATTCAGAACATACGTGTGTTTGCATCATGACAGATGAATCATGTGTTGCTATTAATTATTATTGTCTTATACGTGTAGTTCGATATTCCCTTAATTTTATTATTATATCATTTTCTGTGTTTCGACACGCTTGTATCATAGTTTATGATAAGTAAATTGTACAAATTTTTATTACAGTTTTCCCTAGAACTTTTGCGGCTATGACGTTTCCATATATATCTTATTTCGTTATGTCTAACTATCATAGCTTCTTTAGACAACGTTTTGATAAATATTGTTGCGCCTGTAATAATATCTATTCCGTAAATTAATAATTTATATAAAGGCATATTATGCCACTCATAAATAGGGAAATATATCGTTATTGTTTTTTGTAACAGTCTTTAAATATCATTTCGTGTTCTTATCTGAATTTATTTTTCAAGAAAATAGGAAATTACATGATATATAATACTATCAAATTTGTAATATGATGACTGTATTAGTAATACTGGACAAAAGTAATGCGATAACTGTAGCAAACAAACAAACAAACAAAAAAAAAAAAAAAAAAAAAAAAAAAAAAAAAAAAAAAAAAAAAAAAAAAGAAAAAAGAAAAAAGAGTAAAATTTAAAAAAAAATAAACAGTATCTATATAATGAAGGATTACGAATGTTTAGTGGGTCATATATAGTATTGCATAACGCTCAATTGTGCCATTTTGATCATCATTTTTATTTTGAACAAATATTAGACAATTGAAAATTTGATGTTAAATCAAATTTGATTTAAACGATGATGGATTCGATCCAATTCGAAGTTGATAAACATATTACATTCATTAAAAAAAGTTAAGATTATTTGTTATTATTGAAATTATTTGAAATTGAATTTTACTGTCACCAGTTTCAAAGGTGTTAGGATACTGAATTTTAAGAAAAATCAGATTAAATATGCAAATGCTCTGATTTTTGTGATAAACTTCATGCCTCAATTTTATTAACAACTTGATGTATTGAAATAAGTCATATTAATATTATCAATTACATACATTTCGTTGTTAACATTTCAAAATAGGACAATCTGTAGATTCTAATCCTTTTTTTCATTTCCTTTATTTCTTTTCTTTTCTTTTCTTTTCTTTTCTTTTCTTTTCTTTTCTTTTCTTTTCTTTTCTTTTCTTTTCTTTTCTTTCTTTTCTTTCTTTCTTTTTTTCTTTTTTTTTTTTTTGTGGTCCATTGATCGAAATGCTGTGCATAAAGGTGCATAAAAGGCGAAACAATATTAACAAGAATGGATAGGCAACAATGAAAGGATGATATGTAATGATTGAGAGAGTGTGCTTTTATATTTTTCAATGTGGATCTGATTTCGTGATATCGCGAATTATTTTATTCATGAGGCATCACTTCGAAAAATTTCAAGGGAGTACCCTATCTTGCGAGCCTAGAAAACAGATAAATTAAGACTTTCCTTCTCAGGGTAATTATTGTATGAAATATCGGGATTTTCTTTCGGAGGGTGTTGGGCAACGTTTTTATACTCAGTTTCATCTATTGTCTAAAATTATAAAACGGCGGAGTTAGGCAACATTATCTATCGTCATGTTTAACAAAACCTTGGAATCTGGTATCGGAAGTGAATGGAACGTAAAACAAGAAAAATTTCCATATCAACGTAAACAAAAATAATAAACTATCTATAACGTAGCTCACTATCCTTAGGTAACTTTCAGTAATATATAAATTATGGTATTTGAAAGGAAATGGGTTTTCACCCGATAAAGTTAACTTTTGTAAAAGTTAAACGAATTTAAATATCAGGAAAGATCGTACGCCATCCATTTTACGTAATCTTATAAGAAATAATACGAAAAAATTTAAAGTTAGTCGAATATAGTTAGTTTATTGATATCTACCTTGGGTCTCGCGTGAAAACGATGTTTTCGAGGAAAGCATGGTCATAGTCGTTTAAGCCAATATTTTAACGAAATAAGACAAACTTTTTCAGAATTTGTCCTTAGCTCGCAGTTCTAACTCGTATAACAGGATGCTTCTGGCTCGGAAATTTTCATCAGCTTGTTTTAAAGCTACTCTTAGTAATTATGGCATTTCTTTGGATCTTTATCGTGTTCGTAAATTTTCGCGCGTTTAGGCGTCGTTTGTTCGCTTCTTCACAAAAATTGCTTGCACTACTTCCAATAACCGGTTTCATAAATTGCTTCATTAATGATATTGTTTTATATCCACTGTTGAGAATATTAGCATCAACGAAATCTGCAATTTTTCTCCATCATCATCATCATCATCATCATCATCACCATTTTCCATTTTCTTATTACACTTATTCTTGTCTTGTCTTGTCTTGTCTTGTCTTGTCTTGTCTTGTCTTGTCTTGTCTTCGGGACAATTGTCCAAATTACAGAATTTACACTCACCCTTATTGTTTTACGTGAATCACTCCATATCGTTTTTCCGGATTATTTAAGCCCAGTCGGTTTCCTAACATCATTTCAATAAACAAAAAATGAAAAAGTTTTTGATCGATATTGAAAAATTAACTGAAATTTCTGTTTCACAAACGTTATATTAGATGTTCCTACCTGACGCAATATACGGTGATTTTTGGTGCCGTAACTTCGCCAATTTTCGAATTTCAAAAAATCCAACCGCAACGCAATATCCTATGAAATGTTGAAAATATCTTCGGTTTTTCGAAACCGACAAGGTCAGGGGTACTCCCTTCCAAATATAAATTTACGAATGTGTGTTAAATACATGGGAAGCCCTTTTAATAGGATTTAATAGTTGGTACTTTTCAATTTGATATATTAACAAATTGTAAATATTTTAACAGGCATACTTTTGAGCCATCGAAAAAGCAAAACATCACTACAACTGTTAAAACATCGGCTATTAATAACATAATCATATCATTTTCAAGGATAAAGAAACGATATGAACTGTACGTCTCTTAATTAATCCCCCATAAGACTGTTCTAAAGATGAGAATCGCATATAATGGAGAAACTGAATTTAAATTTGCGGTGTCACTATATAACATACAGTAATGTAGACAAACGTATATTCACTGTCAATTAGTAATTTCAATAGAATAATCATCTCATAGGAGTTTCTCTTTATGAAACAATATGTAAATATTACAAATAATATAGTACATTACTTTTTATCACTATTGTATTGTCATACTATATACTATACTATTCATAATTCATAGTTGGTTATTTCATTCGATTCGGTAGTTTTTCAGGGTGATGAAAGTACATATACGCTGTCCGTATCTTTAGCTTTGTTCTTTACGAATAAAAAAGTTAGTTTGTAAGTAAAAAGTGCGTTCAGTATTGACTGAGAATCAATATCGGTCATTTGGTAACTTATCTTTCTAATAACGAGTAAAATTTCTTATATACGTGGTGTCTGTGTCAAAGTTAGTTTTACCCTGTGCATTACGCATATTCATACGTACCGTGTCTTCTTTATGTTAACGATGATGCGAATGTCGCCACGAGAACAAGTATATGCGATATCTGCATTACTCGAAGCTTTATAAAAGTAATTATATTAGAATAAGACGTATATCTGAGCAGCAGTAATCAATCTGCGCTTGTGCTATACAAATTTTGTGAAGGAACAGAATCGAGAGAAAGTAATTTTATGAATAAAGGTTTACATCCATTATATCCATACATAGGAATGTATAATACACTAACGTTTATTTAATTACTAATCTTCTTCGTTAAAATCTCGCGAACATCGCGTTTATTCGAAAGACATTGTGAAAACACGCTACATCTTTGTTTTCAATACCGAGTTATACCCAGTAGACGCTTATTATGAAATTGAATCTTAAATATGTCATACAAACTTATATCACAGGGATATACAATTTATCCCTATAAGTTAGTTAAGAGGAAATTAAATATGAACCACTCCGTATAAGTTATAATTTGTATGTCTGCAACTTTGAATAACACTGCTGCAATGATAATTTTATATTACATTGTTACACATTTATATTTTATAACATCTTTTTCTATAATTTAAAGAAATACCATACCAAAAATACGTTTATACCATGATCGGTTGATGATATTTATGGAGAACTACGAATCGAAACAAGTACTAGAATACTTGACAAGTAGATTTTTATAAGAATCCGAAGACAGATATTGTTCTTCCTCTAGAAATGTACGAAGGAAGCGGTTAAACTTATTTTACTATTAAACCACTGATCATCGCCGCTTATAGGTGAACATTAAGCGAAGATATTTCGATAATCGTGTATATTCGTTAAACTGTTCTAACTTGAATGTAAGTTATGAATTTCCTAAAAAGAGATAGGGATATTATAGTTAAAACAGAAAATGCTAATAACAACAGTATTATGTTCTATCTTAAATGCTGATATATAATGCTCTGAAAATATATTTCTTTTTATAAACTTTTAAGGATTCATCCGAGATAAATTTCAACCATTAAAAAGTAGTAAACTTCCTCCTCTTTTAAAAGTGTTTGCGGTACATTTCCCTTATTTTGCGAGTAAATTAAAATTTTGATATTGACTTTTCTAAGTAAAAGTAAGCATAATATAATATGTAATTAAGTACAATTAGAAGTATTTGGCTGGAGAAAGCTAAAAAGTTATGGTGAAAAAGTAATATTATCTGGTCTACTTTTATTACGAGTTTATTATTTCCAAATATATTATCGCATTTCTTTCAGGAAACCTTCGACATAATGGACATATCACACATGTTTTATTTCTATAAAGTTTTCAATAATGTGATCATTTTTAACGATGAACAAATTCTTGGAGGAACGTATGAATTTCCATGAAATTCATTTACAATTATTCTTCATTGTTCTCCCCCCCCCCATTCTCTCTCTCTCTCTCTCTCTCTCTCTCTCTCTCTCTCTGTAAAATCTTACCCCTAGAATGTCATTATTACATGGTTCGTCGTTATTGAAAAATTTCCAAACATGACTTCGTTTAATATTATTGTATTCTCGTATTATAATAATAACTACTTTTTATAGACGGTGCATTAAAAAATGTAATACAAATTCATCTACTTTGAATAAAATCTCTTGTATTTTCTGAATGAAAGTGAACATTTACAATGAGATTTGGCAAAATATAGCTATTTAATGAACATGCTCTTAACATATCTGCATTACATAATTTATATAAACACATGAGATGTGTATACATAAGAGGCCTTGATGAACGAGAATCTTTACTACTTTAAACACACCACTAAACTGATTATGAAAAAAGGATATGGTCTGATTACTATAACTTTATTTGAGAATTTCTCTGGCAATGCCTATATACACGTTAAGTGACAAATATCGTCATTATTGATTAAGCGTCTAGATAATAATATGAATTATATGAAAATAAGTATTTCTTGCGATCAAAGTTATCCAATTTCTTTATCGAAGGAAACTGTTATGTGCAAGTAATACGCATTTGTTTGAAATTCCTAATAATGCGCGATATAAACTGACTGTTGTTAATCAAGAATCTCTTAACGGAGGAGAGTCTGCAATCACAAGATAGGCTTACATACTTGAAACTACTAGTCAGTGAAACTACTGGTACGAGGTGAGTAGACTTTGTAAAACTGTTATTATGCGTACTTCTATTTTAATCTTCGGGTGGGACATTTATATGAGTATATGGTAAAGATTATGAAATAGTATAAATAGTACATAACATAAATGTTACATATATTCCATCATTTTAATCTTTATTTACTTAATATTGAATACATAAATTATATTTCAGCAATTAAGGAGCTCCATATTTTTGAACGAGTCTAATAATTTGTAATCTTTACCAGCGAAATTGAACTTGTAACGTTATCCAAAATTAGCAAATTACAAAATTAGGAAATTACGATATAGAATGGTTTATTTTGTTAATTGTATGTATTCAATATACCATTGACTTCATATTCAACCAAGAGCTAACAATTATGAAAATCTAATCGTTTTATTATATGATTTTATAAAAACCTAATAATACTTGTGTACAAATTTACCAGCCTAGTCCGTGTTTTTACCTATGACAACCAAAATATTATTGTATACCAACTTTAGCAAAGGTTGTCTGGGTTCATTGTTGAAACCTAGGCTGATATATCTAATTGTTACTCGAACAACAAAACTGCAATATCGTTATTGGCTATGCTTATACCTTGGGTGGTAAATATATATATATATATAGGCCACTTTATCAAATATACTATACATATAATTTATGCATTTAGTGCTATCAAATATTATTTAAAAAGGTTAGATATTTTTAATGTTTAAAATCTGAAACTATATATAGTTATAATACCTATAAATAATTTTCGTTTGTAAGACCTATGCAGTCTATATACTATTTCTATGTTTTAAAAATTCTTAATCTTAATTTATTTGCAAATTTACATGTTTTACACTGTATAAAACTGCATATCTTAATGTATTTTCTCGAAATAATTAACAAATACAAGTTGTTGAATTATAAGTAGCTACTTTTTTATACAAGTATACATTTATTATACATATACGTAAGATGAACTTTTACTTACACAATTTTAATTATCGAAGGGGTGAAAAACGTTTCATGTCGTATAACAGAGTTCATATTTGTATGAAAGGTATTATTATACTTGACAAGATATAACCTTGTAGTTTAAGATGTGGAAGTGTAATCTCTGTGAACAATCGCTTCATTGACTGTAACGATCTGTAATCGTTAACTTCAAATGTAATTTGTATACAAAAAGTATGAATTCATTAGATACTGTATTAAAACTTTTAATATATTGTTTTTATGTAAAATATTTATATTAGTATTTATGTTTACAGATATTAATAGCAGTTGCTAGCTGAGGAAACGAATAAAACGTATTGAGAAGTGAAAAGGTAAATTTACAATCAAATTAAAAACCATTATATACCTTTAAGAATCAAACGAACAATTATATTAGATTGTATTTTAATATGGAATCATGAGATATTATATATGATATAATTGTATCTAATTTTCGCTTATTCCAAATTTTTTTTTAGAATTTTTTGTAATGCACTAATTATATAGAATTTAAGACAATTATACAAAGTACACCACATATTCTGATTTCTCTGATAATAGAATTTTCATTTACAGATTTGCACACTTCACATTTAATTGCATCTATTTCACCATCCCGTATGTATTCAACATACAAACGCAAAATGTGTGCATGCAAAAGAATGCGTGCGAAATCACAAGGTTTGTTTCAACGTTGTCTTGCTTTTCTTTGTCTATTCAGTTAAGATCAAATATTTTTTTGCAACATTCCTTTCTACGATGACAAATATGTGATTAATGAAAGATTTCAATGATTATCTCAACGTGTGTCCTCGGTGTATTGCTTTAAAATTTTCACTTGAATTGACATGTATATGCTCGTATAATATTAATACCAATAAAATACGTTTTGTTTTGCAGGAGGAAAATATACAGACGTGTCGAAATTTACGTGTCAGAGTTAATAACGCTAATCATATTACAAAAGTTTACAAGGATTATGATTATATCAAATGTTGAATTAAAATAAGGCATATGTGATCATCGTACAGTTTTGATTTAACTAATCATCCCTTTAAATATTTCTTCGTACTTAATGGACTAGATGAAACAAAAAATTTATTTTATACGCTATACGCGCAGCAGGTCATCGTTTTGGAATAGGAATGTTCAAGGTAATATACATTTTTTAAAAAATATTTAATTTCACATATTTCTTTTTCATTTTGTATAACTTATTTTATGCAAAAATTTCTAAAATATAATGATGATTTTCTTTCGGGGCTGAGCATATAATGACGAAGCTTCAAAAATCCAACGTGTACACTTTCACTGAGAAAAACAAACATTCATATATATTCAAGTTTAGTACGTTCAAGTGATAATTGAACTTTTCTTTTCTTTTTTTTTTTTTTTTTTTTTTTAGGACGTTAGAAGCTGCTATGAGGTGGAATTGTTTCGGTGATATATCATACTTTAAAAGGTGATTATTTATTCAGACAATAACAACTATCATGATTTTGCTATCAATTGTACGAATGACAAAAATAAACACTCGTATATCTTAATCACATCATATCTGTTTCGCTCAGTTAAATTCTGAAAATGATTAACTGCCTAGATGCATCCGCAATATGTTCGTGGTAGACACCGTGGTAGACACAATACTTGTGTATATTTTTATGTAAACCTATTATGATGAAATTTTGGCTAGAGTTCTGAATAAAAGATGACAATTATTGTTCGTATATTATACTGAAACTTAATATATAAATAATAAAAGAAAATCATCTAAATACAATTTTCTAAATAATTCTCTTTTATTTTTTATTGCAGTGTTTGACTCAAAATACCAAAATTATCAATATCGTTGGGTCCTAAAATACAATTTGAAATTCCCGAGCTTTTTCCGTTCATGTGACCGGCTATTCGAAAGATGATGGGACTCGACAATGTCATCAAGAAAAGCAGCCTTTTTTGTTGAGAGAGTTCGGATTGTAAAAGGTGAAAATAAAGAATTAAATTACCGGTAAACAAAGAAAATTTTCGAACCGCTAAACGACCCCTGGTCTACTTATGAATAAACGTGGCTGGAGGTAGATCTGAGAAGAAGAGGGTGCTGTGAGCGTCCGTGCTAGAGCTACTTCTCCCTGCGCTGGCTACTACAGTGAAGATGAAAGCTTGAGACGCGTGTCTCGAGAATGTCCTCTTCGAGTTTCCAAAAAATGTCAAGGGAGCGTTAAGTCAAAATATCAACCTGGTTTCTGATCTCTGCATACACACTGATTTCCCTTCAGTTTGGTTGTCTTATCTATATGTTTTTTGGAACAGAGAGGGCGAGAAAGGTGGTATGATCGTGGGTAGTCGACCTTGTCCACCTGACGTAGGGTATCGAACTAATCTAGGCTTCCGGGCGTTGCCGGACCCGCGCTCCCTCACTGCTGGCAATAGACTGCTTCAGTTACAGTGATGCATGCACCCTAGAGACGTTCGAATCGCTCATTATTGGTGGTAGAGTGATAGTGGATAGTGTCGAAAATCTTGGCTGGCCGCGCTCAGTATCAGGCAGGACAAGAAACGCCAACGTGCGCGCTCACAAACGTGACAATATAATAACTGAACTATTTTCAATCTTACAAAACTTATGTCATAATATATACTTCGAGTAATTTTACTATGTTTTGCGTAGAATTATTGTATTATATATTTCCATATCATAAAACATTTAAAAAATATTAAACATTTTTTTATCCGTTTGATATATAAAATTTTTTTATTTACATTATGACTAAGCGTGAACACGTTTGCAATTCAACGTACTTTGCTTTAGTACCACTTTAGGAAAGTGATACGCTTCATCGATTAAATTATTTTTTTTAACTACGTATGTTAAACGATATTCACAAAAAGTAATAAATAAAGAGTATTTGTGTTATTCATGTAAAAAAGTTCGGATTTTTGGTTTCAGATGTGTGTGACCTACAATCAGTGGACGTTCGTTATTTATAATATGGATCAAGAGACTTTGAACATGTTCAGAAGCTTTATTTTAAGTTTAACTTTAAACGAAGCTTAATTCATTCTCCATTTTTTATACGATATTAATTACTGTATACTCAGAATAAGTAATGGCTAAAATTCTTATGTTACTTTAATAAAATATATATATATATATATATATATATATACATACACATGTAATTTATTGTTAAAACTTTAATTTCGTTTGTAACATCCATTTGTGTAGTATCACATCACTCATAAATATAATGCACCCTCGCTTACGGCGGAAGTATTAACTAAACATGAAATTAAAATTTTATGCACAATACTACAGAATATTCATTAAATCTTCTATTTTTACTCCTGTCCCTTTTTCACGTGATAAAAATGTATTAAAATGCGATTTAATGAACATTAGGGACTAACGTAAACAGTAATAAATAAGTAATATTATAAAGATGAGGTATTGTATTCAATGTAAATTCATTTAGAATTAAAAAAGACGTGATCGATAGATATTCTACGACGGAAAAAAGTAGTTCTAATTAACAAATATGACTGTAAATAAAAATAACGAAATAAGTTCTAACAACTTATTTTACAAGGAATTAATTTTATAGAATTATATATAAACTAATATCTCATTTAGTTTGTGAACAGATAGTGCTTTTTTACAAATACAACATTGAACGTTTATTTTAATTATCACGTATCACCTCTTCTGTAAAAATTGCTATTATTAAAGCTTTCAATTATAGTCTTTTAATCCCAATTAGAGACGTCTGTTTTATCATCTGCAACTTAAGAAATGAATATTTTGGTATTTCCTCAAATATAAATGATCATTTTTTTTTTTTTTTTTTTTTTTTTTTTTTTTTTTTTTTTTTAGTAATTAACGCAACAGCATAAGATTCATCAAGATCTTCGTCTTCATTTTGTGTGTGTGTGTGTGTGTGTGTGTATTATCGGATCTTTAACGCAACGCGTTTCACATTGGATACATTTAAATACATTTAATTATTGCATAACGATTAACAACACGTGCGTCACATTCCTTTTACATTTTAAACATTACCGTTAGAGTTCTTTCACACGGAAATACATGCATCACAATTCGTGATAGTTAGTTAGGAAATATTACATGCGCTTACATAAATAGAATCATATCTCCGTGTAAAACAGCTCTTAGTGATGGAATCGAAAGTCACATATACCATTTAAAATAAATGATAGAATGCATTCAAATAATAAGAAATCCAAATATTTGAAGATAAAAATATGAGACTTTTAGAGACTTATATGTTTAAATCTATTATTATCTAATATATTATTTATGTTAAAATCTGGAAATATCGAATATCCATCACTGACAATTATTATTGACTACAAGAGAATGATCGATAAGAATAATAGTTATCGATCATTTTCATTATTGATCCAATTTCATCCGATCATACGCAGCGCACGTTAAAATATAATGTACACATAAATAATTACATAGTTACAATTAGGCATAGTTTGATTTTATATATGTACAAGATACATGTATGCGTATGTGTAACGCATTGAAATTGTTTAATTTATCGCGATAGGATATTATGATTGAGAAATGAATCTCGTCACTTTCGTACGTGTTTCTAAAAGCAACACTTTCTTTCGGCTTTTGCTTACGAGTATTTTGTTTTGGTACCGATTCTAGACACGCCTGCGTGACAAATGCTTGCGGTACAAATGTCTCTTAGCCTTCGCAATAATTACGAATCTAATATCTTTTAAGTTTTGTTATCGATAAATATGTTAGTTTCATCTTTCTATTCACTTTTCTGCTGATATTTCAAATAAAAGAAAAGATCAAAACTATTAAAAGTATTCTATAATATCTTCCTTCATATTCTTCATATTATCAACACTCATTGATAGAAAGCTTAAAATATCGTTAAAAAAAATAATAAAACTTTGCATATTTTTAAAATAGTAACGAATCAACTTAATAAACGCAATACATCACCGATAACAAAAATTTTAACAGATATGCATTACATTTTGCTTGATTAGCACAATCTCTTAGAAAATTTATTCATGATTTTGTGCGATTTATGATAGGTAACTAAATCGTAACATAAGGATTGTACATACATACAACTGTATACCTCGCTGGACTTGTCACAATATCTGTAATAACTTGAATAATGTTATCAATTTTTAAAACATATACACATATGTATACACGATCATTGTCTATTTACACAGAATATTGTGCAAAATTCATAAAAGGCAATAATCACAATAAATTATACTAAACGAACTTATTATCGTCTATATTCACTATTTATCCAGTTTCTCAAGAATGGAGAAAACTTTATTTCACGAGGAAAAATAAAGAAAAAAAAAAAAAAGAAGCAACACACTTCACGTATGGATAATACCTATATATAGATTAGCTTTAATCTTTCAATCGCTTCGTTTTAAACGAAATAAATATTACTAATAATTTTCGCGTAGAATATTTATAAAAATCGTAAGGTAACTGTAAAATATATCTTGAATTCTGAATAACTGCTTTAAAAATTACTCTCTCTCTCTCTCTCTCTCTCTCTCTCTCTCTCTCACGAGCGCGCGCGCGCGCGTGTGTGTATGTGTGTGTGTCTAGACTGACTTCTAGGCTTGAACTATACACGAGCGTTTTATACGGTTCGTCTTGCACGTCCAATTTTCTCCACCAAAGTTTGAAAATAAAACACGCTGGCAATGCGATACAATGATACAATGTTTAGTATCGATTTAACTGCACAGCAGTGGAAAGTAAAAACGTGATTGAAAAATGTTCGATACGTATTCATTAACGACTATTGCGCTTTTTTCTGTTTTTTAATATTACGCATAGAGTAGTAAGGCATCAAGGCTGTACAAAATTAATTTTTGTATTGAATTAATTCTTCCTGAATACGGTGTCTAACCCGTAGAGCGTGTAAGATGCCCGTAAAACGCTCGTCCATTCAAGATCCTGCTTCGGCGGGGAAACGCAATATGCAACACGTAGCGTATAAAACGCCCGTGTAGTTCTCTATTCCAGCCTTAGTCCTAAGTACCGAAACATGCGTGATCAATTATTAGTCTCTTTAGGAATCAGATCTCGACGTATATCATTCTAAGATACGGAAATATTTATCTTTCGTTAAGCGGTACAAATTACGCGGACAAATAACACATGTAAAGTTTGTAAAACAGGAATTCATTTGAAGCATTTAATTATACATAAACAAATTAAATATATGATATTCATACAAGTTATTATATTGACCTATACGATTCGCCATTGCGTTATGTATATACAAATCTTCAGCGAGAATTCTTTTCTTTTTCTTCTTTATATGTATATATACACAGGTATGTACTTTCAACGCGAGGTTCCAGTTTTTCATATGGTAACCATCTTTTTATCTATTATATCAGGATTTCAGGAATATATAATCACGGCTTTGAATAGTATATGCAATAATGTAACATTGCGTAATGTACAGTACAGCACACGTCCACGCAAATCCTCATGTAGAAATAACTAACAACATCTATGATATACGTGTGACAGTATGAAAGCGTTTCATCGTGTTATTTTACTTTGATCTAAATTCACGCAAAATTTCAGTGAAATACTTTAGTATCATAACTACATTGTTGGCAATGAAATGATAATGCAGTTAAATTACTAGATAAAAGAAATACTTTTTGTTAAAACCTGATGGCATCAAACTCTCTTGTGTGCTATGAAAACACCAAAATGTAGCATATTCGTGCGCGATCAAGAAATGAAATATTTAAATTATATATATGAAATAAAAAGATAGATAAGTGTAAGAAATTGAAAAGAAAAAACAATTTTTCATACCATACTTGACGATAATCGCTAAGCCATATCCTGCGTCGTGTAATGATAAACTTCATTTGTGTATACTCCATACGAATATCCAATTATTTTAGCACTAGTACTATTAAGTACCAATAAGCGCACCAATATTCACGACATTACTTTCGGCTATCTCTTTTGCCTAAAACAGTTATTCCATATTTCTGCTAAGGCTGATCCCATTTTATACTAATCTTCATTCATTCATTATTGGGATAGAAGGGAGCATCTTCACAGTTTAAACATTGAACCGTGTTTCTGATCCATCAGCAAGCATTAGTGTAACTGTTCGATTATTTATCCATATCAATCGAGCTAGTCGCATAGGGTTTAATCGTGCTACGTCGTTAATGGGTGCAGTGCTATATGATTTCACACAACGTGTTTGAGAGTTCCCTAGGCCGAACATACCACTACTTGTTTGCTGCGAACATTGAAAATTACTTAAATTAACAATAAAATTGACTAATTGATTAATGTGAGTTACAGCAATATATGTGTATATATATATATATATATATATAAATAGAGGACATCTTACCTGCCAAAAGCATAATTTATTTTCCGTACAAGAGTAACTAACCAGAAACTTGCCTTCAGGTGAAAACGCTAATGCAGTTACAGATGCAACATGCGCAGGTACTGTTTGACATTTAACATTGCCTCGTAATTCATATAAAGCCAGCTGACCATTGCGACTACCTACTGCTATTCTGCGTGTTGCCGGACAATGACTTACCTGAAATAAATAGATATTTTATTATCTGCTAAGTATTTAAAACATTATATAGACAATATTAACATAACTCAACTTACTTGATTAAATCTACATACTGCTGGAAACACATCATTCAATGGTTTAGTCTTAAGATGACCTGGATCCAAACAATGTAAGATAATATCCATGACCTACAAATATTAATTATTATATTAAATATACAATTATGTTTCAATTTCATAATAATTTGAGTTAGTCTCACCTCAACTAAGAGATCGCTCATTTCACTCTGCATTTTATCAATTAATTGTTCAACAATCCTAAGTATTTCTGGTTTAGCCCTAACCAAAACACTTGCACCCATATTTACATTTAATGTTTGCGCATTTTGTTGTAGTGTATTGTATCTAGCTACTTCTCGTGCCATCGTAGTAATAAATGCTGCAGGTCGGGCAGTAGCTATTAAAGTTAAAGCATGTCTTGCTGTACGACAGGTATCAGCTTGAGGTGTTAGCGGAAGGCCATATGTCATATTTGGTACCAATTTATCAGCATCACAACACATTTCTAGTAATCCCAACAATACCTGTATTGGATACATTGATAAATCTTACTCACGCTTATAAATTACATTAGTTATAAGATTAATTTGTTAATACGATTCTTACTTTCGATACGTCAAGATATGGTTCCCAAACAGTGAAACCTCTACCAATGAGATCAATTGCGGCTCTTCGCAATGCCGTATGTAAAGGTAATTTCGGAGAGTGAGGTGCGTGTAACAAGTGCGTGAGTGCCATACTAGTATGCCTGGCAAGATTATTATTTCCTATTCCAAAACCTTCTACAATTGAACTCTTTCGTCTTTGTTCGTTATCTCTTTTCTGATTTGTGGTAGTAACGTCTTGCCCGAATTCTGCACCTATTACCCCTAGTAATACAACTGCTGTCGTTTGCTTTCGTTTTAATTCCGCCACGCTCGATGGTTTCCTAGCTACATTTATTTCTGCTAATGTATGTAAAGAAATTAAATACTTCTTCCAATACTAAAATTATATAAGCGAAATTTTATAATTTATTCTTACCTTCTGCCAGTTCCTCTTCTTCATCTTCCTCCTCCGTATGCGATTCAGATGGTGGAATTGGACTACCTGGAGCTGGTGGACTTTGATTTTGCGTTTGCGGTGCAATAGGTTCTTGAGTGCTATACATTGGTAGATATTGTGACCAGCTATCCACGAGTGTTTTCCTTCCTTTTGGACCCATTCTTCCTAATTCAGCAAGTAATAAAGCTTGAGCAGCTTCGCGAATCTAAAATGTTATTATTTTGTATAACATTGTAAGTTTTATACAATTTTTTATATACATCAGTGCTAACAAACCTCAAGACATTGATGTTGCCATCTGCGAGCCATCATTTCAACTTGAGGCCGTTTAAAAGTCCTAACACCACCTTGTGAGACTATTTTATCGGGTAATAGTACACAGTGTAATGTTGCTAAGAGAGACCAACCTTGCTTAATCTGTGCTTGTTGCGCTGTATAAATTTCTTCATTTTCTTCTTCTGCTTTATTCCAATTAACTGTAGATCTATTACCAGGCCTAAGTATATTAAATAAAGTGTAAATAAAATTCGTATTTAATTTTAATTAGATACTTAAAAGGGTAGAAAAACAAATAATATTAATTATTCACCTATGCATTTTACGATTTCGTTCTTGTTCAGGTACAAAAGTGGCATTGTTCATTGACATTAAAGTATTTGCTAAAGCTACTACTGCTAATAAATGATTGCTGGTTAATGTGGTAGATAACTCCCAATGTGCCCTTGCTGTGAATGCTCTGGTAAGTCTTTCTTGTCTAACTAATTCTGCTGGTAAACGTTGTTCTAATTGAGTTGTAGGTTCGCCAATTGGTTCCAATTGCATTTGCCAAGTTGGTAATAATAATGACATGTAACCTTCAAAGAATAATATTAATTGTATCATGAGATGCCACATGCATTTAATAAGCTAAATCATATTCGCTCGTACCTCCTTTTGACAATACTCCAAATGAAACAGGAACCATAGGTCTTAATAAACCTAACTTTCCTTCGCAAACACGATCTAAGTCTGGATCAATACCCCAAGCATGTAATAAACTTAATATAAGCTGAGCAACTTCCATAGTGGCATTTGGTTCACTGAACGCTCCATTTCGTTTTAAATTGTTTTTCGCAATTTCATTATTATTCCAATTATCACCTGTAAAAGAATAAAATTTTGTAAATATAATCGGAAATTTATTAATCCTAAATGTACAAAGAAACACTGAAGAAGTAAAATATAACATAAATCTATAACTTAAAGATTGTTTGTACATTCCCACATCAACATTTTAGATGTAAAAATATTTAAATGAAGAGATATTAAATGTTTGTCTTAAACGTCTTGATCAATGAGATGTATGAGAAATTTTACAATAATATACAACGACAAAAAGTTCATGAATAAAAACATTAACATATAAAATGTAGCGTACTATCATCAGAACATGATAAAATATTAATGAAAATGATGAAATAAATAAAATCACGTTTATAATTTGAGGAAAAAGTAAGCAAATAATTTTTTAAGCAATTTCTCTTACAAATACACGAAGTTTCGTTTAGAAACTATTTATCTGATTTTAAATTCTTTACAGTCATACTATAAACTCTGATTTTCCCTATGTAAATAAATACTATAGCGAATTTTAAGTATATTAATTAAAGAAGAAAAAGAAGCAAATAATACAATGAAAACAGGAACGTTCGAAATATAAAATATGATTTACGAAATATAACATCTAACTGTGTGTTTCTTACTTCTAAAAAGTATTTAATTTTCAACTCATTTTTATAAAAATATAACATTATGTGTTTACTGAATGATGCTACAAATAATTAAATATATTTATGATAAAATCCACAAATGTTTGAATTTTTATCAGTATACAAATACAACAAACCAGGGAAATTAGTAAAACTTTCAGTCATTTGTATTTTGGATATTAAAAAAAAATACTATAAATTAATATATTTTATGTGGAGAGAAGAAAAAAAGAAAATGGAAAGCAGATGACAAATCTAAACTAACAACAAAAATCCATGCCACGTAATTCAACAGTAGAAAGTACAATAATTTTGCCATCTTCCTTAAATCATGGCTAACCTTTGCCGTCGAGAGTCGACGGCTTGAGGCCAACGCTTTCCACCTTGGCCTGAATCTTAGTATGTACGTTCTCTGCGCCCTCCTTCATTTTAGCCAATATACCTACAGAAAGAAATTGGCTTTAGATGCTATAAGTGAGTATACTTTTTCAACATGAATTCTTCTAACTACAACAGTTGAAATGTTGAACATACTATGAAATTTCCTGTAAGTATTATGCATATGAAATAAATATTCGAAAAGGAAATATATTTGTGTAAATCAATATGGCTAATAGAAAAGAAATACTACCAAGCATTAAGCAAATTAAAAATACAAACAGCTAATTCATGATAAAATACCTTCTTTAAATTTTCTTTATTTCTTTAAATTAAGATTGTAAATTTGTGTTCCTTGATGAATCAATATAAAAAAATGTCAATTGATTAAGAGTTTCAATGTAAATATTGAAAATTCAAACAAAATAATACATTATACTTGAAACAGATGTGCTTTAATAGTAGAATTTTGGCTTGAATGTTATATCACATCCAAGAATACATGTATCTGTCTGCGTCGCAAAACATGTGATTATTATTTTAGTATGCATGAAGACTACATATCGTATTATTTGCATTAAACGTAATATGTGAAATAAGGCCAATATATTTATATAAGGATTTTGTTAAATTTTTGCTCTATACAAGTGTATAAAAAAAATTGCATACAAACTACGATTTACAAAATGAAACTATAACAACACAATACCGTGGCGATCCTTCTCCTTTAAAATTCGTTCAACGTCGCCTGCCTTATCCTTGACGCGACCGAAAAAGTCTATAAGGTGGCATGTTTGTGCAAGTTTTTTTTAATTAATATAGTTATCGATTAAATGCTTAAAAGTTAGTATTTATATGTATGAACAAATAAAAATATCTCAGACATGTTTACCTGCAATCTTTTTATGAGCATCTGGACTAGCAGACTGTGTAAGTGCTGCAACTTTTTGATACTCAGAGGCTGAAATAAGACCCTGTGCTTCCAAAGAACCAGGTGACATTGCTCCATATTCATCATTAAGTAATTGTACTATGTAAAAAAGAGAACAAATAAATCTAATTTTTAAGTGTCTTTATGTACAGTATTAACATTTTATATATATATATTTTTTTTTAAATTAAAAAAAATATTACCTATCAATGCTTCTATGTCAAAAAATAAAATATGGCTTTCTGGATCTTTAGGATTACTTCTAAAACCTTGAATCATTAAAGGTGTGCCTTTTGTCTTTATTTGATTTCCATGATCAACTCCTTGTCCACCATGAAGTTGTTGCAATTGATGCAATCCTCTTTGGGTTGCATGTCTTATAGCAGACAGATTTCTATGTCTCAAGCCTCTAAAGAAACAAAACATGAAAAACATAACGAAAAGAAAGAAAATCTTTTAGAGAGTTTTAAAATTTACTCAGTATCCCTATCACTCATTTTGCAAGGTTTCATTTACCTAAAAAAATGTACAGCAGGATTAGCTAAACCTAGTTCACCACCAGTAGCAGATCCACCAGACGCAGCAATTGTATTTTCATCGCAAGCATAGAGCACTTCTTCTGCAATAATACCTGTACAGATTTTTATTAAAATTTTACAAAAATAAATTTTGATGTATTAGATGCTAAATAATATATTAGTTGGCAAAAATCATAATAGCGAAAATATGATATTTATAATTTATTATTACATTTAAAAATATAAAGATATCATTGGGATATTAAAATTGAAAATTTATATGTACCATGCAATACACGATCTAGATGGCCGGTTTCCATTTGCCATACGTACACAGCTCCGTCTGAACATCCAACTATCATAAAGTCATCCAATGGTCTCCATTTTATCGTAACAACTGGGAATAAGTGCCGAGAAGCAAGAACAACACATTTTCTTTCTGCTAATGATAACAGAGTAACGCTATGATCTGATGCAACACTGCAAACACACTTCTGTATTCTAGGCTAAAAAGATAATGAAATTATAATTATGTATAATCTGTGTGACAAAAGGCAGATATATAATAAAATATTGTTAGTTAATAATGTACTTATAAAATAAATTGAACGTACACTACAGTTATCAGGTGGTACCATTAATTGTGTAATTTCACCTGCATGGACACAGAATCTATGAATGAGTGTACCAGCATAAAGATCCCATAAACATACAGCAAAATCAACAGATCCAGAAACGAGATGTGTTCGATCATAACGTGGTGCTGCTCCATGTGGATACAAAAGGCAGTTCACTCGGCCGGAATGACCCAACAGTACTTGGTGAGGAGGCCAATCTACAAACCATCATAATAGAATAAAGAGAAAG
The DNA here is from genome assembly GCA_014825925.1 of Bombus breviceps. Taxonomy (NCBI): domain Eukaryota; kingdom Metazoa; phylum Arthropoda; class Insecta; order Hymenoptera; family Apidae; genus Bombus; species Bombus breviceps. The sequence continues at coordinate 81,949 of JACXIW010001316.1, read as the reverse complement.
GAGTATGATTGAAAGAAATTTATATGGACATCACGATTACTATTATTCAAATTGCCCAGTTGAATGAAAAGAAAAATATTGCCACTTTTGAATTAATAAATTTATTGTACCATCATATTGTTGATGATTGCCATGAAGTAATTGAAGCATGACTGTTTGTGTTGCAGGAACAATGATAATACTGCCGTCTTCACGACCGACAACTAAACGACTTTGTTGCGGTAAATATATACTAGCTGTTAATTTTATGCCATGTCCATCTCCACTGTCTAATTGATCTAATATTCCAACTGGTGATGGTTTCATTTCCTCCCAAGCAGTTGTAATACTCGTTTTTACTGCTGGTGGTAGTGAAAGTGGAGTTGAACGGTCATTTTGACAAATTTGAGCTAATTGTTGAGTCGTTACTTCTGGAACCGTCCAGAGAACAACTCCTCCACTATCACCACGTAATAAATACTTTAACGTTTTACTTTGTTTTTGAACTGTAACTAGTCGCATTGCTGGTGGGCATGATAGAGGCTAAAATGGAAAAAGAAGCATAATAATTAATTACCTTAGAAGTGTATAATTTGTAGGAAATTAAAATTGTTAAACACCAATTTTAAACTGACCTTGACTCCAGGTTGCGTCAAAGTGCAGTAGAGATAAGGTTGATCGTATTCAACACCGGCAGTATGAAAATTTTTGTTGTCTGCAACGCTACTATACAATAAAAAAATTGCTTTCTTGGAATAATGTTATTTCAAATATTAATTCATAATAGATTTTGATGTACTATAATTCATAATAGATTTTGATATACTATAATAAATTGCAAATTATAAAATTAAGAATGCTTTGCAATCGATAAATAGTAAATGTTATTCATTGTTTAAAATATTGTTATAAATTGTTTTTTATTTATTCATTTATTTTAATAACTTAATTTATATTACTTGATTTATTATGCATACCAATAATTAATAATGTCTTTTATAATTCATTTAAATTAGTATGCTACTTATATTGGTTACATAATAATTTGTTATATGGTAAATGCAGAAATGGTGAGTTATTAAATATATGTATAAATTTATTTATGTAAAATAACTAAATAATATAGCATGGCTTACTAAAACTACATAAGCTGGCATAGCACTATTATATTTTATTGAAACAGTTGTTTCCATTATTTACCTAACTTGTGATATGAAATATTAATACGTGTAAAGCAACTTAGGACAGATAAAGATGAAAACGTAAGATGAAATGCAGAGAGATATAATACAGCTGTATAATATTTTGGTTTAATCTAAATTTCTATCATATAATCTATATAGATTTCGACAAAAGAATAATTAGTTATGAAATATTTGTGCCGGAAATCATGACATAATATAACAAATTATATTTCAATTATAACATATTTGTATAATTTGAAATTACATATTTGTTCTTTATAGTATTTTACGATCATATAGTCGTATTACAAAGAACGTTAATCTAAACATAAGGTCAAAACAAACAAAATGTAAGAAAATTCATATAATTTGTTTATTAATTAATCGATTAACTTTTAATCAGCTTCAACTTGACTCTATGATTAAAAGATATCTGTAAATTACTAATAATAGAATAGAAGATGAATATCGTCACTAATATAGTCATTGATTATATTTTTATGGTTTTAAAAAGCACTTCAAATTGTTTTGTATTTATGCGTGTAAGAAATTTATAAATATTATACTTCATTCATCATTTTTAATGGGAATAAGAAATAGAAAAGAAGAAAAGTGAACTTGTAGAAGAATGCTATACGTAGCAAAACAAATATGAAGAACATAAATAAAGAGACAAAACTTGCAATGAAGAATACAAGAAGAAAGTGTGTAACAGAGATAACGCAGGATTACCTGCTAAGAGCCTTGCCCTTCAACTTGCTAGAAGAACACCAGATCCACCGTAGAATGCAGTAGATGTGTGTTATATGAAAAAGACACATCACCGTAAAAACAAGTTATATCATGAATTATTTGTAACATATGTAAATTACAAATACATATAGTTACAATATACTTAATTACAGCAAAATTATCTTTTTAATATAACTTTTATTTTAATTATTTTTGGTGTTCTTTTTTTTTTTGCTTTTCAAGAAAACTCAATGAAAACTCTGCTATATTAAAATATAAGTAAACTTTAAAAAAAGATGTTCATTCTATGTTTTCATTCTCACATATAAAGAACTCTATAGACATTTCATGAAATTATTGAGATATAAATGTATATCTATATTTAATTATGTTCTTATTAAAGATAAAATATTATTAAGAAAAAGGAATAATAGATATTTTCCAAAGATCAACATTACTACATTTTTACATTTCCTAATTATTAGGAAAGAATTATTTTACTTAATCATTAAAATGTTGTCATTAATTTTCATCGTAATATAGAAAATACACAATTTATATTTCCTATTTGTGATTGAATATGAATGTTCATGGTAAATGAAGTAAAACAATATAAGGGGAACAAATATTAAATGTGCATTGCCAGCAAGTGCGTCTATAAAATAGCATTTAGTCCCAAAAACTGTAAATTAAAGATTCTAATTAATTGAAAAAAATATGTTTGGTTATAAGATCCGTCTATGCATCTAGCAATAAATGAAGTATATTGAAGAAATAATTATTAACTGCAAATGACATTGGCATCAAGATAGATAACTACATTTCAACCAATTTATATTACATTTTAGTTCAACTATGCTTGCAATAATACATTTTGTTTCATTAAAATATATTATTTCATATATTATAAAATAAAATAATATAATAAAACAAAATATTTTTCCAAAATATTTCTACTTTTACTACATATAATTCTGCTTTTACTTATATACAATTTTTCTTACGTTTCTTAAATTGTAATTGTTGTATTATCGTTTTTGAATTTGTTAGCTATTATATTTGTGTTAGAGTATATAAGTACAAATTAGTATCTAGTGTCATGCTATAAGATTAAGCATCTTTTTTCAATAAATATCTTTTCTTATTAAAACTTGATATGTTAATTCTTATATTAAAGATAATTGGCAATATTAAATTTAGAAGAACTACCTGTCAAGATGTACCAGAACCCTATAAGCAACAAATAGATATTTTATTAAATAAATCTATATTTCAAACTTGTTTTATAATGAATCTTTTGTTTTAGAAATATTTAATGCTTATCATCGTCGATAACTTCTTTGCAACAAGTCCAAAATATGAAATATTAAATATAATAGTAAAAACATGAAATAAGAAGAAAAAAGGGTATTCTACTTAAAAACGTACTTAGCTGGTAGTTTATAGAGATAACCACGACCTTCGTCACTCCACAGAATTACTCTATCTGCAGATAAGAAGTCTCCAGCCATCCAACGTTCGCCACAAGGTGCAGTGATTGAACATAGAAGGGAGAAATCACCGGCATCATATATCTAATGTGGATGATATATTAGTAAAAATCAAATTTAAGTAATTTGAGAAACTATAATAATAAATAAGATATACCTGCCAATGTTTAGAGCATACAATTAATACAGTTCTCTGATTATATGGGCAACAAGTCATTGCAAGTGCATTTAAACATCGTATTTGTTTGCTTTCATGTTCATAAAGAGGCTCACTATTACGATTCTCATGTCCAAGAAGAGTCCACACCTTGACTGTACCAGTCGTTGTTAAGGCCAGCACAACGTCATCTTTAAATGAATGGAAGCGCCTGTTGCGCGTTAACTATATCTAAGAAGGTGTCATAGCGTTTTAAGCAAAAGAATTTTTAGTAAGGATCAATAAAATGACACCTTATAAATGTCATAAACATATGAAAAAATATTAACTTTATACAAAATTATGAAACTTTGTTGTAGTATTGATGAATAAATATGCTAAAAGTAGGAAACGCAAACTATTTAAAACAGTTAATAATTTCAACCATAAATGATCAAGCCCCTGTAATATAGTGCTATAATTTCATGCAAAATAAAATGTTTCAAATTAAATTATACAGTTATCTATAAAGAGATTTTGAGTCATGCCAAATAATCCACAGAGCATCTTAAAAATCTAATCAATAATTATTCATTCCCAGATATAGCATAATTACATAAAGACAAAATACATTAGACTATTAGACATTTTGTATTAGCTAATAGACTCTTATTATTAACTTTTGGAAAGCCAGAAAGTCGCTATAGTGGTTTGAACATTGACAAGAGATTTATATAAGACGTACCTCATATATGTACATACACCAGTTTTTAGAACAAATCTATTGACATATATTTACTTTGCTGGCCCTCTAAAAGTTTTCAACTTCTAAGATACCGTATATTAAGGGATATAATCTATAAGATTTATGTGTATGCACTAAAAACAGATATATCTGATGCGCTAGTATTATAAAAAATAATCTTGATGAATTACAGTACATGCAAAATTACACTTTTTTACATTATTTACATTCTTTTTCATTTATTGTCAATTCTAGGGATGTACTTAAAAGACTTTTACTCTACAAAATTTATCATTGTAGATGTAATATTTTATATAGTAAAATAATTTTCGTACATATCTTTACCAAAAAATTCTATAGAAAATATGAAAATAGAACTTTATTCTAGTAATCGCAATAAAATTTTAATCATATGGTATTTTATTGTGTGATAAAATACCAGCACTAAAATTTTCATACAAGTGCATTCATTGCATTCAAACACTAAACTTGTTCTAGAAATTATCAGTTTAAATATATACTTACGATAGATATAGTATACCATAAATGATATGAAAGTGATTAATGTAGATAAATGCAATGTATGCCATAATGATTTTGTGAAAGGAAATGCGAATGAAGGAGAGTAGCATAAAAGAAAGGTTTGTTCAAGTATAATGCCTGCTCATTTGATTTTATTATTCTAGAAAATGAGAATCAAAAATCAGAGGAGAAAAAAATGTGAAAAAAATATGATAGAGCCTTAACTGCCAGTGTAAAAACACTGACATGTCTCCGCATTTGTTTCATTAACATGCTGCAACAATGTAATTTTCATTAATTTATAATAATATTTAGATTAACACCACTAAATAATACAATATGAAATATATTAGATAGTAATATCAATTTGAATGATTACAAAATGCTCCTTACGGAAGAAAAGATATATAAATAGTTAAATGCAAAGTTTTTAATCTACCCAAAGCATTTTTCATTAATTGCTTGAAAAATTGGCAGAAAATTCTAAATCACAAAAAGATAAAAATATCTATGCATATAAATTTTTATCTTTGTTAATTACTTTACTGAAAAAATATTACAAAATTTATTATATATTCCAATTAAATAGTATAGTGCACAAAGAATATAGTATATTTTTATAGACGACTTTGTTCGATATCTAAAGGAAACACCTGTTGAGCAGAAAGATAGTATATAAAAAATTAATAGGCCAGGAAATACCAAGCATATTGTACAAATAAATATTGTACTTAATATCTAATCGAAACAAATCACTTATATTATGATGAAATAATATCTCTTTAGAGCAATAAATTTTTGCACAATACAGATTGGTAGAGAAATCAGAGAAAGATAAGGTTGCAATTTATGGTATAAAGCATAGGTGTGATGGAGTGTAACTAACTTGTATGCACGTAGAACCGACCTTTCCGTTTGGCCGGCCGCAAAACGTGCAAAGCACTGATCCAGTCAGGATTAACACGGGAGCTTAAGGTGAATAAAACTTCCAAACTAAAAGGGTCCATTACTAAAACCTCAGGATAGTATCTAAAATCATAAAATGAATATTCTTTAAATTACAAATTTGTTAAAGAAATGTATATACTGTTTTAAAGTATAATATAATTATAATATACCCCGAACAAAATAATCTAACATCTTCTCCACCAGCAGAAACATAAGGCAACATCTGTGTATGAACGCTGGTGAGCTTTACAGCTTCCCTGCATTTTCCATCAACTAAGTCCCATGTACACATTTCTCCACTTTCACTGCTGCTGACAATATAATTTTGTTCCATAATAACACTTGCTCGACTCAGGCACATTATTGGAGCAGTGTGACCAACAAGTAAACATCTTGGACTCATCTTAATATATAATTAATAACATAATCATTTAATGCTAATATTAATATTTCTGAAACTTAATTAAAATGTAATTATACATTTACCTTCAATGTTTCAGGGTCTACTTGCCACAAACATATCTGGCCATCATAACATCCTGTTACTAATGTTTTTTGATCTCGAGACAAATAGATACAGGAAACACAATGAGTTGGAGCTATGCGACCCCATAAAACTATGGGTACTACTAAGCTTGTGCCCGCTGTCATTTTAAAAATTCAACCTACAATTTATAACAAACTGGATTAAGTAAAAATTAATACCGAAATATCTATTTAATTAACTTATTATTTTAGCAAGCACATTCATTGTAACATTGAACACAAAGGTGGAATATAACGAATATAATTAATATAAAATTAAATGAAATCTTTAAACAACTTATTTATATTTTGTAAACGTAATTAAAATGAACTCTTGTCTTTTTTGTTATAATTATATTAATTAGCATTATGTGTAACAAATTATTAACATATTTTAATGAAAATAATTCTATAATGATGATATATCATCTTAATATCCTTTAGAAGTATTTCAAGTTTGATTGGAGATATAAGAAATTTTCATATCTGTAGCAATATTTAAATGCTATAAATGTAAAATATATTACAAACATAGATACAACTATTTAATTATGAACTTTGGAACTATTACAAATTTTCACAAATTTATATTTAATAATTATTTTCATTACATGTTCTATTTCGGAATAAATTCATTTGCTCATATGTTAAAACAAAATGTGTTATATCTTTATTTAATATAATTATTGTAAACGATATAAAGTAACACAACTTAATTTTTAAATAAGTCATTGTGATTTAAATGCACAGCATATTAATTTTTTCAGTTAGTAAAAGAGAAAGTTTTTGTTTTGATAATACAAAAACACAATATACATAGGCTATGCATTAGTACATGTTTTATTTTGTAAAGCTATAAGGATGAAAATTGCTAAATCTACAACATATGCTCCTCTGACATAGATGATATAAAATAACAGTAATTCAAAGAAACAATTCAAAGGAAGTCGTTAAATGACAATGTAATCAAATAATCCCGTAATAAACGAATGACAAAAGCTTATTATAAAGTACTCAAAGAATAATCGGTATTATATTAATATTAATATTATAACAAATATTTTCATTGATAGCAAGTGGATTCTTCGTCCATAGCAAAAAGGGTTTGACAAGCATCTACCATAAAGGCCATCGTTATAACGCGATAGATTAAGTCCTCGAAGAAAACCTATTAAAAGCAATTAGAGGCGTCTGCTATATCACGTTCACGAGATGTCACTGACAATTTGTAAGGTTCTAATTTTATCGCGTTTATATGCAATTATTTTAACAAATCAACATGTATTCTATGTAAAAAAACATAGATATACTTACCGAAAATACTGAATATTAATGACAACGGCTGCAAACGTCGTAACTGGCGATATATGCCAAAAATCATACAACCCTTACTGTACTCTCACGACCGTGGCCATCTTGATGTTGGAAATAGTCAGACGAATAACGCATAGAATCAGCTGTTCCACGTCAAAAGATCCCTATCCCTAGTAAAATCCTCTCTAATTCAATATAAAGTGAAGCAAGCAAGAGTTACAATATGTTTGATTATTTTTTGATATTTACGTTACAGAGACAGAAAATTAAATTAAAAATTCATTTAATTTGTTAGATTGACATTATTATTAATAAAATAAGCACGTGGATCACACATTAGTTTCATTAATGTAAGATTTCAGAGAAATTCATGAAAAAATATATCAATCTCTAGATTAAATATATTCATCAACAATGTGATAACAAAAATGATATATCATTACTTAAAAATAAAATCATATTGATATTTAATTGATCTCATATTACTTAAAATATTTTCTTCTTATTTCAATTATTTAAAGTTTATTATATAAATAGAAGTACTTATATATGCCTATATAATTTAAAAATGTGGGTCAGTCTTGAGATAAACGTGACAAGTGTTTCGAAGTAAAGATAACTTAATATATACATATTTTGTACGTATGTAGAAATATATAATATAAGCTGAAATTGTTGAATCTTGTTATTGTATAGTCTTGTATTGTATAATTATATCCAAAGAGCTGTAAAAAGAACTATCTAGTATCATTTTATGATTCTTAATAAACACGGACATTATTCAAGCATAAAACAAAAATTCAAGCGTAAATAAGCATTAAGAAACATTCGGTAAGATATGATAGTATTTAGATCTATTGATATAAATACTTTTTACGTCGTATACGATATAAAGTATGATAATAGAGGCTAGATAATAGAGAAATACACAATATGAATATTTTATTATCAATATCATCATCAATTTAATGATCTTCTTGTAGTGTATGATTTACATAATTTTATATTGCGAAATTACAATTTGTAATATTGAAGATAAGAAATATTAGTCATTGCTACAATGAAGTGTCACTATGAGATATTAGGGGTACCACGAAATGCTTCTGATGATGACTTAAAAAAGGCTTACAGAAAGCTAGCTTTAAAGTGGCATCCAGACAAAAATTTAAATAATCCGGAAGAAGCAAAGGAACAGTTTCAGCTTGTTCAACAAGCTTGGGAAGTATTAAGTGATCCTCATGAACGTACTTGGTATGACAACCATCGTGAAGCTATTTTAAAAGGTGGTATTGATGGAGATTATAAGGATGACTCTATTGATCTCTTTCAATATTTCTCAACTACTTGTTTCAAGGGTTATGGAGACGATGAGAAAGGATTTTATACTATTTATCGTAATGTATTTGAAAAATTAGCAGTTGAGGACATAGAATTTGCAAAAGAAAGAGATTTAGATGAAGAAATTCCAGGATTTGGAGATTCACAAAGTTCATATAAAGAAATTGTTCATAAATTTTATGCTTATTGGCAAAGTTATAACACAAAAAGATCATTTGCATGGTTAGATCCTTATGACATTAGAGATGCTCCTAATAGAAGAGTCGCACGTCTTATTGAGAAAGAAAATAAGAAAGTTCGGGACAAAGCTAAGAAAGAAAGAAATGAACAAGTAAGAAATTTAGTTGCATTTATACGTAAACGTGATAAACGAGTACAGGCTCATATAGTTAAGCTTAGTGAACATGCAAAAGAAAATTTGAAAAAGGTAGAGGAACGAAGAAGACAACAATTATTAGAAAGACAAAAACAATTAAAAGAACATAAAGTATCAGAGTGGTCAACATCTTCAAACATAGAGGCCGAGCTTAAAAATATCGAAGCTAATCTTGATCAAGAATTCGGAGAAGATTTATCTTCTGAAGGAGACATGGATGATGAAAATGCAATAGATGATAATTCTCTGTATTGTGTAGCTTGCAATAAAGTATTTAAAACACATAAAGCATTTAAAAATCATGAAAACTCTAAAAGACATAAAGATAATATTTCAATGATAAAACTATCTATGGTGAAAGAATGTGACAAATTTGGAAATGTTCAAGAAAGTGATGTTAATTCTGAATCAATCTCACAATGTGAGAAAAAACTAGCAACAGATTCACAAATTCCTGATTTTTTATTAAATCCTGTTCAAAATGATATGGAGAATAAAAGTAGTGCTGAAAAAGAAATTTCAGAGGCAGAATTAATGTCAGATGATGAAGAATTTAAGGATTTTGCAAAACCAGAAGGAATAACGTGCTATCCAGGAGAATCTAAATTTGCTGTGGAATCTCAGATGGACGATTTCCTTCGTGTATCACCTAAAGTACTGAAATATAACAATGAATATACAACTTCTGAAGATGAGCTCATTTCCGACCAAGAAAATAAAGAAATTGTTCGACCCAAGAAACAAAAAAAGAAAAAACAGAAGAAGAATGTTCAGAATCCAGTAGTAGAACAAATTAGTGACGAAGATCTAAATATCAATGAAGATATTTTGTTATCAAAGAAACAACGCAAAAAACAGCAACACAAGCAGACAATGTTAAATAAAATTGTTGAGAATAATAAAAAATTGTCCAATGATGAAATAAGGAAATGTGAGGAAGAGATAATCAAAGAAATAGATGAAAGAGAATTATTACCTAATAATTTAGAAACAAATACTGCAACTAATGAGAAATCTAAAAGTAAAAAGGTTAAAAGTGCAAAAGGAAAATCTTTAGAAAAAGAAAATGGAGGTAAAAATAGGAATGGATCACAAAGCATTGAAGTGCCAGATTTAGCACATTGTTGTGTCATGTGTAAACTTGAATTTCCTAGTAAAAATAAATTATTTGAACATTTGAAAAAGACAGGACATTCTGTATATATACCAAGTTCAGTGAAAAATAAAAGAAATGAAGAAAAATTGAACAAAGGCAAAGGGAACAATGATAAAAGGAGTCATTAATGTTCTGTCGATTAAACAAGTTATATGTTACTTGATTCGATTTAGTGTAATTAGCTCAAGAAATGTGAAAAATACTCAATTAATAAAACATATAAATGATCATGTATTATTGTACTTTTGATATACATTCTAGACATTGTTACTAAATAAACATAACAGAAATATATATTTGCATAAATTAGTTTTTACTTCATACGAATGCTTGTTTCATTGTATTGTAAGCATAATATAATATAAAGATCAATAGAATTATAACACATCAAAATATAATAAATGTAAATTAATTTATATGGAGCTTAAATTTAATAGACATTGCTGATATATATTATATTTTACATCATAATTTTAAATAATATACATTTATTATTTTTGTGGCAAAAAAATTGTAAGATTTATACTTAAATTTTTCAGGTAAAATATTAATATGAGCGCAGTAATTAGATATGAATGCAATTATTCACTGCGCTGCTAATCATAGGTAAGATTTATATTCGTTTTTTTTTTCTTTTTTTTTTTTTTTTTTTAAGTAGTTTTTAAACAATTAGTTATGAAAATGATATTAAAATATAGTGTACAAAAGAACAGACAATATTTAATATTTGAATACTAATAAAGGAAATAAGGAAATAATTATTAAATTCAATAAAATAAATAAATAAGAAAATAAGAATTAAATTTAGGTGGCAAATAATATGTTAGATTCTGATTTAAGGTCCAGAATTATGGCTGCCAAGAAGCTAATTTATCCTGCAGCTGAACGTAACAAAAGTCCAATTTTGTCAGTTCTTCAAAAATATATTCAGCATAGTCCAGATAAAACTTTTTTGGAAATTGCATCTGGTTCTGGACAACATATAGCCTATTTTGCTACTCATTTTCCACAAATTTCATTTTATCCTTCAGAGTATGAATCAAGGCTATTCGAAAGTATTGCAGCTCATACAAATGGACTTATAAATGTGAAAGACCCTTTAAAGATAGATATTACAACAGATTTTCATACTTGGGATAATAATATCTTTAAAGAAGCCAATATTGATTATATATATAATGCAAATATGATACACATTTCACCTTATCAGTGTTGTATTGGCTTATTTAATAATGCGGGTAAATTGTTAAAGGATGATGGTATTTTATTTACATATGGACCTTATGCTATAGACGGACAAATAACACCAGAAAGTAACGTTAATTTCAATAAATCATTGAAGCTTCAAGATTCAAACTGGGGCCTGAGAGATATTAATGATCTGAAGGCATTAGCAGAAAAGAATGGTATTAAGTTAATAAATGTTATTGACATGCCTGCTAACAATAAAACTATTATATGGAAAAAATGTTAAGTACATAGCAACAGTGAAACAATTGAGTCAGTAATATGAAAAATAGTGCCAGTCCAAAAACCCCTATTTTCAGATATTTTATAAAATAGCTTCAGTTTCGATATCGACGTCATTAATTTTATAGTGTTGTTCCGATTTAAACAAATGAATGTTCATATATGTCTAACAGTTAAAATCTATCATAAATCTTAAATAATTGAAATGAAATCACATTAGGCTTGCACTGTCCTCCTGTTTTTATTGAAATTCTGCATAATTTTGCTTTGACTACAAAATGTATATTAAAACTATTAGATTTGCATTTTGATAACTAGTATAGTTCTCCTTGCTTAAATCTGTATCTCGATATTTAATATGTATACAATATTATTATTCTGTACTCTTCAATATTATAAATATATTGTAACCAATCTTTCATTCAATTTTATTCAAGTTTACACTTATGTCATATAATTCTTATGGTAATCAAAAAAGTTTACATTTTCTAATCCTTCTGGTAAATAATTCATTCCTGATTCATCTTTATGTTTCATATTGTAACCCTTGCCATATCCTAAAACAAATATATTATATAATATATTATATATTATTAAGAAAATACTTTTTAATGATCCTAAATTTCATTACACATGATTCTTAATGATGACAAGCAATATGTAATGATTACCTAGATTCTTCATAAGCTTTGTTGGAGCATTTCTTAAATATAAAGGTACTCCAGGCTGAGGTCCTTTATGTTCAGCTATTACTCTTTGAGCAGCTCTGAGTGCATCTTCCATTAATCTAGACTTTGGTGCTCTTGCTAAATATGTTGTACACTGTGCTAAAAGGACATCACATTCAGGCATTCCTATCATCTTGCAACCATGCATTGTATGGACAGCAATTCCTGGAAATTATTTCGCAAATAATCATATAATATAGCATAAGACTCCAGATAAACTAGATAATTAGTCTTATGAATGTTTAATGTTACCAAGTGCTTTTGGATCTTCTAAACCAATATCTTCACATGCCATTCTAACTAATCTTCGCGCAATGTAAACTGGATCTTCACCACCTAATATCATTCTTGTTAACCAATAAAGAGAAGCATTTTCATCACTTGCTCTAACAGATTTATGTAGAGCTGAAATCATATCATAATGTTGGTCACCTCTCTTGTCATATAACATATGAGTTTTCTTAAGGCCTTCTTTAATATTATCTAATGTTATGGTCACAGGACCATTTTTTAAAAATTCTTCATTGCTCTGTATTTTATATCGAACTGCTAATTCTAGTCCACTTAATGCTATACGCGCGTCACCATCACAAGTTTCTGCTAGCCATTCTATGGTCGGTTCATCTATAATAAATTTTGGTATTTGATTTCCATTCTCCAATTTCTTATTTGAGCTATATACTGTTCCCTCTAGTGAAGACACTGCTCGATTTAATATAGACATTAAATTAGATATGTTCAATTTCTCCAAAACAATGACTCTACAACGACTCAAAAGTGCCGAATTTAAGCTGAAAGAAGGATTTTCTGTTGTTGCACCAATTAGCGTAATGATACCGGATTCAACATGTGGTAAAAATACATCTTGCTGAATTTTATTAAAACGATGTATCTCATCCATGAAAACCACTGTACGTCTGTTAAATTTTAACTCATTAGAAGCTATAGTGATTACTTCCTTTACTTCATTTACACCAGCCATTGCTGCAGATAACTTAACATATCTCATTTTACCATTTGACTTATTCTTACATATGTAAGCTATAACATTTGCCAAAGACGTCTGTAATTAAATAAATTTATATATATATATATATATATATATATATATATATATATATACAAAATTTTGTTACATCAATTTTATTAAAATATAAAAATTAATAGATTATGTATAATAAAATTACTTTAGTATACCTTTCCACAACCAGGCGGACCCCATAAAATTATATTTGGTATTTCAGACTTATTTAACAATTGATATAAAACAGTAGATGGTCCAAGAACATGCGATTGACCAACATACCCTGAAAGTGTTGTAGGTCTCATACGTTCAGCAAGAGGTATATGATCGTTTCCAAATAACTTTGTAATTTCTTTATCTGTCTAGAAATTATTATTATTAACAGCTTTCTATTTTAATATTCTTCTCTTTTTTATAAAAGGAGAAAAGATAAGTACATTAATATTAATTGATGTCTGTGGACTTTGAGAATCTATATCTATTACTGATGATACCATTTTAGTTGTATTTTTCACTAATCCTACATCGTCCTTTTTTACTTTGGTATTACTTAATTTCATATACTTCCTTGCAGGACTTCCATCTTTAAAGGATGATGAAGATTCTTTGCTTGCTGATTCATTTAGGAATAAACATTTACTAACATGATTCTCTATTATTACAGAAGAAAATTCTTTAGAACAGATGGGACAACAAATTTTACCACTGTCCATGTCTCAATCTACAATACGAATATATAAATATAAACACATTATATCTAATAATTATAAAAACAATGCAATATATTTTGGAAATGATGGAAAATTAGTATTATAATTCGTTAAATACCAGATGATATAAAATATTGAATATCGTATATTAAACAGTTTTGAAATCACTCACAATTTTTTAAAATTTCAAAGTAACTTTCGTACCTTATAAATAAAATGACGTATATGTATATACTGTACAAAACTACCATACGATACGGAGAAAGGATTTTCAAAGGGAATGTCGGGGATAGTACCGTTATCTTACATGTATATTACATCGTATACCTTAAGCCTGATGGTCACTTATATCAATTCTATGTCTTTAATATTTTATCGTAATGTTTAACACCTTCTCTACATAATAATAAAGAAATTGGGATGTCACTTTTCCGGAGATTGCAATTTTTATAAGTACAAATTTATGTGTCCAATCTATTCCTCGATTGATGACGTGGGTCGACATTAAACATCAAGTAGTGGCTCAGTAACGACTCTCTTGATTTTTTCGAAATAATAGCAATTAAGAAAATAAAAATACGATATAGGTATAGTACAACGGCTGTCTCGAATAGCAAATTTGTGCAATGATAGTTCGTCGAAGGCGAAGGATATTAGATAACAAGCAATCGCAGGTGCAAAGCGCCAAGTTTGATTATGAACATATTTCTACCAATTGTGCCGAAAATGTTGTCGAACAGGAGGAGGTAGGTAAATAATTAAATAATTAAATAATTAAAAGATAACTTTTAATTTTTCTTGAAATCTTTTTTAATATCTTTAGCCCGTTTGTTCTTTATTTGATATTTTTAACTACCAACTCAAACTTATTCTTCATCATTGAATATTTATATATATTTATCTTCTTTCCAACCTTTAGTGAATTTATATGCATTTATATTTACACATTTTGTATATTTAACTAACATAGCCTGTATACACATACCCATATACAGCACAATTAGTTTTCTTTTTCAAATAGAAAGACGGAGAAATTGTTTCAAATGTAATTGAGAAGTTTAAGACACTGGAAACGTTGAAAACTCGAATTAAAATCAGTCTCGAAGTTGATTTAATTTCAGTTATTTTATTAGTAAGTGGAATTGTTACTCGATTTTATCGTTTAGAAGAACCACGGAGTATAGTGTAAGTTACTTTTTATATTAATGAAAGTATAAAATATTTTATAACCGTTTATATATATACATATATACATAAATATATATAAATATATATATATATATATATATATATACATATACATATATATATTATACACAGAATACACGTAATAATACATCATGATATATATGTTTTATATATAATATGAATTTGAGATGTATTTATAAATATCACAAATTTCAATTTTCTTAAATTAAAAGTTTGTATATAAACTATGGAATTTTGTGTAAAAATTTAAGTATTTCCGCATATTTTTCAATTAAAATATCATAATAATTATTGATGTATTTAAAACAGGTTTGATGAATTGCATTATGGAAAATATATAGGACTTTACATGAAAAGAACATTTTTTTTTGATTCACATCCTCCTTTGGGAAAACAACTTATTTCTGCAGTGGCGTATTTAGCTGATTTCGATGGTCAATTTAAATTTGACAGGATAGGAAGCCCTTACGCAGATATTGTCCCTTTGTTCGCATTACGATTAGTACCGGCATTATGCGGCAGTCTATTAATTCCGACAGCTTATCATTTGATTTTAGAATTAGGTTTAAAACAATGGACTGCTGTTTTGGCGGGAATTTTATTACTATTCGGTAATTCATCATATTATATTTTTATTAGAGAATATACAATACATATACATATTTATATTGTATTAGTTATATATTTTTGTATTATTGTTTCAGACAATGCTTTGTTAACACAATCTAGATTTATTTTAATGGAAAGCATTCTAATGCAGTTTTCATTATTTGGACTGATATGTATTATGAAATTCAGAAAAGTAATGGATCGACTAACATGTTTATCTTGGTGGATATGGTTAATTTTGGGCATTACTAATTTAACATGTGCATTATGGTAAAACTTTAAAAATTTCTATTTCTATAACCAAGATTATTAACATAAATTTAATATAAATTTTTTTCAGTGTAAAATACGTTGGATTATATTCATTGATCCTTGCATTATTTTTAATTGCTTATGATTATTGGAATCTAATACCAAGAAAAACTTTATCTAACACAATATTATGCATTCATCTTATGATAAGAATACTGATAATATTAAGTGTTATTTGTACTGTTTACTTGACTGTATTTTATATACATTTAACAATACTCTCTAAAGCTGGACCGCACGATTCAGTAATGACAAGTGCTTTTCAAGCAAGTCTAGATGGTGGTCTTGCTAGCATTACAAAAGGCCAACCTCTAGAAGTTACGCATGGATCACAGATTACCTTGAGACATACATATGGAAGAGCTTGTTGGCTTCATAGTCATAGTCATATGTATCCATTAAGATATCCAGATGGAAGAGGCAGTTCTCACCAACAACAAGTTACATGTTACTCATTTAAAGATGTCAACAATTGGTGGATTGTGAAAAAACCAGAGCGAAATGATTTAGTTGTTACAAAACCTAGTGAACCAATAAAACATGGAGATATAATACAATTAGTACATGGAATTACAAGTCGAGCTTTAAATTCACATGATGTTGCTGCCCCAATGACACCTCAGAGTCAAGAGGTGTCTTGTTATATTGATTACAATGTATCTATGCCTGCTCAAAATTTTTGGAAAGTGGAGGTTACTAACAAAGATAACACTGGTGATGTTTGGCATGCGATTCAAAGCCAGATTCGATTAATACATGTAAATACAGATTATGCACTAAAATTTAGTGGAAGGCAATTGCCTGACTGGGGTTTCAACCAGCATGAAGTAGTGGCAGATAGATTAGTAGACCAAACAGACTCCATATGGAATGTTGAAGAACATAGGTATACTAAAAGCGAAGATCAGAAGCAAAGAGAAAGAGAATTAATTAATGCTGAAATGATTCCATTACAAGCTACTACTTTGAGCTTTTGGGAGAAATTTGTAGAATTGCAGATAAAAATGCTTTTCAGCGGTCAAGAAGGACAAAACAGTCATATGTATTCTAGCGATCCTTTAGATTGGCCATTAATGTCTAGAGGAATTGCATATTGGGTTTCTAATGACAGTAATGTAAATATGTATTGAAATATGTTTTCCTAAACAAATTATCTGATTTTGTTACAATTCAATAATATTCATTATTACTTATTAATATTAATGTAGTTATATATATTTATATATATATATATATATATATACATATGTATACTTTTATGACAGGCTCAAGTGCATTTATTAGGGAATATAGCAATTTGGTATTCTGGAACAGCATGTGTAATTGTCTATTCATCTCTTTTAATATTTTATATGTTAAGACGGAAACGAATGTGTTTTGATATTGCATATGAAGAGTGGAAGAAATTTGTTAATGTTGGAAGCATGTTGTTAGCTGGATATTTATTACATTTTTTGCCTTTTATATTCGTTGAAAGAACTCTATTTCTTCATCATTATTTACCAGCATTTATTTTTAAACTACTGCTTACAGCAGCAACAATAGAACATTTATATTACGTAATTAGGTATGTTAGAAGATTAAATACAAAACAGATCTTATGTAACTGGAAACTTTTTCAATAATAATTGTCGATACAATGGTGCATCTGTAATTGTATATAGTGATTTTTTAGTGGAAGCATAAGTTGATGTTTGTTAACGTTCAAGATACTAGGGTTAGGAGATCGAAAAATTACATTACATTATATTATACATATATGTATTATATGTCGTAAAATATTTTGAAATTAATATTTTATTAGAAAAAGAAAACGTTTCTTTCAAGAAAAAGACCACCTGTTCCAGTTGCATGATTTATCACTTATAATTTATTCATTTTTTGAAACACACTTATAAAATTTAACTCAGCTTTTTTAATTTCCAGAGTTCGATATCAGCACAATTTTTTGATATATACATTAAAGTTCTGTACTATCGTATGGATGACCTTTATTATTTATGTATTTAAAAAATTTATTATACTTAGTTATGGCACAACACATTTAAGTGCCAAGGAAGTTTTAAAGTTCAGATGGAAAGACACATGGGATTTTATTATACATAAAACATAATAGACAATCAAAGATGTAAAGTTTTTTTAAGTATACATTTATAAAATTGTTATCTGCTTGTATCAAAAGTTATTTAATGTATCACTTATATATACATTGTATGTTGATATTATAAAGAACAAATTTTAATAATTGTAAGAACATTGTTTAAATGTTCAAGGTACAAGTTTAATTCACATATCTAGATGTATTATTCTTCTTACTTTTTTACATAACGAAAAGTATATGATAAATTATATAGACTGATTACATTTTATAAAATTCCCTCTTATTATGTGTATATAATAAGCAAATATAAATATTAACAAATGAATATAATGATATAAACTTCAATACTTATTATTATCATATAATTATGTTATGAAAACTATATAGAAAAATAAACAGTTATATATTTAAGATAAATTATATTTACATTATATACAATGTGTCCGTTTTATCTGAAAATACATTTCCTTAAATTTTCAATTTCCTTATTTCGAATATTTTGAAAACTATGGATGTCGAAATATACTTGAAACACGTATTGTACGTTGTTCGATTTCGAGGAGGGCGTATCATACTGATATTCATTCTATCTTGCAATGTCCTTGAAAAGCTCTACAAAAATCACGGTTATATTTTTAAATGGGAACCATATCTTTTTGCTTCATACCTTTGTAACCGACATTCAAACATTTTCAAAACACCATTGCTTGTATTTTTTGCATGAATCACTATTGAAATGTTAGATATCAAACTTGATATGCCGGCTACATTGGCGTTATCCATTGTATATCATAGGGAGATTGCTAAAATTATATACAAAATAATAATTAACTAAAAAAGAGCCGATTGTATGTGTGTACTAAATAATATTACTGGAAAGGCTAGACGCTTGTCCTTTTATGTGGATATCTTTAAAAAGAATACAACTTTCCATCCTTCTTAAGAATTAATATCACTATGGTGCTAAAAATACAAGTAGTATTTTGAAAATGTTTTGCTGTATAAGCTATAAGAATATCGAATAAGAAAATATAGTTCCCACTTAAGAATATAACTATGACATTCACAAGGCTTTCCAAAATCATTGTAAGGTAAATTCTTTTGTATCATCCATTGTTTTCAAGATATTTATGGACACGCTGTGTATCATATAAATCAATAATACTCTAAAATATTAAAAGAAAGTTAAACAATTCAGATAAAAGGAATATAATCAGTTCTGCTATGTATACATATAAAATTAAATCAAACATAATACAAAAGAAACATGTTTTATATATTATTAGCATAATCATGTTTTTATATTCAAATTTTTTATAACATTCTTTTGTACAGTAACAATTCCTTAAAAGTTATAATTTAATACAATAATACTAATGTTAGAATAATAAACAAAAACATACATATATTGTATTAATATGTGATCCACTGATTTAAAATTTAAATTGTAAAATTCAGACTTTTCTGTTTATAGAATAAACATTAATATTTCTATATATACAAATTAAAAGAATAGCTTTATATAAATTTCACTTTCATTATAACTAGAACCAATGTATGTGAATATATCTTTGTACAGTTTTTAATAATAGCACCGACATAATTTGAGAGATACAATAATACATCAATAGTATAAAACAGAATAAAACATACTGTTTTGTTATTAAAATTTAATATACGTATTTAAATTTATTTTTACGCCAGCCAATTTTATTATTGGTATTACATATTATCATTGTATGTAAAAACTATAGACCGAATGAGACCATCTCGCACATTATCCGCACTATTACCGACACCGAATGAGAAGGATACAGAATCACAGGTCATATCTTGGGTACAAAGTCCAATTGGATACCACCCAAGTGTATTAAAAACTACCCCAACTCGATAAACCTATAGTTGAAAAAAGCAAAAATGATTTTCACAAGTACTTACAGATTTTCATTCTAGTATGCTTAAAATTATTATTTGAATATATACCTTATTCTTTTGAATATAAATGGGTCGATTAAACGTAATTTCCACAAGGGTATTAATTTTTACTTTTGTCGTAAAGTGCGTGTAAGTTAATCGTGTATTATCAGAATCGAGAAGATGAGCGTACAAAATTTCGGTATATGAAGTACTACTAAGAGGATGATTCAAGTCATTAGTCTGCAATAAAAATAGTATATAGCGTTTAATGTAAAGTCTGAACATTGTGTTTGTCTCCGATATTATTTAACTTACTACTTCACTCATCTGTGTAGGTACTTGTACACCTAATACATAAATATTTTTGTCTACACTAAACGTCATGGAACAGTCCAACACATTTGCATTAAGACATTCTGTTAATCGAATAACAGATCTTAGACAATAATATTTTAATCCCTCTTGTATACCACCCTTAATTACAGATAAATTTTCAGCATTCTTTCTTACTCCACTACCAATTACCGTCGGCGGTGTATTTCGTAATGTACTGCTAGATTCAGCATCATTAGTAAAAACAGGTTCACGATATGTAGATGTTGGTAAAGACCAGCAATGTGACATAAATGAGTTATAACATGGATTAACTGGCTTAAACCTCTATAAAATGAAATCTCATGAAGAATAGTTAAAATCTAAAAGCTATCATGCAATATCTATCCAACTTACAATGGAACAATTTGTACGTGTAATTGGAGGTTTATATATGTTAACTCTACTGTGTGAATTAGTTGAAAATCCTTCAGGCATAGGTGCTTTATTTCCAGTGCATAGTGTGTTCATGAGTATTGCAAAAGTTTCATCTTGAGTAAGTAACGGTGACATTCCTGGCCCTTCTGCAAATTCCTGAGCACTTAAACTTAAAAATCTAATTTTTGATAATGCATTACCAATTACTGACTTTAAAGACTTTCCATCATTAGGATCAAGAGATTTTCTTGTGCATTCAGCTTTTGCCCAACGTTCCACTGCATTAAATAATTCCACTTCAGAGTTTATTTGTAAATCTTCTTGTTCTAGCACTGTCAATAGTGTTCCTAATTCAACTTCTTCCCAATTAGGTTCTTTTAAAACTTCATTTGTCTTTGTGCAAATGATTTGAAGACACTTTTCCATCAGTACATGCTCATCAAATAATCTAGCAAATTCATATGCTCTGCAAGCTGTTTTTGGAGACAGGTCAGAACATAGATACTTTGTACATTCTTTTATCAGAGAAGGAAGCATATATTTTTTGGCACAATAATATAATTCACAGGCTAGTTCAAAAGAACTTAAATCAACTCGATCTGTATATATGTATTCTAAAAGAGCTTTAAAAGCTTCTGGTTGAACATCTCGAATAGGTATCAGGTCATTTTTTTCTGCCATACCCCCATAAAACATAGCTTCAAAGACAGGGCTAGACATAGCTAAAAATAATTTATGTCCCTTTAATGTTTGTTGTTGGGGTTCTTGCCCAACTACAAATTTGCAGTCAGACCATTGTCCTGTCTCTAATAAATATTGACTGCGTTCTGAAAGTCTTTGTTTGTTGGTCTGCCAATCACAAGGCAGATCCATTTCTACAGAATTCAGAATATGGGATTTAAATACGACTCACGTAATTATACGTTGACTAAAACTGCAATAATAAAGGTAAGAATAAAAAAAGGATAAGAGAAGAATCAATTACAAAAAAAGGATCTAAATATTGCAAGAGCAATACTTTGACGTATTAGGTTTGATGACCATACGTACCTATCTATTTGTGATATGTATTATCGCTATAAATACAAAATATGATATAAATGGTGCTAAAAAAAATCCGTTAAAGTGTTCAATGAGCATCAAAATACGCGCGGGAAAACTAAGAATTTTTCCATATTATAGAACTGCGTGATGCGTATCATACAGATTTAGATCACGCAATTTGTTCAGAACTACAATCCTGAAAACAATATCCAGGTTAACTAAAGAAATTCTAAATTATAAGCAGACAGTACAAGTGCAAAAACCTGTATCTCAGTTAGTGCGTCGAATACTACGCCATCTTGGTTCTGCCTGCAATTTATTATATCGTTTTTCCGAAGTCGTTGATGTTCTGTCTCAACGACTTTTGACGTAGTTTTCATTAATTCGTGAAACTTTCGAAGTTTTATTTGATTCAAATAAATATATATGTATGAAGAAAGGGTGACTTTTATGTTGCCAATTTTGAAACGACGAACTAATTCAAACGGTGTCAAGTAGAGTGAAAATAACCAAAAATCTCATTGAAAATACTGTTATATTTTCAAATCGAATAATGTGAGATTTCACATCTGAAGTAGGTGCCAGAGTTCTCGAATAATATTGAAAAATTCCCCTCGATCATTGTACATGAATTGAAAAGCGAGTTACTCTACGTTTTCCCCGACGTTTCATTGGCTTTGATGACCGTTGTGAATTTTCTCAATGGCGCATACACGGCTCAGCTGTGTGCAATCGCAATCAATTTACGTAGAAAAATAATGTATTTTATAGTATTTTTATTCAGTTAGACGAAGTACTGGATACGGTATTCGTGATATTAGGTACGTTAGAGTGAATTTTCTTCTGACATTAATTAATCGATAATGAAAAATACGGAATATTTAGAAAATCCTTCATGACGGATTCAGAAGTACCTGCACGGGATCCACCTTATTTCTGCAAGCCTCCTAACAGACTTCTTTGATTTGTTATTTTCTGAATTTTTTAATTTTCATTGAAATATTGAAATGCAAAAATTAAATTCACATTTGTTGAACGATTTCTACAATTTGCATTTTTATTTTATAAAAGTTTCTTTGTAAATGTGACAAGACAAACTGATAAAATTTTGTTTGCAAGTTAATGATGAATTTCAGTGCAAAATATCTAAATAAATGTTAGTCTGGGAAATCCTATTTTTCTTTTAATAATTAAATATATGTTTTGTTTTCATACCGTTTAGTAATCGCTGTTTCTTAATGATCTTGACACATAAATCATGTTGAGTCATCATATATTATATTATGTTGTATCTATTCTCTCACAAATTTGTATACCTTTTAAATTGTGTTATTTAATTAACTTATCCTTCTAGTAAAAGGTACACATGGAACTAATAATTTTATTAATCTTTCACTTTATATTACTTTAATTCTAAATCCATTTATTTGATTTTATAATATTGCAATTTTTATCTTGTTACATGGGTGCACACGACTAGCAATATGAATACAATGCACAAATTAAACTATTTCAAATTTATCGATAAACATATTTTTATATAATAAAATAAAAAATTCATCTATATTTTATGTAATTCTTTGTACAAATATAATATAACAATAATGATTATATATTAACATTTATGTATATATATATTTTTATATACATTTATATGTATATATGCAATTTTGTTTCAGGAAACATGGACTGCCCATCCAGTATTGCAACAGTGCATAAATTGTGCTTATACTATATGTAGCCTTTTGCTTTTGTATTGTTTTTGATGCGTCAAAAAAAATATTACATTTTTGAAGGAAATTATTCCTAGCTTTTAATAGGAGAGATGGATGTAGTACGAGATGAAGACAGGCGCAGGCGCCTGAGGGTGCTGGAGGAACGCGTAAAGGATCCAAGAAGTATCACAAACATTGATTGCTTGTTGGATACAGTTCAGGCCCTGGTGGCAGATTGCGATCATCCCAGCGTAAAACGTATGAAAAACATAGAGGCATATATGAACAGATGTAAGTACTTAATCTTTCTGTTTGTTATGGAAAATATTATTATTAAATAGCGCAGTTACTAAAATACAGAGTAATAGATACTTCATTAATTTATTATAAAGTGCATATTTTAGAAATGTTAGGCATTTTATTATCAATAAGCAAATCGCTATGTGTTAGAATAATATGTTGATATAATAATACGGCGACTCATCTTATGTAATAGATAGAGGGGAGTAAATATATCAGACATAACTAAATGAAACATGTTAATATATTTATTGATGTTGTGACGCTAATATTAATTTTTCAATGAAAAGATGTAATAAAAATTATTTATACTTTCAGATGACTCAGTAGCTCAAGATATTTGTAAAATGCGAATGCGTACAGATGACTTTACCCTAATAAAAGTGATAGGTCGTGGTTCATTTGGTGAAGTACAATTAGTAAGACATAAATCTACACAGAAAGTATATGCTATGAAATTACTCAGTAAATTTGAAATGGTAAGACATGTATAAATCACAAATGGATAATTTATGTGTATACTGCACACTTTATTTTTGTGTATTCTACAGATCAAACGATCAGATTCAGCCTTTTTTTGGGAAGAACGTGATATAATGGCACATGCCAATTCTCAGTGGATAGTTCAGCTTCATTTTGCATTTCAAGATCAAAAATATCTTTACATGGTGATGGATTACATGCCAGGTGGTGATTTAGTGAATTTAATGTCAAATTATGACGTGCCAGAAAAATGGGCAAAATTTTATTGTGCAGAAGTGGTGCTTGCATTAGATGCAATACATCTTATGGGATTTGTTCATAGAGATGTAAAGCCAGATAATATGTTACTGGATAAGTATGGTCATTTAAAACTTGCAGATTTTGGCACTTGTATGAGAATGGATGCTGTATGTATATTTTTTTTTTTTAGCATTTTCTATCAAATTTCTAACAATGTAACATTATATAAAAATATCTTATCTTATATGTCTTTTAGGATGGTCTTGTTCGATCTGATACCGCAGTAGGTACACCTGATTATATATCACCTGAGGTGCTTCAGTCTCAAGGTGGTGAAGGTGTATATGGAAGAGAATGTGATTGGTGGTCAGTTGGTGTATTTTTATATGAAATGCTTGTTGGTGATACTCCGTTTTATGCAGATTCATTAGTTGGAACATATTCAAAAATTATGGATCATAGAAATTCATTACATTTTCCACAAGAAGTTGATATTTCTCATTCTGCCAAGAATTTGATATGTGGTTTTCTTACGGATAGAACTAAGCGTTTGGGTAGAAATGGCGTGGAAGAAATAAAAAATCATCCTTTCTTTAAAAACGATCAGTGGACATTTGAAAATTTACGAGAATGTGTGCCTCCTGTCGTGCCAGAACTTTCCGGCGATGATGATACCAGCAATTTTGAGGATGTCGATAAAGAAGATGGACCAGAGGAAAGTTTTCCAATACCAAAAGCATTTTCTGGAAACCATTTACCTTTTATTGGTTTTACATATTCAGAAGATTACCAATTAATGGCTTCTAGCGGCAAGGAGTCGGTAGATGGATTAGAAAATCATATCAATAATGGTACAAGCGATGATATTAAAATTTCTCAATTAGAAAATTTATTGGATAAAGAAAAGAGACAGGTAGAATCCTTAGAATCAAGGCAGAAAGCTTTAACAACACGATTAGAAGCTATGACACGCCGGGAAACCGAATTGCGTGAAGAAATAGGTAGAGCGGACAAAGAATTGACTTTGTTGAGGCATAATTATAAAGAAGCACAACGTAGGGTGGAGCATGAAACTGAGTCGCGTAGAAAAGCGGAATCATTAATTGTGGAGTTGAAAAAGAAGTATGATGAAGAGCAGACGAAACGAGCACGTGATGCAAGTAATTCGCAACAAACTTCTGAACGTGTAACAAGCTTAGAAAAACAAATTAAAGAAATGCAATCGAAATTGGAAAGAGAAACAGAAATGGTAACAAGGTTACGGAAACAAGCTACTGAGATTACTGTTGCTCGTCAAGCTGCAGAACAAATGGCAAATGAACTACAAGTGGAAAGGGGGAAATTACAAGCGCAACGAGATAATTTACAGCAAGAAGTGGCTACATTACAAGTAAGTGTTTATGTTAGAAAAAAGAAAAAAAAAATTGATTAGAAATACTCATTTTCAAACATAAATTTATATTTTTATATATAATTTCGCAGGGACAATTGTCGAAAGAGCGTAGTTCTCGATCACAAGCCTCATCGTTAACTGCTGAATTAGAGAGCCGACTCTCTGCTCTTCATGTCGAACTCGAACATAGTCGGGAGAAGGAGGAGAAAGCAATCATGGATAACAGACAACTAAGTGAAAAAATCTCAGCATTGGAGAAAGAAGCAGCAAGTTTAACTCTTGAATTAAAAGCTGCGCAAGCTAGGTATAATCAGGAAGTGGTAGCCCATCAAGAAACGGAACGTTCACGCATACTATCCAAAGAAGAAGCTAATTTAGAAGTAGTTAAAGGTAATTTTATTTACATTTGTGCTTAATAATTGTAATATTAAGATTTTTAAAAGTCCATATTTTCATACTGATAAGCATGCCAGGGTGAGAAAAAATACTTATTTTAGGCTAATATAAATATTTTTTCGTATTTATGTTAAATATAATAAATTATAGGATACATATATATCATAATGTATTTAAACATCATGCATGTTCTAGAAATTTTGATTCTTTAAAAGTTGCATTTCATTCATACACCCATATTTATCCTATAGCTGAATCTCCATATAATTATTTTGTTTTATTCTTAACCCACTTTATCACTAATTGCAATTTTTCAAATTTCGGACTGCCCGCGCTCGATGGTATTTCTATTTACAGTATGTACGCTACTCCTTTATACTTATTATTTGTCAATTTATTGCGAGTTATCCTTATACATGTATTAATGTAACATTAACAGCATTACAAGCGAAATTAAATGAAGAGAAAAGTGGGAGGCAACGTGCTGAATTACTTGCACAAGAAAAGGAAAGGCAAACCTCCATGCTTTCTGTGGATTATCGACAGATTCAACAGCGATTACAGAAACTGGAAGGAGAACATAGGCAAGAAGTTGAAAAGGTAAAAGTGCTACAAGGTCAGGTCGAACAAGAACAGCAGAAAAGAAACATTCTGCAGACTGACTTAGCACAGCAGTCGTCCGAAGCAGGACGATTACGTGCCAGGGAACAACAATTAGCTGGCGAAGTTGCTCAGCTAAGAGAAGCAAAACGTCAAATAGAGGATGAATTACATCACTTGAAAACTCAAAGAAATGTGGATCAACTACAAACTAAGGAATTACAAGAACAATTAGAAGCAGAAGCTTATTTTTCGGTAAATTCACATCTCGACTAAACTACCAGCGGAAAAGCTATTATTTTCTTTTGATATATTTATTATAAATTTTAATGTGTTATTTCCAGACACTTTATAAAACACAGACGCAAGAACTTCGGGAAGAACTTGATGAAAAAATACGTTTACAACAAGAATTAGAAGAAGAACGTAGCTCTTTAGTGCATCAGTTACAATTATCTCTAGCGAGAGGTGATAGTGAAGCTTTGGCAAGATCAATAGCTGAAGAAACTGTCGCAGACCTCGAAAAGGAACGAACAATGAAGGAATTAGAATATAAAGACGGAGTAGCCAAACATCACCAAGAATTGAATGCAAAAGAACAAATTATAAATCGGCTTAAGGATAGCGAAGGTGAACTTAAGAAAAATGTTGATCAATATCTTAAAGAAAAGGAAGATTTAAATAAACGGTTTAAAGAACTGCAAGATCAACTTTCTAAGGCACAGTCTAATGGCGAAGAAATAGAAAAACTGAGCAGTAAATTGAAAACTGAGCAATTATTGAAACAACAAGCAGTTAATAAGTTAGCAGAGATTATGAACAGGAAAGATTTGTCTTCAAGTGGTAAATCCAAGAATAAAGCTTCTGCAGCAGATTTAAGAAAGAAGGAAAAAGATTGCAGGCGTTTACAACAAGAGCTTACTCAAGAGAGAGAAAAATACGGACAGTTAACAGCTAAATGGCAAAAAGATTTGCAAGATTTACAAGTAAGTAAAATACTAAACGTCGTTTCATTTTTACAAATATTTATATATTATCTCTAGCATCATTATATTTTTATAGGCACAATTAGTGGAAGAAAATCAAGCGAAATTGAGGTTACAAATGGAACTCGATTCGAAAGATTCTGAAATAGAAACTTTACAAATGAAAATTGCATCGCTCAACTCAGAAACCGCTAGCGTTTCGTCCGTAGAAAATGACGGAGAAGATTCTGTTTTATCGGAGCATGGGACCATGCGATTGGAAGGTTGGTTAAATGTGCCAAATAAACAGAACATTAAAAGGCATGGATGGAAAAAACAATACGTTGTCGTTTCCTCGAAGAAAATAATATTTTATAATAGCGAAAATGATAAATTAAATGCCGATCCAGTCTTGATATTGGACCTAAATAAAGTCTTCCACGTTAGATCTGTTACTCAGGGTGATGTCATCCGAGCTGATGCCAAAGATATTCCGAGAATTTTCCAGGTAAATAATATGTTGAATAATTGGTTCTCTACTTATCGAATGATATACTCAATTACATTTTTTCTTCTCTTGTTTAGTTATTATATGCTGGCGAAGGCGAAGCAAGACGTCCTGGTGATGAAGGAAACACACTGCCTGGAGTGGAACTGCCACAACTTACGGACAAACCAGGCACGCAATCGTTAAAAGGTCACGAATTTGTGTCAATATCGTATCATATGCCGACTACTTGCGAGGTATGCTCAAAACAATTGTGGCATATGTTTCGACCGCCACCAGCTCTCGAGTGCCGAAGTAAGTATGAAACAATGTTTCCTTCAACGAATTTTTACGTTTTTATAATTACTGCCTTGCTTAAAACATATCATTTTCAAGCCTTTGCTCATTCTTGGGGCGATGTGTTATTGCTCGCGATTCGTCGTTTCTAATTATATTTTGAAGAGATTTATAAAACTATCTTTTGTAATAAATTTTATTAAATTCATAACGATGTGACATGATTCGTTTTCTTTGGTGAACAAGCAAAATAAAAAATCTGCTCCATAAAATAAAAAATTATTTATAATAAAATATGTAATGAAATTGTTATTGCGTGTGTACAGGATGTCGTATAAAAGTTCATAAGGAGCATTTGGACAAAAAGGAAGATGCCATAGCACCCTGCAAATTACACTACGATCCAAACAGTGCTCGTGAATTATTAATATTGGCTGGTAGTCCTGACGAACAGAAATATTGGGTCGCAAGACTGTCCAGACGTGTACAAAAATGTGGCTACAAAGCAAACTCGCACGTCGATGGCACGGGGCAACGTGTCTCGCCAAGGTAGCGTAGCGGTGCGACTCAACGTAACCGGAGACTAAGTAGCTCTCTTGTATTGTGGCATCGCATGATTGGGTGTAGCGAGGTTAGAGTCGTTTGATTTTTCTTGCACTCCCATATCTATATACAGAATCGCATTTTCAACGAACATGAAAATACAAAAAAGGCATCGTTGGCAGCGTTTCGTAAGTGCAGTGCGCTTAGAAGATATCATTGTTATAGAAACAAAAAATAATATAATGGAATGCCATTATTGATTATGTTTCAGATTGCTTTAATCTACCTATCTATCTATCTATCTATCTATCTATCTATTTCTATAGATATAGATATAGATATAGATATAGATATAGATATAGATATAGATATAGATATAGATATAGATATAGATATAGATATAGATATAAATATAGATGCAGATATAAAGCAGTTTTGAAACTTGAAAATGTATTATGAAGACTTTAGGTAATCTTATTAAGCGTGTTTTGTAATCATTCCAACTTTTGAAAAATTTAAAAACCGACATAATTGCTTTGTTCAAAATCGAAATTATATATAAATATTGTTCGATAGATCGAAGCAATATAAGCTTTATTTTTTCCGATTATTATTATTGCGGTTATTGATATGTTGGTTTCTGTTTGAGTTTGTTTAAAACTAGGATAGGATATTGTTAGTTGATTCGATTCAATTGTCATTTGCATGCGCTTAAACATTAGCACATTTTTTCGCCGAGAATGATTGTTCATTTTATTTCTATTGATCTCGCTGCTAGTTTAAATATACATACCCTTCAATAATTAAATATATGATGTCGCATTGTTTTAACTTTGTTTAGTATTAGCAGAAGTTATAAATTGATAAGATTCATAATGCATGAAAATTAATTTGAGAATATTATAAATTAAGATGGAAATATATTTTTTATGTACATATATACTCATTATAATATTTTGTTTATATTTTCTTTTTAATGGAACTTTACGATACTTTAACAAGTAGAAAATCATAACCTATAATCGAGCAGCAGCTTAAGATTTTCAGTTGCGATATTATTTTTATGTTGTAACGAGAGAATTTGTATAATCGTATAGCTTTTTTCTTCTCCAAAAATTGCATGGTAATAATTACGAAATACGATATGCAGAATGACAAAATATATTTGACATTGTGCACGGCAAAACTGTTAGATAGTAATGAAAATTGACACGTTCAGAGTTTACTTTTAATAGCAAATTGTTTAATGTGATTATTGATGAAAAGTTTGTCATTTAAAGAGTACAGAAGAAAACATTATTATAAATTGATCCTAAATAAAAAGTCCAAAAATTTTAAAAGTAAACTTTGTAATTCTAAAAAAAACGGATCAACAAAATCACCATGAATTTCAATGCTTTTTTTTTTTTTTATTGAAATGGGGCTTTAACATTTATAACTACTAGCTCTTATAGATAAAAACTGTTATTTTGCTTCTAAAGCTTATTCCTTTTTTTTTTTTTCTTTTTATATTAGTCTATACTCGTGATATTTCTTGGTAAATGCGATAGTCACGATCTTCCACAGGTCGAATTTCATCGATAACGATTTACATATTTCAGAGAGTCTACGAGATCCACCTTGAAGCCATATTTATCGGTGCAACAACGATCCGCGACTCTGCCAGCAAATGCCAGCATGGGCAAGTGACCTTAGCTAGTATCGATAATACTCGATTGGAATTCGTTGCTTCGACGTCCTTCTCAATCGATCTATTTAAAACATGTAAATTCAATCAGTTGGTCAGACAAATGATTTGCAATGAGATTCAAGTATGCGAAAATAATTTTCGACATTCTATGTTATCTGGAAAATATCTTGAGACATCTGGAGTTCATGTATCTTAAAAACATCCGCCGATCTGAATGCACAGAGAAACATGTCATTATCAACTTTTTGACGAATGCGAGGATTCTCCGCAAAATCGTTCGTTGACATTTTTACTTGTATCGATCGTTATTTGTAGGTACATGTTTGTTAAACGAATCAAACGTGCCTTTAATATATACTGACGATGATGGAACTCGAATGATCTAAAGGAAATTGAAGAAACAAGACGCTCATCCGGAAATGTTATAAGATGAAAGTTTTCAGGAGGGGGAAACGAGGCGAGTAACAAGCGGGAGCGTGCAGCTGTTATTAACAAGACAAAGTAATGATAATAGTGTTTAT